>WEKX01001781.1:255-47498 GCA_013390025.1 Pitta sordida | reverse complement strand
AGTTACTTGATCATAAAAAGAGATCATGTTGGTCAAGCAAGATCTACCCCTTCTAAACCCGTGTTAGCTGGGCCTGATGTCTTGTCCACCCTGCAGGTGTTGCATGATAGCGTTCAGCACTATCTGTTCCATAACTTTGCCTGGGACCGAGGTGAGGCTAACAGGTCTGTAGTTTCCTGGATCATCCTTACGACCCTTTTTGTGTATGGGGGTCACATTCGCCAACTTCCAGTCATCCAGGATATCACCTGTGCTCCAAGATTTTTGATAAATGATGGAAAGCGTTATAGCAAGTTCATCTGCCAGCTCTCTCATCACTCTGGGATGAATCCCATCCGGTCCCATGGATCTATGGGGATCCAAATGGATCAGCAGGTCTCTAACTACTTCCTCCTGAATAACAGGAGGACTACACTGTACCCTGTCTCCATCTGCCAGCTTAAGTATCCAGTTGTCCTGAGGACAAACAACCCTATTGTTGAAGACAATGTAAAGTAACTCTGTTTTATACTATTATTCTCCATATGCAAGTTTTACATATGTGGTCACAATGATGTGCAATAGAGCAAATTCCTCCTATGCAAAATGCTTACTGAAAGACATACAATTCTTTAAATAGTAATTTTGGATATTTGTAATCTCTTTCACTATTAGCCATATGAATTAATGGTTATATCATTTAGTGGTTATGAAGTTTGTGAGGTACTAAACTTTTTCAAACATCTGTGTTTTCCCTTCCAGTGAAGTTGGAAGCGATCTCAACACTTGACTTTTATACTCCTCTTTCATTGCAAAGATTGCTTTTCCAGTGTTTATTAAAATTGTCACCCCCTTTAGAAACTTAAGTGGTATCTTGCTTCCATGGGATATACTGGCATATGTTCTTGTTTGATCCTGTGACCTTGAGTCAGTGATCTCTAAGGATAAAGGGTATGTTAAAGAACAAGTGAATAGACTCCCTAGTTTTAAGGACTAAGCCTCTTATTTCGCAGGAATCTCAATAATTAAGAAATTCTAAATCAACATGAAATGTTTTTTTAAAAAAATACATTATGAAACAATATAGTTTCCACTTAAATGGTCCTGTTATTGCTTGTAACTCAGATGGAAAAAAAAAAGAATATATAATCATAATAGTGATACATATTTCATGTTAGATATGAAATCTCATACTCCAGTATTTAAGATTAGGCCCTCTTCAAACAGGGTTAAGACCTGTAATTTGAAAGAGGTGATGCCATATATACACATCATTCTAGTTTCTAGCTTTTTTCCTCAGAGGCATGGTTTTGAGTTAAGAGTTCTTGGAGCAAAGTAAAAATGCTAACCAGTATATTTGGTCTTATAGATAACATCAACAGAGACAACTCAAAGGGGCTTGTCACGTGTAGGAGGCTGCATGAAAGGAGTTCATGGAGATCTGTGAGTATGGACAAGATGTGAAGCACTGGAAAAAATTAAAGGATTGATGTGGAGGCAACTAAAAGTTGGCAAAAATGGACATATGGAGGAAGAAAGGCTGCAGAACTCGAGTAAGAAGATTCACTTGGATGATGGTAGCACCTGGAGAAGGAATGTGAGATGATCATTTTGGTAAGGAAAGCATTACAAGAAATGTTTTGATAAAACATGACAAGGAAAATACGTACATATGAAAGGTCAGAGTTTCAATAAAACAAATAATTTTTAAAAGTGTAATTAAGGTAGGAGCAACAGTATCTGGGAAATAAAACATTGGACAAAATGAATTAAGACACACTGAGAGCCAGTTTGGATGTCCAGTTGAAGGGAGTTTTGAGAGACAGAGTGGGACAGGTAATATCCACAGGTCTATGAACTCTTTTTCTCCTTCCAGGCCACCTGCTGGGGTAGAATTTGAGGATTTCAGATATTTATGAAGGGAACCTAGAAGAAAAATGGAGTGAGTGTATTTACAAGAGCATGCAGTGACAGGAAAAGGGGGAATGGATTCAAACTGAAAGAGACTAGATCTAGATACCTATCGGGAAGAAATTCTTTATTGTGAGAGTGGTAAAGCACTGGAATAAGTTGCTCAGGGAAACTGCAGATGCCCCATCCCTGGAAGTGTTCTATAGAGCAAAGCTAAGAGTTCTAAAGCTCGAAGCTCCATCCCAGGTTGGATAGAGCTTTGAGCAACCTGGTCTAGTGGAAGGTGTCCCAGTCCACGGCAGAGCATTTGGAAACAGATATCTTCAAGGTTCCTCCCAACCCATATCATTCTAAGGTTTCTTGATTCTGGGATGGAGACGCCACAACCCCAGTGGAACAAAAGACAAACAAACCAAAACACGTTTAAAGGGAGAGATGAAGCCTTTAGTTACACCCGCAGCCGTGACAGCACAGAGGGGGCAGCGAGGCCCCGTGTCCCTGTGTGTCGGTCCCTGTGTCCCTGACCCCATCCCTGTGTCCTTGACCACGTGTCCCTGTCCCCATGTCCCCGTGCCCGTGTCTCCGTATCCCCCTGTCCCCGCCCTCAGGGCGCGCTCCCGCCCCTGCCCCGCGCGCCATCGCGCCCGCGCACACGCACGGCCCCGCTNCGGGAGGGCCCCGGGGGCCGGTGGCGGGGCCGGTGGTGCGGGGGGTGACGGAATGTTTCGGGCGCTCAGTGCCAGGGCTGCGCTCGGCCGGCCCGTCCGCTCTCCCAGCGGAAAACCTTCTGGCAGTGACCTGCTCACTGACATCCGTCCCGGTTTGTGCATCGCCTGCTTAGGTCCTGAGTGTGGTGGCAAACCCGGGGTGAATAAAGGCTGCTGTCCGGCGAAAGGTTCGAGGTCACCCTCGCGGTCACATGGCTGAGAGTAAACACAGATCACCTGGAAATTGACATCGCGGGGTGAAAGTTGCTGCTTCCACTTTATTTTTGAGATGAATCCCTGCAGGATAGCCGTTTGACCTCACTGTCCTCTAGAAAAATGTCACTTCGTGGGAAACCTTGGGGTGGCAGCTTGGTCATGACTAACAGGGATGGCCGAGAGTTTTCTCGACCATTTCTGTTGGTGATGAGGAGGTACAGGCATCTAAAGTGTCGCAGAATAAAGCTTGTGTGCTACAGTTCCCTGCTTGAGGTCATGGCGAAGAAGCTCTAGAGATGTGGACCATTTGTTGCCATTTACTAATAGAAAACTAATTCCCTGCGAGTTAAAATACCTCCAGAATTCTGTGAAAAGTAGTGAAAGTGACATGCCAGTCCTGATGTTGTTGAGATAATGCTTTTTGAACTTCACGGTTCAAATCTGAAGGGCACAATAAGTTTCCTCTTTCCTGTGAGGGCTGGTATGATGGCCTGTTTTATAAGCAAGGGAAGAAGGTTGTTGTCAGGAGTTTCTGGCAGTTGCTTAAATGATAGACTTTTATTTGTATCAAATACTGGAAGGATCGTATCTTGTGGAAAAGATAACCCCAGTACTAAGGTGGATAACTTGGGAAAGGGAGGAACAGCTGCTGTGCCCCAGCTTTCCTTGGCTTGAATTTGTAAATTTTGTTTATTTGTAGCTTTCACGTAATTTCAACAGTTTGCGTAACAATTTTTTTTACATTTTGCTCTTAAAGGACCATATAAAATGTAACGAGTTCAAGAAGTGTTTTGACAATGCTCTCAGGCACGTGATATGACTTGGGGATGGTCCTGTGCAGGACCAGGTGTTGGACTCAATGATCCGTATGAATCCCTTCCAACTTGGCGTATTCTATGTTTCTGTGAAGTCAAGTTACCAAGCACAGGAAAGTGTAGGAATGCAGCTACTCAGCTCTGGTGAGGCATGATACGAGTCATTTAACAAAAAACACTAATGTTAATTAACAGTTGAGGAGAAAGGGAAGCTGAATGTTTGTTCAGAGGTACTATAGCTGCTGGAAACAGAGTCTTTAGTTTCAGGCCTGTTTGTTTTTCCCTGCAGTGCTGGAATGAAGAAGGGCACTCTGGTAGCTTTTCTTGGTTTGATGATTTTCTTTCAACTTATTTCAATTTCAATTAACATTTGAAGATTTTATGATGGTAATCTGATGCATTTGCTTTACTTCAGCACCAAGTTTTCTTTCTTTGAAGTATGGATTTGATGCTACTGACACTTTCTAATGACAATGGAGGGAGCAGAGTAGTGGTCTAGAAAACTTCTGATAACAATAGTTGTCTGTGAATGGGAAAGGATGGAGCTTTAAATAACAGAATTAAACCACGGTGAAATCAGCTTGATGAGATCTGCTGAATCTTTGCAAGAAAGGATCCCAGTCCTCAAAATGATAGTACTTTGGTTTCTTCCTTTGAGGGAACTGTTGTATTAGTCATTGTTCCCGATGTTTGACTGAGCGAAGCAAAGCTGCATTTGCTCTAGCTAGGAATATAGTTTCTTGAAAAAAAGGGTGCGTGCAGTGTAGTAGAATTCTAGTCCTTGGGGCTGCAAAGTGTACTGTACTCAGTCCCATCTATCCCATAATTTAAGTTTATACAGGAAAGGAAGTTTGAGTACTCCTAACAGATCTTGGTTTTGGTGCTTAACTTTTTAGTCATGTTTGTACAAGTATTTTCTGATGTACTTTGTGTTTTCAACCAAATTAAATTGCTAAATGATCACTTTCACACAGGCCAAACTCAGAAGATGAATCTCTTCCAATCCATAACAAGTGCCTTGGACAATGCTTTAGCCAAAGATCCAACTGCAGGTATTCTATACTTGTTATACTTGTTGCTTTATATAAATTGTGTTTTGGTTTACGTATTTGTGTACAATATTTAATGCATTTTGTATGGTCTTTAAAGTTTTCTGATAAGTTATTTCTACACTTTGATCTCAAACAAATCTTAAAAATGTGTTACATTAACAGATTACTAATGGATTTTGTGATATAAAATGCAGTTTTGTCTTCTGTATTAGCTCTGTGTGCAGTCGGGTCTCCTATACCACGGTACTGTGGGTCTTGCTCCCTACCCGTGAAGCCCTCTGTCCGCGTAGAGTGGCGGCTCATTAATATGCAAATTTGCCCCACATCCTCACACCGCCCCCCGATGCTCTGGCGCTGTTTCAGCACTGCCCTGCTGTGTGTTGGTGTTTGTGTCAGTGCTTCCTGGTGCCCACGGCCGCCCCAAGCTGGAAAAACCCCTTTTCTCCTCGGCCGGGAACACAGGTGCGGGGAGCTGCCTGCACTGCTGTCCCGGTGTCTCTCCAGGTGGGTAGACCTGGTCTCTCCATACTCGGGGTAGACATCTGCCCCAAGAACGTCTTGGACACCATGTCTAATCTGAGCGTGTGTAAATTTTTCATAACTGCACGAAGCCTCCTTGCTCAGAGCCGAGCCAAGGGGTTTGGGGTAGGCGGTGCTTGAGCTGAGCCAAGCTGAGCTGTGCTGAGCTGCTGCGCGAGCAGTGTGTGCCTGGCTTGGCTCCGCCGTGGCTGGCCCAGGGCGGGCACCTGGCTCGACTCACAGCTGTGCTGCCACGGTGCAGGCGCCCACCCCAGGCCGGTCCGGCGTGGGCAGCCGTGTGTGTGTGGGAAATTTGCATATTCATGACTGCCTACTTTGAATATTCATACGTGTCAGGTCACGCAGGCACGGTCCTGAAATGGGCCTCCTTAACCGCTACGATGTGAAGTCACTGTCTGGGGGGCGTGAAGTAGAAGAGGGCCAACTGTATTTGGCTTGAAGGTCAGGACAGAGGGCTACAGTATTTAAACATGCTTCTGGTGAACTGGGCTGTAGGGCAGCTTGAGTCCCACCAGAAGGAGTTATAAAAATGTAAATATGATTTTTTAAATTTTTCATACTTTCTGTTCTCTAAACCTGGTTATTTTATAGAGACTATATATTCCTTGCTCTGTCCATTCTTCCTTCTCTTCTTCCTTGCCCTGCAAAATTTATGTATAGATTTAGTGATTTCTGTTCATCATTGTGTGTAGGAGATGTAAGATTTGCTAGGCTTTTGTGGTCTGGATAAACTATAACTTTGAAGATGGTGGTTCATTAGAACTGGATTTAAAAGGCTTATCCTAAACTCTTGCACAAAACTATTTACTCCACTTTTAATTCTTGTACATAACAGGAGTTATTTTGCTTCTGTTGTCCTAACAAAGGCATGATGATGGCCAGATATGTAAAAGAGATGTTTCGTGTCATGAGCACAGCTGCAAAAGCTGCATCATCTTGTGTAATTTTGGTTTTTCTCTTTAGTATTTTAGTAACTCTTTCTGGCACTGCTTGAACCACTGCTCAACCTAATATCTGACTAATCGTCTAATCTGTTGGGACAAATTCCATGTTGTCTGTTCAATACTATGCCTGTATACATTCCCTCTCAGTTTACAGCTGTTTTGTATTCACTTCGATTAGATTAAACTTAGACAACTGAGGGTAAATTAGTACCAAGAACAGATTTCAGTACCATTTCTATAGAATCAGCCATGTAAAAGTAGATAGAATGTTAGCTGAGCAGGAACCTAGACTCATGTAATCATCAGCCTTTAGAGAGCCAGTTACTCTAAGGTTCCAGTCTTGCTGCTCAGCTTTGCAGAGCTGGATCTTTGTATAGCCCTTTGCAAGACCATGCTGGAGTTCTACAGTCCAGACATATGAGCTGTCAGTACCACTGCACTTACTGAATTAATTAGTACCTCTTGCAACAGAAAACATGTCCTTCTTATGTTTTTAGTTGTATGGGAATTGAGCAACTGTTGTTTAAGTAGTGGAAATCCTCATACTTCTGTTGATGAGAATTAGCATCTGTCCAGGAAAATATGTTTTGGTGGCTGAACTCAATGAGTGAATCAATGCAAGTCTGCCGATACCAGCATTTTTGTATATGCCAGCTGGCTCAGATGTGAGTAGCCATATGCTAACAGAACGGCCTTACGAAGATTTTAAGAGCATAAAATCCCCCCAAAATGATTGTCAAAAGTTAATTAGATAAATTATCTGGGAACCTACTTCAATCATATACTCCATGACTGCATTAATTTTACATAATTCTAGAAGTTATTTTTCTTTAAGTGGTCATTGATGTGATTGTCAGAAGTGTGTTAATCCTTTTTAGTTCTTCAAATCAGGTATTTATTTTATTTAATTAATAATATTTGAAAGGCAACAAGGTTGACTTACTATGTTTAGAATATGGAGAGTATTGAGGAATTTGGGAATTATCAGAACTGACCATCATCCTTGCAAGCTGCTCCTGGTTGTACTGCTGCACATCTTACATGCTTAAAAAATTGAAACAGACAGTACTTATTTCTGTGAATTACATAACAAAACTGTTTTAAGAAAAAATTGACATCATAATTTCATAAATTCAGAGTAAACCTCCCCAGATTAGCTGGTACAAACCTAAGTTTGAAAGTCAAATAAAAAGTGATAAAACTTTATCAACTACAATGATAGTAGTGTTGAGTGCTGAGAGATGTCCTAGTTATTAGTTATCCATGTTTTCTGTAGGGGAGTCCCTTTGAAGTCACTCTCCAGGATCTGGCAAGTATGTCTGGGGAAGGTTTGAAATGTCATGTTGCATTGGTATTTTGAAGAAAACTTCAATATGATGGTTTTCCAAGCACCTTTCAAAAGTCTGTGGATGAAGAATGCAAATGGTTACCAGCTGAAACAGGTCTAACTTCAATAAGTCTATGGATGACTGAATGTAATTGCTTCTTGGAATTTCATTCTTTTAGTTATTCTGATATTATAGGATATTTCAGAAACATAAATAGTGTAATGAAAGCCTAACTGAATCAGTTTCGTGAGTTCTGTTTTGAGACATGGTCATGTTGCTGTACAGATTCTTCATTAATTTTGGCTCCTCATTTGTTATAGTTAGGCTGTGCATAAAAATGCTTAAGTCTAGATAAATATTGAAGTGAAATTAAATGCTAGGTATACTTATGGTATAAAAACTTTTGAGACACGTTCATTAAAAGTAAGATGCTTTGGAGTAATATTAGCCTCCTCTGCTGTTCTAATTTTCAGTGGTATTTGGTGAAGATGTGGCCTTTGGTGGAGTCTTCAGATGTACGGTTGGCTTGCGAGACAAGTATGGTAAGTTAACTTACAAATCTGACATCAGTCTCATTTAACATCTCTGCTCTTTAGTACCTCTCTGCATTTTCTGGGAGAAGAGAACATATGTGAGGGAAGCCTTATACTTCTGTTTTCGTTATTGTTCTTGGAAATAGAAAAAGCTGTGAGTGCATTACCATTTATGTGAGCTTTTCAAGCTTTTGAAACTTGCTGACGTAATTTCAGGAGTCATCTGTTTCTTCAGCTACCTCTTTAAACTGCCATTGGACTGTACATTCATCGTTGTGTCCCCTGTAATCAATTACAGCTTAGAACCAATACCTGGTGATGCTTTTTCATCCTATCTGTTAAGAATCATGAAGGAATTACATTAAAATGGGTTTAAGGTCTTTGTTAAATAATTTTCCCTGTAGCATGGCCTGGACAGTCAATACAGAACTGATACAGTTATACTTGTGCTTTATCTAGAATGTGATTGGTTTCCTTGTTTGAGAGACTTATGGGTAAACATTCAGAGAAATGCTGCAACCTTGTCTCAAAGAATCTTAGAAGTTTACCATGGGATAGATAAAAGGGGTTTACAAAAGTATGTGAAATCTCATACCTCGGACAGCTGAGGCGAGTTCAGTGGAAGAGGAGAAATATTTAATTGCAGGAACTTTATAATTTTTGTTAAAAACTTATTTTTTCTAAGTAAGCTTTAAATGGGAAATTACTTTAAAACTCACAGGAGCTTTTAACATTTTTTGGTGTGATTTATGGTTTAAAGTAATTTGTAAATTGTGTTCATTTTTGGAAGAAACTTAGTTCAGCAATTTCTGTGGGACAGTCTCCTACAGCTGAGTTTCAGTGGCTTCCAAGGATGGTGGGCGACAGAAAAGACTTTGTCTCAATGTTGTTGCACAAGCATGTAATTGTCACATTCACAGTTCTTGATGGATGGAACGTAACCACCTAGTTCATGAAACCTCATTGGCAAATCGGAAGGACTTTTCACAGCTTCACAGGTTATTCCGTCTTGGAAGGGACCCCAAGGATCATCTAGTCCAACTCCCAAGTGAACGCCTGCCCAGGGATCGAACACACAACCATGGAACCATGGGCACCACACTCCACCCGAGCCTCCCATCGTCTAGACCATGTCACTTAGTTTCTCATCCAGTCATTTCTTAAACACCTCCTGGGATAGTGACTCCACCACCTCCCTGGGCAGACCATTGCACTGAGGGATCACTCTCTCTCAGTGAAAAAGCTCTTCCTAACATCCAGCCTAAACCTCCCCTGGTGTAGCTTAAGGCCATGTCCTCTTGTTCTGGTGCTGGCAGCCTGAGAGAAGAGATTTACACCCATCTGACTGCAACCTCCCTTCAGGTAGTTGTAAACAGCAATGAGGTCAGCTCTGAGCCTTCTTCTCTGCAGGCTGAACAGCCCCAGCCCCTGCAGTTGCTCCTCAAGTTCTTCCAAGTCCTTCACTGCTCTTCTCATTAAATTTCTGCTTTGGTTATTCATTTGGTGTCGTTTCATTAAGTATCTGTGTTGCTGTGAGAAGTACTGTTACTGAAAGGTTAAAAAAAGTAAATAAATTGATGTTTCCTGTATGGCCTGCTACATAGTACATTGCATTTTACAGGCCTTGAAACTGATTGTGACTGTGGGAGCAACCTGATACACCTTTTAATTAGGCTGTTCCTGCTCCCCCACTGGGCTATTAAAGAAAAGAGGTTATAAAATATTAGGAATCAGCAGCTTACAAGGCACAAAGATGACTGGGACTGCTTGCAGCAAGTGATTAAATCTATTTCATGATAAAAAAGATGTATTACTGCCATCTTGGAGAGCAAAGATCCACATTTTTTTAGTGAACCAAAAAATGGACAAGAGGAAGATCATACTTTTAATAAGTTCTAGAAAAATAACCATATTTTGTTGTCTTGTTTCTCTGCTTCAATTATTTTGTGGATGTTCTCTTGCTCTCTAGTTTATATGTTAATATTCAAGTATCTTGCTGCATGTTGGAATTGAGTTAGAATTTTTTAACTCTGGTGTGCTACATTAATTCTGTTTACTAGGCTTCATGTAAAAGGAAAACCTCTGAGACAGAAGTCAGTTGCTGGAAACGTAGGCAAGCAACAGAAGGCATTGTTGCGGATATAAGCAACAGGAGCAGATGTTTGCATTAGCAACCTTGTTTTTTAGTGAACTCCCGTTTAAAGGACAAAAGAGTTGAACTTTATATTGTTAGGGTGTTACTTTGAGGTCATTCGTTGGTTTTCTTCGATATGAGAGATTCATATAATACTGGAATGAAGGAAAGACATTATTTAATTCTTGTAGTGGCATTTTATTGATAGTGTTTTCAAAAGTGGCAGTGCTGTTCAAAGACTCCGTGATAGCCCCTACTGCCCTGACAGAGCGCAGGGTGTCTGTTGANGCATTAGCAACCTTGTTTTTTAGTGAACATCTCCCGTTTAAAGGACAAAAGAGATGAACTTCATATTGTTAGGGTGTTACTTTGAGGTCATTCGTTGGTTTTCTTCGATATGAGAGATTCATATAATACTGGAATGAAGGAAAGACATTATTTAATTCTTGTAGTGGCATTTTATTGATAGTGTTTTCAAAAGTGGCAGTGCTGTTCAAAGACTCCGTGATAGCCCCTACTGCCCTGACAGAGCGCAGGGTGTCTGTTGAGGGACTGCAAAGAAGTGTTTATGCTGTGTTAGTTTGATAAGCAGCAGCCACAGCACATCAGCAGCCTACCTAGAATAAGGTTTATTTCACGGGTAGAATAACAAAGATTTTTAGTGAGATTTTTGAGGAAGATATGATGAGACTGAGAATGTTTGGAAAGAACTCCTTTAAAGCATGAGAGGCAACATGAGGAATTGTGGAGGTACACTGTACTTACATGAGCATTGAACAGGGGGTAATGAAACTAGTATGTATTTGCATTTGTTCAGAAAGGGCACTGCCCTCTTCGAGGTAGGGCTGTATATAACAGGATAGGTTTGACAAGGAAGAGTTAAGAAGTGCTCTTGTTCCATGTGATCATAATGTACAATGAATGGGTACATAAAGTGCTGGTGAGATGAAGTTAGCAAAGTAGGGAGCTGTCTGTTCACATTCATTCAGACCATTGTTAAGATTGTATTTGGTAGAGGAAAAATGTGTCAGCTAGAAGAGAAATAAAAATTCAAAAAGCGTTTTGCTGTTTTCTTACATTAATCGGGTTTGTTTTTCAGATTCTGAGATTTGGGCATAGGTGAAAAGTGAACTGAAGATTGTGATAGTGATTGAGAGAGAAGGGGGTGGAGAAGGCATGGCAGGATGTGATGATTTGACCTGCCTGGAGGCCAGGTACCCACCAAAGCTGCTCTCTCACTCCCCACCTTAACTGGACAGAGGAGAGAAAGTACAGAGTGCCCCTGGAAGTCATGAGGGGACAGGTCTGGGCAGGTCCTGTGAGTTATGCAGTTCTTGAAGATACCAAACCCATGAATATTCAATTGCTCTCTGCCTATAGCCACTAATTATGTCTGGAGGGCAGTCCTGGGAGCATGGCTCACAATCTAGCACCTCATTAAAGCAGAGGAAGCGCCTTTTGGTGCCTTCTGGCTGCAGAATCTGGGGTCTGGGACGTTACGCGCATGTGTGTGGTCACACAACTTGCTGAAAATCCAGCCACGTGGAATTGAATACGCAAATATGTGAACTGTGAATATGTGGGGTTTCTCTGTCTAAGAAAAGGCTTGTGGGCTGAGATAAGGACACAGAGAGATCACAGACTGGTTACTGTCATGGGCAAAAGAGACTTGACTTTTTGAACTTAGTACTAACTGAAATCAGAGTAGGATAATGAGAAGTATAACAGATCCTAAAAACACCTTCCCTTCATTTTTCCGTCCTTCCTGGGCTTAACTTCACTCCTGATTCTCTACCTCATCCTCCCCTGGAGCAGCCCAGGGAGACAGGGAATGGTGGTTATAGTCAGTTCATCGCGTATTGTCTCTGCCGCTGCTTCTTCCTTAGGCAGAGGAGTCCTTCCCCTGTCCAGTGTGGAGTCCCTCCCATGAGAGACAGTCCTCCCTGAACTCCTGAGTCCTTTCCACAGGCTGCAGTTCTTCACCAACAGCTTTAGCTTAGGTCCCTTCCACAGGGTGCAGTCCTTCAGGAACAGGGCCCCAAGTCCTGCCAAACCTTCTCCAGCATGGGCTCCTCTTTCCATGGGTCTGAAGGTCATGCCAGGAGCCCACTCTAGTGCAGGTTTCCCACAGGGTTTCAACCTTCTTTCAGGCTTCTCTGATGTGAAATCTTCCAGTGGCTGCAGATAGATATCTGCTCTCCTGTGCACCTCCATGGGCAGCAGGGGAACAGACTGCCTCACCGTGATCTTCTCCACAGACTGCAGGAGCATTTCTGCTTTGGCACCTGGAGCACCTCCTCGCTGTGCTGCTTCACTGACCTTGGTGTCTGCAGAGTTGTTCCCCTCACATATTCTCACTCTGCTCTTCGCTGGCTGCGGTTACTTCTGTGCCATAACTTAGTTTTGTTTCCTTCATAAATACAGTAATCCGTCGAATGTCACAGGGGGGTGGTTTCCAGAAAGGTGCTGCCATGAGCAAAATCCACGAAGTAGTGGTAAATGCAGTAAATATGGTAAAGATGTGGGAAAAAACCTTGCAATGTATTGAACCTGTGAATGATGAACCGTGAAGTAGTGAGGGATTACTGTATTACCATACAATAGGCCACAGAGGTGTTAGTGCCAGTCCTGATGGGCTCAGCCTTGACTGGCACAGTGTCTGTCTCGGAGCTGCTGGCATTGGCCCTCCTGGGCACAAGGCAAGTTTCTAGCAGCTTCTCACAGAAGCCACCCATGCAGTAAAAATCTGGCCATGCCATACGAATACATAGGAAAAAGCAAAATTCTTTATGCTGCTGATGAGGTGCCCTTAAGTGAATGAAGGCAGTATCTGAAATACTAGTTTAGACAGAAAGAGAAGTCTGAAGATAAGGTGAATTTAGGACTCATTTATGTAATGATAATTCAGCTTTATAAGGCAGGTAAGATGACACAGGTAACTTGGCTTCTTTCTTTACTAGTACTGAAATTCTGTAGAAAACAGGCAGTGACTGAAGAGGGAATGGCAAAGATGAACTAGAAGATGTACTGAAAACATAGTTACATTACTGAGGACAATCAGGAAAGATTGAAAGTGCAAAAACAGAAGGAATAAAATATTTTAAGGGCTGTGTCCGTATATCAGTGTTGTATTAGAGATTAAGTAAATTTTATTTGGAACGTTTGTTTTATGCAAAGACTAGAGTCTTTGTAAAATAAGGAGGAGTTCCAGATGGCATGGATGAACAATGAACCTCATGCATCTTACCTGTAAGAGGAAGATTGTGTACACTTCCTGACTCTTCTTTCTGCCTTCCCCTCCTGCATTTATTATCACCATAATAGTAGGCAATACAAGTAATATAAAATGAGGTTGTTTCTATATGTTGATGCAAAATATGAAGGAGTTAATGGGGTTTTTTTTCTCCTATCCTGGAAGAGGAAGGCTGACTTCTCATTTGTTTAATTTCTTTTTCCTTGTCTATAGTCAAAATCACTAGGTGGCAGTCTATGCCTGTAAGTAGTTATTTTGATACAAACTGATAGTTCCTTTTTAAGCAATTTTATAGAGGTCAAGATCTAAATATCACCTAATATTATAGTAGAGGGAGAATTTAGTATATAAATACTTAATAGGGGTATTACACAGATGTTGATTGTTCTCCAGAATGTTACTGAAGTCTTTCTGGAGAGGCAGAAGAGAGAAGAAATTTGCTTTTAGAATAAATCTATAATTAAATATAAAACTGTTTTGTTTTCCCCCCCTCCCCCCAGGAGAGCCATTAAGCCGGTGTGCAGGATAACATTGTAGCATAAGCCCAGCTAGAGGCCTGTGCTAGTAAGTGAAATCAAGCTCCTTGACTTTGTAAAGAAATAAATCTAACCTTTTGATCAGATAAATTTTTAACATACTACTACAAATTCTGTTTGAAAATATTTAATTAAGGAATCATATGCAAAGAAGTCAATATGTGGAAGTTCCTGTTCCATGGTAGCTATGACTTAAGATAGTATGTTTGTTCCTGTGCATCTTATCTCAAGATCTGAAATTCACAATTCCAGTTTTTTGGCATTGAATGCTTACAAATCTCTTAATCATGAAAATGAGTAGACTTCCTGAAATATTTATGTGATGTGTTTCTTTCAGATAAAGGGAGGCAAATCAGTGTTGTACATTTTTTTTCCTTTGTCCCTTCCCTCTGCTCTTGTGCAGTGGATGGCATATTCATGTTTTATTTCTTGTCTCCTTCCCATCATCCTCTGACAGGTTTTTGTTGTTACCATTTTGCAGAGGTTATATCCTCTAACTTCTAAAGTGCCTTTATTGAAATGAGGAATGTCTGCTGTTCCATAGTCCTGCTGTCTGAAGATGTTTGCTGTCTTTAGAGCAATGTGATGTTATCTGCCTATTGTTTTTTTTACAGCCTAGGTAATGTGTTAAAACATTTTTTAAATTTGATTTTTTAAAGAGAAGTACATTCTTTTTATTTCAATTTTTAAAGGAAAACACTGTCCAGATTAAATAACTGTTCATTTGTCTTTGAGTTCTGCAAGTGCATTTGAAACAATGATCTTGGAGTGGGAATATATGTGTCCTATTGCTCTGCTTGAAGTGTGAAATAAAGTTGCAGCATGTAAGGTCATCCACATGACACAAATACAGAGGAGATCAGAGGTAGGAATTGGATGAAGGAAGTAAATAAATGGGAGGAAAAAGCAGAGGGTAAGGTAAAACTGAAGAAACTGGATGGAACTGAAGACCGAGAAACAAGAGTAGCAGACATAATGATTGACAAAGGAATGCCACTCAGAAGAAGCCAGGGCAGGGGTTTTCTGGGTAACTTGAAAAAAAAAAAAGATGTATCTATTCTCATGTGGCCAAGAAATGAAGGTTTTAAGATTAAATAAACAGGGAAAGTTCCTTGAATGCTTTCTTTGCCATCCTGATCTAAAAATGTCTTTGTGTAGTCATTGGCCTCTGTAGCAATTTGTCTTGCGTACTATTCTGGTCTGTACTTGAAGGGAGTCTCTAATGTGCACTTATTGCCATATCAAAAGACTATCCTTAGTGAGGGTAAGAATCAAGAGCTTTCTGACTATTTCAAATCTTGGTATTCTGAGACTGTGGAATAGGATCAGTCCTTGCTCAGAACCTGAGAATCCTACAGAAGTGAGGTCTTTCCCTATAGCAGTGCTTTGGAGGAGGTTGGGTTTTTTGTATGTTTGTATGTTCACTTTTATAGATGAGGTTTGCAAACTTATTGAGGTTCTGCTCAATGAATCCCCTATTACACGGCAGCCTACAGTTCTCTTTCATGGAATGTTCTGTGTGCCACCAACGGAGTCTAGGTGATCATGTGAATTAGAGTCCCAATATTTGCAGGCCTGAATAGACAGTCTGCTAAGATTTGGGCTGTAGAAAATTATTTTTGGACTGAAAAAATAGTGAAAATGAGTTTTTTACTTTTCAGGAGGGAATTCTTGAATAATAGTGCGTATTTTAATCCGCTTGCAGCTATTTGCAAATGCAGGTAGAATGTGAATACTTTGAATGGGAATTTTTGTTTCAAAGGTTATCTCAGTTCCTGGAAGATGCCATTGTGGTGTGTCCCATCGAAGTCAGTGCTTGCCCAGGGTAGAAGAGGCTTGGCCTTTGTGCTGTCCCTCAGGAGTTCTGAATTTACTTCACACAGGGTTGACTGAAATACCAAAGCTGATCTTTGTGGACAGCAGAGATGGTTTTGTCAGCAGTTGTTCTTTTGAAATATTTTGAAATTAATGAATTTGTCTTTTGCTCATGTGATTCATTTGTCACTGTTTGGGATCCTCTGTGTGATAGCAGAGTGAACAAGAGGAAGATAGGTTTCTTCCTTTCTGGATTAATGTCCCAGCACTGATTGAAGGGTTTGTCACTGATGGATTTTTATTTTGTTTGCTCTGGTTACTTTTAGCTGTTCTGTTTGGTCTCTGTTATTGCTGTTCCCCTCTTGTTTGCCAGTGCACGCAGAGATGTACCACCCACAGCAGCTTATGGTGCCCTCACGCACAGTCAATTAGAACAAAATGCTTTTCGTAAGACCTCTGTGTAACAGAATGTTCTAGAACGTTTGCTGCCTTTATTAGCAATGAAATGCTGACTGCCAGTTTGTGGCCTGATTTAGTCCTTAAAACCTTTCTAATCTACCTCTGTGCAGCCACTAATTACTTTTCGTCTGGGTGGACACTTGATAAAATGGAACTCAGAACAACTGTGTGTCACTCCTATACATAGGATAAAACAAAATCAACCTCAGATCATTTCCTTCCAGGTACATACATGGCTAAAGACAATAATAAATGCAGACAATAGTAAATAAGGAATAAGCAGCTTCCATTTCTTTTTCTTCTTACAAATTTTTCATTGCTGAAATAAATTTCTTCATGTAGAGTGGACAGGGTGCAATAAGTACACACATGAAACTTGAATTTAGTTAGCTTTTTTCCCCTAATGTTTTCAAGAATATAGGACTGTTTTGTAAGTAATCCTTCCAATGTTTTATTATTTTGGTGCAGCTAGAAGTGTAGATAAAATTGATGCAATTTTTTTCTTTCAAAGTGTATTTTTAAAAAAAAGTGTGGAATGGATGGGGAGCAGATTATAAACAAGAATTTCTGTCTGTTCAGTTGGTTCAGGATATTTTCTTGCAAATTGGAAAGTCATAGAAGAAAAAGGAAAATCAAGAAAAGAAATAACACTTATATTGAATCCAGTGAGAATGGGGGCAGTTGAATCAAAAACTTCCCCTGTGGAAAATTTCAAACACATCAAAAAAACAAGTGACTGAACTACAAATGAAACCACAATTGTAGCGAGAAAATAGCATCCTTATGTCAGGATGACCTAGCCACATTAGCAATCAGCTGGATGCTTTAAAAATGATTTTATTTATCACTTCCATATTTGTTTTATTTTCCTTTCCTTTCTGCCTGCCTTTAAGGATTTGATCTCTGAAGCATAAGGTTTTGGGACAGATCAGCTGGCAAAGGCTGTTTTTCGCCTTCAGTGCTGGAGATTCTCTGACTTTCCTGCACACATGGTTCCAGTGCAGGATTATTGTTATGGTTTGAAGCTTTTCCTTATTGATCATTGTTTTCTGAACTCTGGTTGCTGCGACTGGAGGATATAAGCCATCCAAAACTGGATACTTTACTCTGTGTCTGAGTAAAACCTGGTTGCTTACAGCTCTCAGTTACATCTCATGATGAAGCTAGCTTGTCTTGCAGCAATAATGTTTATTTACAATGCCTGATCCACTGTAATCCCTAGTTGTTATTCTGTAGGCCTGTGTCTAAGCCGTAAAGACCTGTGTGAGTTTTCAGGGAACACTTCATTCTCAGTAAATGAATAATTTGTTTGTAGTTCAGTAAAATAACTCAGGAGTTTTTGTTTTTTTGGCCAGGAGATGGCTGTACCTCACTATGCCCAAGGGACATCAGCCTTTCTAAAATAATGGTGGTCATTCTTCAAAGATAAGTATTTACTTGAGCACAATATTATTCTGTGAACTTGAGATGTAGAAACTCCTTAAAGCAAGTTCTGTGTTTTAAGTGAAAAGCCTGTGAGGGAAAACATTGGTAAGAAGATAAGGATTGTCCCTAGGTGGTTATGCTATTTGATGAAGCTTCTTGACTCAGCTTTGGCTCAACTAACCAAAAAATTACTTGAAGTCCTGATGGATTTTAGTAGTATGGAGTAATGGGAGCACCTTTTCAAGCAGAGTTAATAGAGATAGATATAGTGTAGTTTTTTGTGGTTTTTTTTTTTTTTTAAATCTGATGGTTTGCATCCAAAATCATTAAATACTTTAAAATGTTTACATTGTAAATGACTTTTGCAGATTTCAGGAGATTATTTATTGTCAAGAATTCACTGCATGTTACTGGTGAGGGAGCAGACATCTGTCAGTGGAGATTCTGGGTTGTTCTGGTTGTTCTTGTGCTGCCAAACATTAAAATACAAAGGCAAGAAGTACAAAAACACAAATTGGATGGGCTGCAATGTGGTATATCAAGGTAGTGTATTCTGTCTCCCAAAAGCTACTAGTGGTTGGGTATTAATTCTTTTAGCTCTGGATGGGGAGACTCTCTGAGGTTTTTATGTGGGTTTTCTTAATCAATAATCATGGGGTCTCGTATGTTCTTTTAGAACAAAAGAAAATACTATTATAGGACGGATGGAAAACTCGTTCTAAAGCAGCATAGGTGTTAGGGGGTTATTGTATAAGCAGATGGATAGAAAATGTTATCTGGAGGCTTCAGAAGCAGACTGTAAGCTTGTTGGAGAAGCACGGTGCTTCTGTAAAAAAAGTTGGTCCTTCCTAACACATGGCATGTTGTAGAAGAAAGTACATCACAATTTTTGACATGATGGACTTAAGTTGAGGGTGGAACATTTTATTCAGAGTTTAAAGTGACCAGTTGTAAAACCTAAGTAGTTTAGGGTTTGGTTATTTTGGTTTCTTTGTGGATGGATTTAAGTGAAGTATTCTGCTGCTTGCTTGCCTGGTTCTTCCAGAGCAGTTTGGCTGGAATTTTGTTCTGATTTATATAAATGTCTTTGAACAGTAACATCTGGAGAATATGTTCCAGACTCATTACACAATAGTACATTTTGTTCATTTTCATCTTAAATAGCCAAATCTTTTTTTAAGATTTACAGTTAGAAAAAAAATGTTATTAGAGAACTTGTTAAAATGTAATGTCTTTTTACACTGTAGCTGTGGGATAATGATACAAATTAGCCTGTGTTAGAGCTAAATAGCTTTTATTTTAGTTTTGTATTTATTTTTTTAAGTTGTTCTGATAGTGTGCCTGTTGTGAAAGAAGTATTTCATTTGTTTGGGACTTAATACTTTCTATTATATTTCTTTTCATATGTTGTAAACATGTTTGAGAGAAAGATAAGGAATATACTTTTTAATATAGAAGTTGATACTCAGTACAGAGCTTAATGTTGTTCTAGCACATTTTTAAGATATTTTAAGATACATTACTGGGCAAAAATAGTATGTGCTTCTGAACTTCATAGAAATGGAATTTTCCACTTCAGAAAATACTTGCAGTGAAATGTAAAAATAATACTTTAATAATGTTGCACCAAGGAGGATGAGACTTTATGTATTAAAGACACAACATGGGATTGATGAGCATAACTAATGTTTTCAGTCTGTATTAATACCAGGTCTGCAAGGACATATCCTGTACCTTGTTTTAGATGTCTGTCTTTATGCCTTTGCTGTTCCATAGGTGGAACTAAGTGGTTGGTTAGTCCTGTGATCACTCACATACAAATGTCCATTTGTATTTTCATTTATCCCGCTCACCAAGTGGGACTAATTTAGCATGTCCGCTGTTTTTTCTACTTCTGAGTTTGGTGATAAGAGGGTGGTAATTTCAATTTGAGAAGATGCTGTGAACTTCATTGCAGGGAATAAAACTTGCAAGGAGCTTTCTTGCAAGTAACTTGCTTGACACCTAAAAGGGTGAAAAAGGTCAGGACCAGTATCCAAGTCTGGCTGATTGTCTAAGCATATTCACTGCAGAAGCACTTGGAAGAGCAGGTTAATTGTAATTTAATTTGATTCAGAGTAATTTTCTGGTGACCAGGCTGACATAGCATGCTAGTCATTTATTATAAAAGATCTTTCTTTTTAAGTTGTAGAAACATTAAATCCTCAAAACCTGGTAAGGAGTTTTCACACTTACATGGAGGTACAAAGTGTAGATCAATTTATTGATTTCTCTCAAGCATGTGCTTTGCATTATAAAGGGACAGACATGGCGGCAAGTGAGATTTGTAAAATGGTTTCTGTTACTGCATGTTACTGGTCATTCAGCACTTTGCTCCTGAGTACTTCTTTAGCAGCATGAAATCCTGGCTCGTGTGTATGAATTGCTTCACAATTCAAGGTAGATCCAGTATGCTTTCACATTTACTATAAACTACTTCTACACTACTTATACTCAGGAACATGAGACAAGGTAACTTATATTTGACACTTTTGCTTATTCTTAGATTTGTCATCCAGATCGTGTACCCAATACTTAGCTTTTGGTAACTGTTTTGTATTTCCTGTTGGATCTCTTTATCGTGTCATGTGATGTTGCAGATAGTGTGAAAATGCATGGAACTGAGCTAAGCCTCTTAATTTAAGCTGATATATTGTCCTTTGGTTATACCCACATGTAAGTGTTTGGCAGATGTCAATTTTAGGGCGTATTTTTGCAAGTAAGCATTCTGTCATCTGGTATAGCTTCTCCTATCAAACTTAATAGTTATGTTTTTCTGCAAGTGTACTTCTCAAACAGCAGCGTTTCTTTGTGGCTGAGCAAGGAATGTTATTAGTCATAGCTGGAGGAATACTCCAATCCCTTGTACAGTTAGGCATCACACTTTTTATTTAGGCTACAACTGAGTATATGAGCCAGATGATAATGAGGACTTCAGTGTGGAGTGGGCAACCTTCATGAATGTTTGAACTAGCAGTTCTAGCTCACAGTGTTCTCAACAAGTCATTCTTCTGCTCAAGATCATGCATTTTACTTTCAAGAGCTCATTAGATGACAGCAACACTTTGAGCTTCTCTCTCCAAAGATTCCCAGAGGAGAAAGGTAAAAAGAAATTCTGGTGAGCAAATCTGCCACTTAGATTTGAGCTGCTTATTGAATGTTTTTCTAGCAGTGTGGAGCTGAATCAGTACTATTTTATCAATGTCATGAAATGCTTCTGTCACAGGACTGGTACAGGCATAAAAAGTTTGGGCTGTTTATAAATGAGTTTTTATGAATCCTCCCTCATCCAGAGAACTGTAAGCCTGATAAGTAAGTTCTTAGTGTTATAGTCATGCTGTGAACTTTTAGAATTTACTAAGTTTTACTTGAAAGTTTTTCTTCCAAACCTGAAATGTGTTAATTGTGTAGATTGTAAGAATTTGTAAGTAATTGAGGGGATTGCTCCCTGCCCATGGCAACCCTTGTCTTGTACTTCAGCAGTTTTCTTCACTCTGATATTGTTTGTGGCCTTTGAGAGTAAGGGTTAAATGAAATGCAATAAATATGCATTTCTCCTAAGGGAATGTTGAGGGAGAGGAGGTGAGTGTTGTTGTGATCTAATGAACTCTTGGAAGAAAAATGCATTGTCTTGAGTAAGAGAATGACTTGTTGAGGACACTGAGCTGGAACTGCTAGTTCAAACATTCATGTTTCTTCATATGTGTGATTGCCTTGAAATGAGTAACTGGGAGAGACTAAAAAGGAAAACTTACCCTTCGGCTGTTCTTCACTTGCGATTTACTTGAACTACTCTTCAAAGTGTTGGTTATGTCAATGGCATATATGATAAACCTGTGAAGTATTCCCATTCTTAACAGTTAGTAGGTGGAACAGGTGACCTTTACTTTGGGCAACACTGTGGTGATTGGTGCTTCAGGACACGTTTTTTGTATGATTTTTTTTTTTCCCTCCAAAATGAAGCATAATTAAGATTCCTGTAAACAAGTGAAACTGAATAAGAAAGACTTGGCTGTCATTTGACCTTTGCAACTTCTGTGTAGAATAAGAAGTCAACTTGTTTGCTGCGGAGTAGAGCGTGATAGCAGACTTTGCAGCAGCAGAATAGGAAGAAACTAATTTAATTTAGTGCATGCAAATCTCTTTTCTGACTCTGTTGTCAGCTGCTCACAGATTTCTGCAGTACATTTTTTAACTAACTCCTGTATCTTTCTGCCATAACATGGCTTCCTGGAATATTTATGGATAATGGGAATGCCATGTAATTAGTTGCTAATGACTCAAAATTTGGATGAATTTTTCACTCAAATTAACTAATGTTAGGCATAGACATTGTATACACAGTGGTCTTTGTGTGTGTAGATATGTGTTTCTCCTATAACAGATGCAGCGCATTGCACGGGAATTGAGACATTACATTGACTTGACTGAGGGCTGAGACCTGACCACTCAGTTGTGTAGCTGGCTGAGCGGTTCCAGGGGCATGGCTGGGTCCTTGAAGCCTGCTGGGGACGTCTGGGCACACGCAAATGTTCTTGGCTCTTGTAGGATACAAATTTGGGGAAGAACAGGAGAGGAATATTGCTCAGTTCTGTAAATTGTGTTATTCTACGCACAATACGTAAAAGTCATCTAAGGGCGTTATAAGCTATTTGCATATGAAATCTTTTTCATTTCATATAATTGCTTGTCATCTGTTAGCTAGGTGAAGTAATGTTTTTTAATGTGGACAGCTCTGGAAAAAGCAGCTTTATAAAACACATGGCATGTTAGTGTGCAAGGATTCAAGACTGAGAGGTAAACTATCTTTGTGAAACTGAAGCCCTGCTTTGGACAAGTAGGTTTGAAATTTCTATATTCATCTGTAAAGCTAATGTGCTTTTACTGGTATTCCCTATAGAGGAATAGGGCCCATTGCGCACCTTTTTTTTAAAGCTTAAAAACTGGCACTAGGGTATCAGTAAAACAAGACTATGAATATTAATAAGAAAATACTAGAACGGTTTTGTGTTCACCCAGGAGCTCTAAAAAAGCTGAGGATAAATTTACCAAACTACTTGCTGTTATGCCTGCCCTCTCACATAGTATCAGAGAAATGGAAGGTAACAAGTGTCACCGGTTGTAAAATGGGGCTTAAGAAGGATGATGAGACAAATAAAGTTAGACTGCTGGATAGATGGTCTTCATTATGTTAAGGAATAAAATTAGTAGACTTATGTAGATGTAGATCTGTGAAAAATACTAAATTTGGGGTTAGAAAAGGTCTTTAAAGGCAGAACTAATTTGAGATCAGGAATTTGTATTTGAATTTTCTGCAGGACGTTCCTGGTGACTAGTGAAGAAGGCAATCTTCTGGGGCTTCCTTTTCTTTCCAAGCCTTTCTTCACGTGCAGCCATGGCTGCTGCAGCTGAGATCAAAATTAGCTTCTTAGTCTCTTCTATTTGACTTCTACTGGATGTTTTAAATGGAAGTCAATGAAATAATGGGGACAAATAAAATGATCTCCAGGTATATTGTTAATACTACTCAGTACTGACACCTTTTAAGAGGCTTTTTTTAAACACCAGTGATGTAGAAGTAGTTGAAAAACAAAGCATAACTCTCCGTTGACTAAGTCACCATTAGTACTCCTTAAAATACTCAGATGGTCCACTGTGGTCTCTTGCAGAGTGAGATGGAATTATTCAGAGTTGGGGCATTGGGTGGTGGTTCAACATTTTACGAGATTTGATATTGTTTGAATATCTCATTTTTGAAGTGAAAGGAACATGACTCATTACAGATACTGATATCCTAAATACTTTTTTTCCTGATATCTTGGAACAAATAAAGATGAAGAAGGCCAAACCATTAATGCACTACGGATGTCTATAAACATATTCTGTTAGGTTGCTATGACACTCTTTGTTCTTGGCGGACAAGAAGATGGCTGTGAGACTGCCTTAAAGCTGTTGTCTCTTAGATGGAGGCTCAGTGGTAACTTGAATATCTCTGGGGTACTCTTTGTTCTGAAAATCACAAAGATCAATCTTTTTTTAAAGTAAAAATAGATCTGGGCAGGAAGAAGTAATTGTTTAAAAATTGGCTAATATATTGCTTTTTTCTAAGGGTTTGTAATAATTTCAGATTTGCCTTATTAGGGAACACTTCTACAGTGTTTATTCATTTCCTTAACATGCATCTAATCTTACTCCCGAGTAATTGGGATGGAGAGATAAGAGGAATCATCCTTTTTTTCATTTTCACATAGCCCTGTTTGCCATATTGCTTTGTTTGCTACTTGTCAGAGGGCAACGACGTGTTCAGATGGCTGAAACTGGGGATATTTATAAAGCCAGGCAGGTTAATTGAAATGGACACCAGCGTAATGACTTTTTTCAGAGGCTGACGCACCTGGCATCAGATAATGTAGAGGTACTATTTCCACCTGGAGTGACAAGTTATCCTGCAGAGTTAGTTTGTTGCAGAGGTAGCTTGTTTTGAGCTGTGTGGCTGACGCAAATCATAGGAGAGGAGTACGTTTTAGGAAATGTTTCTTCATTTGTAAGGAAATTAAATATGGAAAGACAAAGTATCTCTAGGTTTTTTGTCTGCTTCAGTCATATTTCAGCTGAAATCTGACTCAGCTCGGTTGCAAGGGATGATGCAAATGGCTGTTTATCAAAATTTACTTCCTTTTTGAATTTTGAAAAAAATGGGAAAAATAAAAACCCTTGAAATATAATACATAAAAATATGCTTAGTGCATTTAAATGTTAAATGTTTAAATATTTTGTTTTAGTTTTGAGTTTTCATATTATATCAATAAAAATAATAGCTTAAGCTATACCATACAATTTTTAATATTCAGGGATATGAATTGAATTTGTTTTATTCTAATGATGCATATATCTTTTTGTCCTAAAGGGCTAGATTTTATAAGGAAAACCCTATCCCTTGAAACTCTACCCAAGCTTGTTTTCCTATCTAATGAATAGTGAAGTGCTTTAAGATTTGCTTTTGAGGGATCAGTAGTATTGTTTTAACAGTACAATCAAAACCATTCCTGAGTAATAAATGTCATTCATTGAATTCCCTGGCTCAATCATTACTATTTTAAGCCTTGGTTCTTCAGAATTGTGTCTTTAGTCCTGAAAGTTTGAATTAAGTGCTTCAAGCTGATCACATTACAGCTGTCATGTTACATTTCACTTTTGCTGTATTGATTTTCACTTCATTTATTTCAACCTACTTCATTGATAGCAGCATGCTACCTCTAATTTAATATCTCAATAGTATTTCAGCAGTTTTAATAGGATATATTTTATATTTTGAATTATGGAGTGACGTACTAATGTAATGGAGCTAACATACTTCTAAATTAACTCACCTACTCTGAATTGATATTAAAGAATTAATTTTCAAGTTTGAATCAATTATTATTTGGAATCTCGTTTTACAGGTTTGTTCAAATACATTTCAATTTTTGTGTGATAATATAGAATTATATATGGAACCTGTATATTTGGCTATTTCAGTGTGATCTGAAAAAGTCTGTAAATAAAGAATAAGGTTAGGTAAGCTGTAAGTATATATAAAAGTATCCTGTAAGGAAGTGAAGTGAAATATAGTGATCTACTGATGAAGTTTTAAGAAGGAGGAAATTAGAAAGTAGGAAAGAAAATTACCAACATTACCGTATGTTTTCATAAAAGCAGTTTAAAAATAGGATTTGTTTTAAATTAAAATTTAAATGCATCAATGAAATAGAAGGGAAACTATGTATAATTCGTGGTAAAATAGACAAGTAAAAAGGAGGGAAGGTGTTTGCCAAATGTTTGTATTGTTACAGATGGATATGGGTACAGGGATGGCTCTTGTGATTGTATCTGAAGCAGGACTTCCTCACCTTTGCAATTGATGGGGCAACTATGTTTGCAGAGGGAGTTTGTTCCTCTTTCTTTGGCCATGATGTCTGTCAGTGCAGGGAGTGCACCAAAGGGTGTTATATATATAGGAGCTGTGATTAGAGCTGTCTCAGAAATGAGAACAATTTACACATTATGCGGTCCCTCTTTGTTTCTTGTATGAGAAATCATGGAATGTTCTGCAACTGTGGTAGCTCTTTGTACTTGGTGTTGGCTGATGTGGTCTCACTCACCTACACTGTAGTATTGTCTGATGGCATATTTTTTTTTATTTGCTTTAAATGAATTGTGTCTTAGTCTTGCTTCTGGTGGAGGGGGAGAAAAAGAAAGTAGAGGGGAAAGCCAAAAATGCATTTGCATATACTGTAGATCCTTGAATTTTGCAGGGGTTCAGGTCTTCTGAAGCCCTGAGAAGCCCGTATTCCATGAAGATGTGCTCATGAATATGCGAATAACCTACACCCAATACTCCACCCCCTGGAGTGCTGAGGGGTGTTCCCGGCCCCACCCAATGACCTCTGGCGGGACAGGGAAGCAAAGGGACTCTCTTCTGACCCCTCCCCACCCCAGGAGTCCATGGGCTTGTGGGGAGATGGGATGTGCTGGGACCTGCCAGGGTGCTCTGTTTATTCCCTGGAGTTCCCATATCAGGGCTGTTGGGGGTTTCCTCTGTCCCGGGGTCACTGTGCCCACTGCCTGTGTTTGCTGGGAGTGGGGTGTCCCCCCAAGCTCCAGCAGCGGGTGGAGGCGTGGTGCTGAAAAATGTTTAAACCTGGGGGGTGTGGGGCTTGATGCTGTCACCGGGGAGGGCAAGGGCTTGTGGTGGCTCCCTCTGGGACACTGGCCAGGTGTGTTCAAAGCTGTGTTAGGGTTAAGGGTTAGGGCTGAGTTCTAGTTTGGTTTCTGCCCACAAATGTCTTGTAACAGTGCCTACAAAAAACTTTTCTACTCTCCTTAGCTTAGCCGTGTCCTCTGTCCTAGCATCCCTAGACTTGCCCTGCATGTGCCCTGCAATAGAGCATACCAGCTGTCGCTCAACAGGTCTCATAGGAACTGCACCCACAGCCATGTTCGCAGATGGAGCTGTGATGGCTACAGCAGCCTTCATCACGCATGCGCAAACAGCTCTGGTCGGCTCCAGGGGGACCTCCCTGTCCCTGTAACAGCACTCAGTTTCCCACGAAATGCACATGATTCTGCCTACTTCACTGCTTGGCTTGGCAGAGGTTTCCCCTTCTGACTCCCCTTTCAAGGCTGGCAGAATGGCAGCCTCACCCAACGTCACGGCAGGGGCAAGGCCATCCCAGGTTGGCAGGGTGGGAACATCACCCACAGGAGTGGAGGAGGCAGCGCGGGACCGAGCCTCTGGAACGGGAGCAGGCTACTTAGCCCAACAGTGAGGGGGGATCAAAGCTTTCAGGATGGAAGCCACGTCTCCACCCATAATGGTGGAGGCTTTGTACTGTATATAAAATCTCCCACAACCTCAAAACAAATGAACCCTTGGAGTAGGAAACTCAAAACACAAGGTAAAGCACATGGACACGGTACAAAGACTGCCAATGCTGTGCTGGATGATGTGTGAAGATGAAAGTTATATGCTTTAAAGACTTACAACTTGCCTAGTTTTAATATATCATAAATACAGCTTTGTGCAACGTTTTTCCTTAATCATCCCTTTCTGAAAACCTATGTTAACTTTCTTTTTTCTAGTTTATCTTACAGGTATTGCAATTAGGAGCATTCCTAATAACAACTTTCCCACTTAGTTGTTTAGTCTGGTTTGTTTGTTAGTTATTTCATGGTTATTTAGTTATTGTTTTATTTATTTCACAGCCACTGGTGTGCACTGTGTATAGTTTTTTCCAGCTAATTTGAAATCTTGGCATTTTCATGCATGATGGACTCCTATAGAAACCTACTGTCTATTTCGCAATGTCCTAAAAGGAAGACTTAATAGCGTACTGAGATTCTTGTGTTGTACTCCCTCGGCAGAAAAGTACTTCTGGTAAACATTGTAAATATGTCTTAGAGGATGTTGTAGTGGTGTTTAATCTCCCTCCCACTCTTTTTTTTTAAATTTCATGATCTGAACACTTGTGTCTTTAACCATTTATTAGATTTGTGCATATTTAGGATCTGAAATTACTGTGGTACAGAAATACGACAGGGCTAGAATAAACCTTTGCATTCACACATGGAAGATACAAAAGCAAATATTTTGGGTTTGTAGCAGGAACAGCATTTTTTTTTCTCTTGCTGTGGAGACAAAGCGATTCTTTAAATATGGCCTTACCTTGTGAGAGAAGACTCATAAGAATGGGCACTGCTAATGGGGAGTGTGGGCAAGAGAGAGTTTGCTTTCATGCAGATTCTCATGTAGAACTGTGTGCCTTTGTATAGGGACAGTTAGTTTTGTCTGCCTGGAAAAAATGGAAGAAACAACACTTACCTTTATTGTAAGCTTTTTAAAATGCTTGTAAGTATTTTTGCTTGCAAGTATTCTTTACTTCCATATAACCATGAGAGGTATGCATGCTTAACTGTATATACATCAGAACAAATTATTTTCCTTGAAGTGCTAAGAACATTACAAGTTACAGAAACTGTTCTTATCTTTCATTTAGTTTCTCTCTCTCTTTTCCTCTGAGTTGTTACAGGTTGAAGCATCTGTAACTGTAATGGATGGTTATTGTTTCTATACCTAAAAAAGCCCATCTAAAGAGCTCTATGCATAATTGCAGGTGAACTTGTTTGTAAGTCAGATATTTCAGGGGCAATACTTTTTGCTTAGTACCGATGTGTTAAAGGAATTGTGTATTGGAGTCTTTTTGTCTTTATGTGTTTTGTTGTGTTTTTTTTAAAATACATAGGTAAAGACAGAGTTTTCAACACCCCTTTGTGTGAACAAGGAATCGTTGGCTTTGGTATTGGAATTGCTGTTACAGGTGCTACAGCCATTGCAGAAATTCAGTTTGCAGATTACATTTTTCCAGCATTTGATCAGGTTAGTACTAATAAATTTCAGAGAGGTTAAAAGAAATCTTGTGACTGTGTAAATGACTCTTCTGTTAGCATTAATCCTTGGTTTGAATATGTAATTTTTACAAATATATCCACACCTGTATTACTAATATTTATGCATGTTTTAAATAAACAGGGGTAAACTGCAAACAGTACCAATACTGTACTATAAACAGTAAACTGTACCAAGGCCAATTTGAAGGCTTATTAAATAATGGAAATTAAAGATGCTGTTAGAAGCAAATGCCTTTGTGTTTGTTTTAATTTTTGGTTTTGTGGCTATGTTGGGTTCAGCAGCCTTAAATTCATCAGCTGTGTCTTCCCAACACAATCTCTCATTTTGCATTCAGCTGCAGCTGGCCATGTGTCCACAGGAGAAACTACAAATTTGAACTGGGCTGATTGACAGTATGCAATGAGCAAACAATTGGGTTATAGGGCTACCCCTGAGGTTTAGGCATCTGACTTGAATACAATAAATTATTGTTTCATTTGCCTTGGAAAATGTTTGTCTTTGTACTGGCTTACAGTATTTTTTTACTTCCAAGTTGGTCCTTTGAATCCCATGCGTGGTCCAGATGATATAGTTACATCCCTTGTATTGAAGTGGCTTAATGATGCATAACTAAAGGTATTAGACTGAATGCTACTTTTGTATATAAATCTTCCCAGATTGTTAATGAAGCAGCAAAATATCGTTACCGCTCTGGAGATCTGTTTAATTGTGGAAGCCTCACCATCAGAGCACCCTGGGGCTGTGTGGGTCATGGTGCCCTCTATCATTCTCAAAGTCCAGAAGCCTTTTTTGCTCACTGTCCAGGAATAAAGGTACAGTAACTCTTATTTTATGAAGATTAATTTTGCTTGTTTGTTTTGTAATGGACCTGACTAACTATGAGCCGGGGTGCAGACAGGGGAAGAATGGATGTCAGCCCACAACAAATTATCTGAACGTGTTAACGATAAACTATTAGACGTTTTCAAGTTATTAAACTTAAACTGTGTTAAGTGTTTGAGAATTTATAGCCATTACTGAAACAGTCTTTAATAGACATAGCATTTTATATGTGTCTACTTTTTTGCACTAAAACCCTACATCTTGCACTGTTTTGTGTCTAGTATAGTACATAACCTGAAAAATTAACACTAATAAGTAGTACTTTACTTCCTTTCCTCCCCTCTTTCCCCCTTCTGTATCATCTTAAGTGCATTATTGAATTAATTTATATAAATGACAGTACTATAGCTAGTGGACACAAATTGAAACACGAGAGGCTCTGTCCAAACATGAGGAAGCACTTGGCGCAGCTTGGACAGAGAGGTTGTAGAGTCTCCATTCTTGGAGGTATTCAGAAGTTGTCTGCGCACGGTCCTAGGCAACTGGCTCTGGATGGCTCTGCTTGAGCTCTGGAGGTCCCTCAGCTGTTTGGTGGTTCTCTAAGTTTAGGCAAACCCTCCACAGGAGATGGTGGCATGCCTTGAAACTGTGGTTTGTACTGCTTAGAGAAGGGGGAGCTGTAGGATCTAGTCATCTCAGATTAAGAGAGCACTGTTTGCCAGCTCTCTGTTTTTTTCTGAGTGAATTTTTGCCTATGAACTTGTACTTCTGGGTTAGCTGGCATCCAATCCATTGAGCAATGACTCATTGCTGATTAATGTGGAAGACTTAAGAAGCAGAATTGGTATTTGCATTCTAAAGACGCATATTCATTGTTTATCTCTTGTTTAAACTGTTGTTTATGTATGATTTAGGTGTTCTAAAACTTCCAGTATTACTCATCTTACTGGGAGGCCATAACCATTTGTCCTTGTTTTGCTTTTCTAAAATAAAAACCCCTTGTATTATTCACATTTTATTTCATGGTATTTGAGGAATGGGATAGGGTTTTGTCTTTGGGTGTTCTTTTATGATATTTGCGGTGTTCCCATTCTAAACTTGACCATATTTCCTGATACAGACAATACAAAGACTTTTGCCAGGTAATTGAATCAAATGGTTTCTTGAGCTTGTTTAAAAACTAATGGAGTGTATTATCATATGAAAGCACCAGATAACTTACATGATTAAAATCCTGATGCCAGGTCTATCTAATATATGCTGATCCTGTTAGTCAATCTCAAATTTTTGTATACTGAACAAAGAGCTAGAGTTTTGTGGTCCACTCAGGTGATTAAAACTCTTTGTAATTCACACCAACCTAGTGCAGCCTAGACCAGTGCATAGTCTTCTCAATGAGTAAGTCAGAATTTTTTTTAGTCATGCCACGTAATATAATTTCTTTGCTTCTACCTCTGATATTTTTTCTTGTTGGTTTTTCACTCACTTTCACTTTTCCTTGGGTAAAGTGCTAAAATAGGTTGCTAGCAGTAAGAACTGTCATCTCAATTAAAGGTAAAGGGAACATTAATTTGGTGGAATATATAAAAAATATATTAGTTTCTGGTGCACAGAGAAGTATTTTAGACTCTATCTTTTGAATATTGTGGCTTTGTGAAAACAATGTTGTTCACTTAATATCTTTTTAAAAGCGGTTTGTTAATGCAGTTCATAATATTTCAAGATTGCTAGTATTTTTGAATGAAGCCAAACTTAGCCCTTACTATAGGAGTCAAGAAGTGCAGATGAATTTGTGGTTCAGATGTATTTTCAAACGTCCCATGTCTATGCATATTTTCTTCATATTTCAGGAGGAAAGGTGGTGTCTTACAAGCTGAGAAGGTTAGGGTTTGATCTTTGGGGAGACTGGTCTTTAAAACAGTCCTCTTGTTAAACTCTGTGGAAGGTTTCTGACTGCTTATTTTATGTTTTTCCTAAGTGGTTGGTGAGGTTTGGATTTCCCAAGCCAAAGGGAGTTTGTACAATTTTGGGTGTCCAGGGGAAGGACTGCAGTCACTGACACTTAAGACAAAGCTTGCTGAGGTGACAAGACACCACTGAATGGTTGTAGCTTTTGTCTACTGTTGTGAGAACGTATGTCTTAATGGATGGAATACATTAATATTGATTCTCTACATTCCATTGTAAGAATATTTGCTGTCATCGCTAGAAGCTTTCTTTTCATTTCCAGCCTAATTTTGTTCCTGACTAACTTGTATGTTTAACGCATCTGTCCTTCACCTTCCCTTTCATATACTAAACCAATTGTCTTCTCTTTAGTCTTTGTTTTATTAGACTTAACAAGTCAAAGAAATCAAACAAGTCAAAGAAATGTTAACAATCTCTTTTAATGTCTGTTTCATTCATTTTCTAGCAAAGAGTCGATACAGTCATAAGGTACTCCAGTTTAGTTTCTAGCAGAGATTTTTACAATTGCATTAATAGTTCTTTGGCTATGTTGTTACAAGTTTTTTTATGACTGTACTGCGGAGTGTCCTTGTCATCCTTTGAGCAGATAATAAATTCAGATCTGAATTTCTGCTGCTGAGTTCTAAAGTTCTAAAATAATAACAAAAATGTAGTCCTTAGACATGTGAATTTTCCATGTGTATTTTTCAGTTCGCTTTTGTCAGCCGTGTCCTCAGTGTGAGTTGGGTATTTTTGATATTATCCTCTGTAATGGTAGGGACTTCCAGCTTTGGAATAGTTTTCATTACCATGCTCTGACTTAACATCATAAATTAATAAAGTAAATAAAGTCTGTCCTAAAAATGATCCCTAAGGAGCTGTACTAGTAACATCCATGGGTAATTTCCCGTGTGTCTGTTACTGAATGATTTGGTGAAATATTAATAGACTGCTTCTCTATTGTTTAGAAGAAATCACTTGTCAAGTTAATTTGATATAATAGCAGACTTAGGTTGTGTTTTGATTCCTTTCTATTGCTTTTATATAAATAAATATTATTACTCTCAAAACATATTTTGAAGCCTTGGAAAATCATGGAGGCAGTAAGGTACCATGACTAGTTAACATGGAAGGTTGGTTTTTTTTTTTTTAAGGCAAGCATTACAACTAATGTTTCAGTCAGAGGGGGCCACTTCAAACTTCACAGCTATAAAAATGTTTCCTGGTAAACTTCCTGGTGCAGGTGCCATCTCTGAGGTCTCTGGGATGTAAATTAGTTGGCCCTTTTGATTTAAGGAAATTGAGACTTGAATTCTATTGTCATTTAAACTGTGTTAATTTGCTAATTTTCTTCTTATAGTAACATTCTTTTAGATCATCCAAAATGAACTCTTCTGTTGGCAAATAAATTATACTTTGTTCTTCCAGGTATCCAGATTACATCTGAATGCCTTGCTTAGTTTTCTTTGGTTGATAATAGTTTAAGATGTATGTCAGTGTTTGTTCATTTCCAAAATGACGGAATTTCAGGCTGCCACCATAAACAAAGTCAACTTTAAATAACAGTAATCCCTTGAATATCGAATATCGTGGGGAGTCAGCTCCAGAAAGATGCCACAAAAAGTGAAATCTGTGAAGTAGCAGTAAATAGGGTAAATAGGGTAAACAGAAAAAACCACTGTGATATACTGAAGCCATGAATGCTGAACTTTGTAGTAGATTACTGTATTGCCTTTTTTAGTCTTTGAAACTTACTGGACTAAGTCTGAATACCTTCTAGGGCTGTTCTGGCAATGCTTTACCCAAGCAACTGAGGATCACTCAGCTGAATTTTTTTGTTAAACATGTACATTAATTTTACTAAGTTTATTTATATGTATATATATATATATTTAAGTCTAACTAACTTTCTTCTGTTCCTTTTACCTCAAATGTTAAGATGTTACTTCTGCCTTGTCTGAGGGGAGTTCTGTAGTGTTTAAATCACTGTATAGAGGGAAACTGTTGAACAAAATAAATTTTAAAATAAAATCAATGAAGAAAATAAAATTCAAGATTTGAAACATACATTAGCATCAGTGCTGCATTACTAATTGACTTTGTAAGAACTGCTCAATCTGTATATAGATTTACTTAAAGCAAATAATTACTTAGTTTTAAATATTGAGGAAGTTTCTAGCAGAATTGCAATTTAAATAAACTATATAAAAACTATTTTTACAGGTTGTTATTCCAAGGAGTCCTCTTCAGGCCAAAGGATTGCTACTGTCATGCATAGAGGACAAAAATCCATGCATATTTTTTGAACCTAAAATACTTTACAGAGCTGCAGGTAAAGATTGTGTGCTGTATTTTCCAGTAAAGCAACATTCTTTTTTTGCACATGTATGTTGACAGTCACTGCTAAAACAATACTTTGGGAGAAGTTCTTTACTTGTTTGGTCTCTAGCTGTGTTGGGTCTTGGGTTTTTAGAGGAATTAGAAAAACTGAATAAGATCTCTAAATTTGACTGCAAAGATGAATGAACATTTACAGTCTGATTCATGCTCAATGAACTTTAGAAGTGGAATCATTTATACAGTCTTGGGTTAAAAAAAAATAGAAATAGGAGATGTTATCCTTTGTTGAATTGCAGTATAAATTTGACAGAAGTTAAGCTGCATTCTTGTGATAATTCTAGATACTAGGATAAGTTTCCTGCTCAATTTTTCAGAAAGAACTGAACCTCATTTTCCCAAAGTTAGAATTTCTTTGAAATGTTTAATGTCTAAAAATCACAAAAATCTGCCCACATAGATTTTAATCGTATGCAAAAGGAAATGTGATTGCCATTTTTTGTTTTAGTCATAGTGAACTTCTTGGTTCAAAGAAGCTTTCACAGCTTTTTATGCAAACTGTGCTTGGATCCATCAATCCAATTTACAATCCAATTTACAAGCTGACTGTGTGGACTGAAGGACAAAATATTTGTATTTTCTTTAGACCTTTTAACAGCACCTTCCCATCAGTACATTCATTTTTTATTTAAATTTATCCTCTTCCTAGAGAAGAGAGACAAAGAATAATAAGGGAAGGATTCAGAAGGCAGACATCATGGCTACAAAAAATAGCAATATAGCTCAGGAACAAATAGGATATTTACTGGTGAAACTGCTTATTTGCTTTTATATTTAAAAAAAGATTTAGCTTCATTTCTAAATTTACATTGCTGATGGGATTTCTATTTTTAGTGTGTGAGGTGTGATGTACCCAAAGGGTATGGCATTCTTTAAGTTCAGTGTGCTTTGAGACCTTACTAAAATCTTGCAAAAAGACCTCCGTCCATTCAATTTAGAGTGTTAGGTTTGAAAAATGAGCTTGAGTCTAAGTCCTGTTAAACAAAGGAAAAACAAAAGAGTCTATAAAACAACCCTTTGTTTCTCACCCTTTCTCCCAGTCACAAATACAGACGTGCTTTCATAGTGGCATGAGTGGCTGCACATCAGTATCACACAGCTTTTGGAAATATAGGGAGGTTTTTCTGTTTGAGGAAATGACTTGTAAAGCAATTCCTGGATCATTTAATGAACATAAATCAGCCTTATGATTGAAGTCTTGAGAAAAGATGTGCTGAAATAGTGATTAATATGATTTATGTGCTGGTCAGTAACAAGCCACGGTGTCGCTGTTATTGGTAGTTTCCAAAGGACTTGTGATTTCCTCCTATATTCTGACAGCCTGATTTTTAGAGATATTACCTATGTTTTGTGTCTTAAAATTTCTGAGAACATCAATTTAGTGATGTGGACTGAAATTCTTAGTACATTTGTGTCAACATGTGACAGGGATGATTGTAACAGGTGACTTCTTTTGTATACATGGACATTTTATTATTTCTACAATGTAAAGCAGGAATGTTGGATTATGTGGAATGGTTTTTGTGCTCCTTTTGTTTTTATTGTAAACCTTTCCCTCTGGTGTCATTACATCATCCCAACTGTTAAGCTGTCTTTTGTGGGTTGGGTCAGCTTGAACTGGAAGATCACTGATAGGGAGGCAGTGGTGCTGTTTAAGAGTTGTACTCGATGATCCTTTTGGGTCTCTTCCAACTCAGAATACTCTGTGAATCCCCGAATCAGTGAATCTGTATCTGGGAGTTTCTTCTGTAAAACCGATCTCTGTGGATTCAGAAATGGACCAGGATCATCATGACTGATAGACAGAGGGGGAGCAGGAAAAAGACACAAGCCTGGTAAACAAGAGTAAGATAAATAGTGGAAAGAAGGATTTTAAAAATACAACTGTCTTGGTTCAAGTAGAGCAAATTGTTACTATGTCCCATGTGAGAGTGCTGATTCTAGCAGGAGAAAGGTCATACAGATTCACAAATTCATTTAGACAGTAAGCTTGGACTATGGTTTTTTTTTTCCTTCTGTCTTTCCATTAGTGTCTCAAAACATTACAGGGTCTTCTTAAGGCTGGGAAAATGCAGGCTTTCCAAAACAAGAAGGCAAAATGCTATCACATGTTCACTATTGCTTCATTTATCTCTTCCCCACCCCGCCCCCTTTCTTTTTGTGAGGGTGGGGTAAGTTACTGATCTCTGCCAGAAACTTCTGCTTTGATGCTGATACGTTTTCAGGAGGAACACGTGTTATTAATAGCATGGCATTTCATGGAACTCCACCTAAGATTTAGAACCTCATTGTTCTGGACAAAAAATAATTTTCTTTATTTCCATGATGATGGCCAAGGCGTGGAATAATGAAGTTGTATTGCTCCTACCGTAACATTTCTTTTTGTTTTAGCTTCATGTTGAATAGATCTGTTTGCTCAAAGAGCTTTGTGATTGGTGTTAGAGTGGGTGTGTAGAGACTTCATTAAAAAAATAAGATATCAAAGATGTTAATGGGAAGGAGAATTTTCTATCTGTAAAATTAATTCAGGCTTTTGAGCCTTGTCATTTTTCTCTGATGGAGTTTTCTTTCTCCTTATGAGGACTTTAAATATTTGTTCATGGTATTTTTGTTCAGATTTATTAACATATTTGAAGTTATAGCTGCAAATAGGCTGTAGGTGGGATAGTCTTTAAAACACAGGATACTTGTCCTTATTCATGTGTGCTGAAGTTAATAATGCTTTGTTTAAAACACAGAAAAACATCAAACCAGACAAAAAAAGAATGACAAACCCCCCACACCCACTACAATCCAACCACCAAAAACTGTGCCCTGTGCTTCTCCTCCCAAGTGTTTCTATTATTGCTGAAATTAGATGTTATTCTGTGAATCTGTGAATGCCAGTGGTGAAAGGTAATATATATCCAGCTTAAGATACATAGCCTGCTTCTTGAGAAGGTTAAGCAGGATGCTGCTCATTGCTGTTTTATATTAGTTCTTGTGCAGAACCTACCCTGTGATTTTGCATCTGATGCATACCTCCAAGGAGCTATGTAGGCTCAGTAATTGCTTTCAAGTTTTTTGGTTGTTTTTGTTTGGGAAGTTGTGTTTGTTTGTTTGGGTTTTTTATTTTGCTTACTGGTGACAGAGCAACATTCAAGCATGGCTGCTTCTTTTCCACAACAGTAACTAAATTGGACTGAAAAAAAAGAAGACTTTGTATGTGTGTTGAAGTCTAAGTTGTCACCAAGGTAAATCAGAGCTGTAGGGCAAAATATTTCAGTGTAACTATCACATGGAAAGTACGATGGCTTGCTGTGGTTTTGAAATAATGAGTTTAGCTGAATGTCATCCCAAATGAATAGAAATTTCCCTATTGAAATATGTTGTATGCTTATTTCAGACATGGGTTAAAACTAACCATGTTATTCAATGACATTAATTTCTGTATTAATATTTGCTATCCAAACATTCCTTTGCCCACACAAGATACAAGAGTAAAATTAGACCTTAAGTCTTCACCTTAGTTGTACCTCTGGATCTCAGATGGATATCAAAGTAGCATTGTCTTAAGTTTACCGCATTCACACTGTGATGAACCAAGAAGCAAAAGCAAATTCCAAAGCGACGAACAACTTTGCAAGAACCTTTTGGAAATGTTTTCTAGTTAATTAAAAAAATAACTCACACCTTAAATGTCCAAGATCCCTCATAACCCCAAAAGGAAGGAATGGTCTTAAAGCTAAGATTATAGAATCATAAAATAATTTGGGTTGGAAGTGACCTTTTAAGGTCATCTAGTCCAACTCCCCCTGCAATGAGCAGGGCCATCTCCAACTAGATCGTGTTGCTTGGGTCCCTTTTCAACCTGACCTTGAATGTTTCCAGTGGTGGGGGATCCATAGCTTCTGTTGGCAACCTGTTCCAGTGTTTCACTACTGTCTTTGTAAAAGGCTCTTATACAGTCAGGTCTCCTATGTCGCGCACCTGCCACGGTCTTAATTTGGACCTGTGCAGCCCAACTTCCACTTTGAATGGCAGCCGCGCCGCCGCTACGATCTGAAGCTCAGTATGGGGTGAGCGAAGTGCAAGAGGGCCGACTGTATCTAATGTAAACTCACTGTTACCCATCATCCTATCACAACAGATCCTGCTCAAAAGTCTGTCCCCAACTCTCTACTTAGGTCCCCTTTCAGTACTGAAGGGCTGAAATAAGTTCTCCTTGGAGCTTTCTCTTCTCCAGGCTGAGCAATCCCAACTCTGTCAGCATGTCTTCATAGGAGAGGAGCTTCAGCCCTCTGGAGCTGTCTTCGTGGCAGTTCTCTGGACCCACTTCAATAGCTCCATGTCTTTACTGTTCAGACTACCCCAGAACTGTACATTTTAGAAGTTACAGGAGAGAACTATTTTGTTTGAATGAAATAGAATTGCTAAGTTTCATATTATGCATTAGCTCTGATGTGCAAAGGATCTGAAATAGTCCTGCTATACAGGTACATGATTTTATGTGTGGGTGTATATATAATGTTGTCTCTATTACTGTGTTTATATATTTATTTGTATGTATGACATATATAAGAAAACGCATTGAAAAAGAAAAAGAAGTGTATTCCCCATGCTTAGTTGTAGCTAGTAATTGCTGATTTGTACTTCCTGTGTTGTGAAGCAGGACATTGCTGTATCTGTGAGCCTGTTTCTCTTACCATGTCACCCACTTTGCTAGCAGTTTGTTTAGCAGAGGACTTGCTGTTCCTCAGTGTACCTGGACTCTTTGGTGTGCTTGTTATTACTCTTCGTTTACTTACCTGGACAGTTATGGCAGTGCCACCACCAACTTTGTGGTACATATGTGGAGTGGGAATGACAGTGAATATCCCCCTGGACGGCTCTTTACATTTTAAAACTCCTGAGTGGAGGATCTTAGCCAGCCTAGCAACGCTGTGTGGCTCCCACAGGACATAGAACAGACTGTTTATATGTTTCACTCCAGTCCTTCCTGGTCGCCGGTGTTTGAGCCGCATATTATTCCCAGCAGCTGGTGGCCAAGACCCTGACTTGCTCCATTTGCTAACACCACACCTGCACCCTGTTTTTTCTCCACATCCTGATCCACTGTCTTGTTTTCTCATTTTTGTCTCACCATCAGCTGCTGCTTAGTCCTTGCAGCAAATGGCCCTTGCATGGGACAGGATTTCCAAAGAAGCTAGAAAGGGCAACAATGATGAGCACAAACATTGCTGACCATCCCTGTTTTATGTGCAGCTGACCCCTTCTATAACCCTTTCTGTTTCTTCCCCACTTTGCTCTTTGTCAACGCCCTTCACATGCCCTCATCAGCTGATGTAGTTCTGCACCCCCTGCTCCAACACCCTGGACCCTCAGGTCTGCAAATTCAGTCGCAAATTCCTGGTGTGCCCATCATTTCATGATGTTCCTTCACTGAGTGTTCCTGACCAGGGGTATTTGTTATGTTTTGTCTTCATGTGTGGGTCTCTATATTTTGTTTATAGGTTCTCCTTTATCATTCCATTGGACAAGGTCCTCATCAGATAATTTTACTGAAAGAAACACATATTCCCCATACCTGTATCAATAAGTGGGACTGAGCAGGTTTGGTTCTCCTGACTGGTACCCTTGTCCTTTGGTGGTTAGGCTTGTGTCCCTGCCTGTTTTTCCTTATAACTTCTCCCTTTTTCTACATACCCTTTTGCACTGTAAAGATTCTTGTCCATCACCATTAAAGGAGAAGATGCTGTCTTCTTCCACATAACCGTGCAAGTGTTCATCAGAAGTTTTGTGTATGTTATTTTTCCTTCAATAATATTAAAAAGGAGCAAGGAAATGTAAGCCTTTCTGGATAAAAATCCTGAGCTACACACGCAAGTACGCATATGTAGAGAAAAGTCTGTTGCTATTTACTTTACAAGATCATAATGTTATTGGAAGTGCTGTAGTGACATCCCTCTAAATGTCAGAGATACTAAGAAAATATCTGAATTAAAAAGAGGGCTTTGATTTATAAAAAGTAGTTAACAGCCTGCGCAGTGTCAAGAGCACATAATGGTTATGAATCAAAGGAGAAGATGAGTCACCTTGACATTATCAGGTTTAGACATCTTGTGGAGCACCTACTCTAATGTTTTTTGACCTTTTCAGTTTCATTTAATTGTACTGTATATGACACTGGTGGTGTAGAAATAAATACGACTTGCATCAGTGGTTGTTATAGAGACAAGACAGGTAAGATGAGAAACCGTGTTTTCTTTCTGCTGTTCAGACTGCTCCTTTAGAAAAAGCAACAGATGTTGTAGGCTCTTGAAATTAACTTGTAATGGCCCTTTTTCGCTGCTAAGTGCAACTTTTTGTTAATCGCTGTATTTGAAATATTTTATTTAAAATACTCTATTAATTTCTTCAGCAATGGATGAATGGACTGCTTTGAATGTAAACATTGTTGTCCTAGTTTAGGTAATTATTTTGAAAGAATATTCATAGGACAATTTCAAATGCTACTTTTCATCATTTTTAGTAGGGAGAGGAGTTTTTGCTAAGGCATTTAAAGAAAATCCTGTTAATTTTTAACAAGCTGAATTTTACATTTAGAATTATCAGGAATTATAGATGAACTCATCTAATGAACATCTTGTTGCAGAATGGTTTAGGTATAATAAGAAATTAATTAATTTATGTAATTATATGTTATATTTCATTTTCCTAAGTGGATAAAACCAATACATAAAGAAAAGGCTCATGTTTTGTATCATGTACACCCTCCAGTTCTTCCTCTGGTGCATCCCACTCACTTCAAAACCTCCTTCATGTCAGTTGCTTGGGTTTCCACTTGTGGGTCCCATGGCATCTTTTTAAGTTTCTTGTCTCCTGGTTTCATGTAGATGATCATCTCATGACAAAGATACTTATGCAAAGCAAATGAGTACAATTGTGGCTTTCATTGTCTTTCAGAACCTCTTTCTTTTGCCTGAGGGTTTTACCATGTGCAAAATCTATGGCAGCCTGGTCTGCTTTACTGTCAACTAGTAATGTGCAGTGAGCAAGGGCTAGATATGCCTTTCTTTTATTTCCTTCCCAGACCTATATTCCTTTAGCCATTTGTTATTCAAAGAAATTATAGCAGAAAAACACTGCTATAAGAGTGTTTAACATACTAACTTTAGTGTGTTAAAAATTGTTTGCAAAGAGTTCCGAGTTTGTGCTATGCTGAAAACACCTTGTGTTAAACTAAATTTTTCATTTTTTTCCTTGATTAAATGTACATGTGTTGTTGAATTATGCTGAAGAAGAATTTCCTGTTACGTTTTTAGGGAGATTGATTTAATTAATATGTATGTCTCTTCTGTGCCTGTTCAGGTAAAGCGAGATATCTCTAACGTAAGCATAGACAAAAACATTTTTACAGTGAGGGTGATCAAATACAGGAACAGGTTGCCCAGAGAGGATGGAAATACTCTGACCATGGAAATATTGGAAATCTGACTGGACATGGCCCTGAATGACCGGCTTTAGGTGACCTTGCTCTAAGCAGGGATTTGGATTAGGTTATCTCCGGAAGTCACTTCCTACCTCACTCATTCCGTGATTCTGTGAAATATGTGCTATTTATATGTCATTACTGACAGGAAAAAAAAAATCATCTGCTGTAATTGAAAGAAAAAGATACTCTCTACTTCCCCTGTTGGAGTTATGTTTGTTACTTGTAAAGCAGGAAAAACCCTTGGTCATTCTACTCATATTGGATTTGCCATAACAGTGAAGGAAATACGCAACCCACATAACTTATACTGCTAGATTCACTCAGTAGGATTACATATCATAACTTGAAGAAGCAATTTTGTTCAGCGGGATCTCAATAAGTGTTTTATGAGCTATGAAATATGTTAACAAAAAAAGGTAGTGTTTTCTTTAGAAATTGTTTTTGTATCTTTAGAAAGAGATTTTTTCCACTTATCACTAGAATTTATTTTAAGAAATTTTACTTGACTTACTAGTGGATAGACAAGTCAAGCTTTTAGATCAAAACAATATTTCTTTTAAAATATGATATATGGATGCCTTTTATAATTTAGTCATTAAACTAGTCAATATGTAGTGCATTGGAGCATTGATTCAAAACTAGAAAAACTGACCAAACATTTTTCCATCTGAAAACTAGTAAATGGGTCTTGAGTTAATGTCTTAGAATAGACAAAATGCCTAATTTTTTGCCAAATCTCTCAAATTTTGGTGTATTTTTCGTGCATAGATAACATTTTTTAAAGCAATTTAAAACTGCTGTAACAGAAGTTTTTGCTGAAGCTTTCTGCATATGTTCTGAAAACATTTTCCTTGAATTTAAACATAAAACTATGGAGCATCATTCTTGGCAGACAGCAGGAGGGTGCTGGCACAGCTCTTCCTTTATTCGATCTTGTCTGATTATTAAGGTATAATTTCAAGACTGTCTTGATGCATTTTAGAAAAACTGTGGTGATTACTTGAGATTTTTTTGTCAGTGTTAGCCATGTCCATCTCCAAATCTGATGCTGAAATTTTGACTTGATACACACAAGGGTTTATTACTGTCTTTTGTATGTGTAGATCTGCGTCTTATTGTTGTGGTATGCAACATGAATTAAATTCTACACTGAATGCATTTTTAACAGCATAATTAAAAATGATTTGAATTACAGCTAAACTTTTGAAATAAGTGCTAATACTTAATGTTATTTTGATCAGTTTTTTTAGGTGGCATTAACACTGAAGAAAAATCTTAGCATATGTTTTGATGGGATAAAATAGAATAGTAATGGAATCTAATGCTTACTTTTCCTCTTTTCTTAAAAAATGTATTCAGTGGAACAAGTTCCTGTGGAGCCCTACAACATTCCACTGTCTCAAGCAGAGGTGCTACAGACGGGCAGTGATGTGACAATGGTTGCTTGGGGCACTCAGGTCAGTAATACTCTTTCAGACTGTTTGTCACCCAGCGAAGCCTAGGCCAAGGGTTGGGTGGTGTTTGTTGCATTTGAGCTCAAATATCAGACAATAAACTGCATGCAATTTCCATCACTATATGCTTGAATAAGTGTTTGTCAGTGTTTATACAAAACCTGCTTTTTATTGTGCAAGTTTTTTCTCACTTTTGATTGAAGATGACTCTGGAAATGTAGAAGATGACCTGTGCACCAGATTCATGCTTTGTCTATGATTTCGAAAGATTTAAGAATGGGGCAGTGAGGTGTGACTTTGAGGAAGGCAGTGGGAAAGGAAAGTTCAAAATAGTAGGCTGGAAGAAAAGTACAGATTTTTACTGGGGGTTTTAAAGAAGTGCAGTCTGGGATTCCCTTTGTACAGAGAGTTAAAAATCTACAGAACATTTAATACAATAGGGATTGATATAGTTTTAACAGTTACATTTCAAATCTGTTCATGAACATAATTAGACACATACACATACCCAAATTAAGATGTGTAAATATTGAAAAATCTGGTAAGAAAATACATCTTCGTTTTCAGAATTATAAAAAAGTAAATTTACGTCTTGTTTGGAATTGCCAGAAATTGCTGTTTCTTGGCATAGTTGTATTTGACTAGCTTTTAGACGGGAGAGAATGTTAGAACTTTCATCACAAGAGTATTGAATTGATCTCTGGGGTTGTGCCTTTTTGTCATTGTTCCCCCCCCCCCGCGCCAAATTTGTAATCTTCAGTGGTTTTCTGTGGTAGTTTCCTTGTCCTCAGACTACCTGATCTCCTTTATAACTGTGCTTACTGCTATTAGTTTCTGATACTTTGCATGGATATTAAATTGTGGACTTCTTAAATATCTTTACTTGTGCTCATTTTTCTCCAGCAGATATTGATAAAGTAATGACTTGGAAGCTGGCTATGGTGCTGTAATAGTATCCTAAATTTACCCAGTAGGCAGTAAATGCAGAGGACTTGGAGTAACACTCTTCAAAAAAGTGATGTACTTTGGTGCTTGGAAAAAGTTAAGACAGTGCAGCCCTAATCCAGATTTAGGAGTTGATCAAACCATGGGTGTGGCTGTGTAATACAGCATTGAGACAAATGTATCACACATAGGCAGTAAATCCAGCATGCTCTGGATGTGCCTGGGTTCTACAGATCAAATATGTTCAGTGACTGTACTGAGGGTGCTGTGTATGTAAACTTTGATTGCTAATTGTGTTACCAAGCCAGAATTTACTGTCAATAGGCAGAGTGGTTGCACCTGCTGACTGGTAACTAGTTATATGCTTTTGGACGTAATGTAGTTGCTTGGCAGCTGCTGCTCTGGTGGAGTTTGCTGCGTGGTGCTAATGAAGGGCAGAAAAGGCTTTTGGTTCCTCTGCAGTCATGCTCAGTCTTGTCCCCTGTAAGATAGGTAAACGTTTTCGCTTTTACATCAGAGAAATGGCAAAAATATCCATCCTGTGTGCCATGTTGAAAAGTCTCAGACCTTCTTATTACCGCCACAGATGTATTAGAAGTTTAAACAAAAATACTGCAAACTATATTTTCTTTCTATTATTGCAATACTTCTATTGATATACCCCTTAAATTAGTCCTTTGGGGTTTAGCTGTTCATATTTGTATGATGTAGTTGTGTGTTTAAATCCTTAACCATCTTGTTTCAGCGTAGATTTTTTGCCCTGCGTAGAATTTGTTCATGCTCTCTGACCCTCAGGCAACTGACACTGCCTGAGTGTCATGGACCCTATGTCCATATTGTTAAACTCAGTTGCCTTCAAGACCTGGCTGACCTTGTCAGATTTGCTTACTGGAGGTGGTCCTTGGCATTCAATCCCTTACTTTGTCTGGTGGAAAGTGAATAATCTGTGTTCCAGTTCAGTTGCCTTGCTAGGAGGAAATACCTTTTTGTTTTAGTAAAATGTTAATGATAGTAATCAGATAATGCAACATTTATAATGTTGGTATTATCTATGTGTTGGAAGACCAGGTATTGTCATACTACTGCGTATATCCTTTGATTAAGGGGGTCTGGACTGGATATTTAAAGGTAACTTAATATGGTATTTACCATCTCTCCTAACTGTTCATAAGATAATGCTTTGGAGATGATCAGTTGGTTATCTGTTTCAGTCAGTTGTAGTAATCTAGTTGGAACTATCTTGGCTTTTTGGCTAAGACCAAATACAGTGCAATGTAGTATTTTTTAATGTACATAATGCTTCCTACAGCACTGATTATGACTGCTACATCAAACTGCATTACTCTGATGTAGTTAGGTCCTAACTTGGTTACAGTCCTGATAAAAGCCTTCTAAAACTTACTCAAACTGACTACAAGGATAAAACAGTGCGTCCTGATATAGTTCATTGAAAGATACTTTTCTAGAAAGCAACAGTTTTGTTCTGAGTAATTCTTCAGTGGAGATAGTTTTTAGAGTGATGCTAAAATACTAAGAATAATATAAGTAATAAATAAGAAAAATGAACTGAGTAATAAATAGTTTTTACTGAATATGAAGGTCTCTGCTCAACATGCTGGTGATATATTATAATCACTGCTTGAATATGCTTAATTAAGAGTAACTTGAACAAAGTTACATTTTTATCTGGTGATAATACATGACTTTTTCAGGTACATGTGATCAAAGAGGTGGCAGCAATGGCTCAAGAAAAGCTTGGTGTGTCCTGTGAAGTTATTGATCTGAGGACTATCTTACCTTGGGATACAGAGACTGTTTGCAAGGTAAGAAAATAGTGTATATTAATTTAAAAGCACAACAAGCCTACATTTTTTGAAGCAGAGGGCAGGATTTTACCAGACTTCTGCTTGAAAATTGCTTTTCTATGATTTCTAACTGTATCAAGTCTGCCGTCTCTTGGTCTCAGAAGATAAGGTGAATTCTTTATCTTTTTTTCCTGCTCTTTTACACTAAGACCTTTAGTTTTAGGTCTGCAATAATGTGCCTTAGTTTTCTTTGTCTGTATTCTTAGAAATAAATGTTTTGATCCAAGATACATGAATACTTGTGTTTGGGAGGAAAGGCAGCATTTACTGTTCTCAGACTATCTAGTTTGAAATTCATGTGTACTGTGAAGTCCTTGTCTGCTTTGTGGAGGTCTTTGATTTTGCAAAGCATTGCTTTCAATCACAGGGCAGCTGAAACTGGAATTTGAGTTCCTATGTGCTGAGAAACTATGGGAAATAGTTATTGCACTTACATGTACCTTGGTCTGCTTGCCTCTTTTTTTCCCTCTCTTCATGCTGTTTTCAGCAGCTGAGAGCTTTTGGGAGGAAAGAACTTAAATGAAATGGAAGGGAGAGTATTTTCTAAATGTCTTTGTAAATGTAAGTAAGTATCTAAAGGCACACTTGTTAAAAGTGTCATTTGTCAAAATAAAAAAAACGCCGCAACCCTACACCCAAACCTGACAAGCAAATTTGAAGCCTTTAGAGCTTATTGGGGAAAACTTGATTTCCTCTCTGTCCATTGTTATCTTCTTTCATGTTTCTACGATTTAGCAATTTTGGCATTATTTTCAATTCCAGTAATCTCTTTTTTCCCTTAATTTTTTCCTTACTGCTCTGAAAGGTTCTGCAGGTGTTTTTGTTTCTGCATTATTTACAGCATTAACAATTAAAACATAGCCAAAAGTCTACCCCTCAGTTTATAGTTATGGCTCCTGTGGTGTAAGTTTAGGTAAGGTGTGTGGGGAACCAGGTGTGCACCCCCTCTGGACACTTGGCTGTAGCACCCTGGGCAGCCATAGCCAGGGGCTAGGACCAGCGCCAGAAGAAAAGCCAGCTGCCCGATCTCGCCTTGAACTCTCAGGGACTTGGGGAGGGCACAGGGAACCAAGATTTCCCACCAGTGGGTACTTAAACCATTAACTCTACTAGGAGCGCAGCGAACAGGGGCAAAGCAAACAGGGATGTTAACTGCGGGGGGGGGGCTTGGGCAACTGCGGGGGCCTTGCAAGTAAGCAATTAAGAGGCAGTTAGCGCGGCAGTTTGCGTGGGCAGGGTAGCAGACGCTGTCTTGGCAGGTGGTGTCTCTCTATCCTCCCCCTGTCAGTCATGGCCAGAACCAGACTGATGAAAGTCGGGGCCAAGGCCACCAGGGAGGCTCAGACCCAAACTACTTCTGTGTCAGTGGATGTGGCTGTCCAGACTCCTGGCTCCAGGGAATGCCTGAGCCTGATTGTTGTCCAGGAGGACAGCCTGCAAAACACCTGTGTCCAGTGTGAGCTGGTAAGTGACCTGCTCTCCATGATAACAGAGCTGAAGGAAGAGGTAGAAAGGCTGAGAAATAATCAAGATAATGCAAGGGAAGTAGAATTGAGGGACTGTTCGCTTCCAACCTTTAGAGTCTCCTGGGAGCCAGAGCATCCACATGTGCCTCACATTCCTCAACACGAGGTAGAAGAAAGAAACTTCGAGGATGAGGGGGAGTGGGAACAGGTCTCCTCTCGTGGGGGTAAGGCATCCCTCT
>WEKX01001777.1:53818-75572 GCA_013390025.1 Pitta sordida | reverse complement strand
TGGATGAGGCACTTAGTGCAATGGTTTCGATTATGGGTTGCTCTTGGGTTTTAGGTTGCACTTCATGATCTCTGAGGTCTCTTCCAACCTTGCCAATACTGTCACACTGCGATACAAATATTCAGGGTCATCTGTGCTCTGCTGTGTCTAAGAGAATGGGCACAACAGGTGAAAGCAAAGGGCCACCTAGGTTCATAGGCTTGTTTGGGTCAGTAGCAAACAGCAGATGTTTGGTGAAGGTCATGGAGCAGGCATGTAGTGACAATTTCCCAGACTACTCTTCCCAATATTCACCTATTTGTGGCTCAGAGACTTCCTTTAACACAATACATACAATTTTTCCAGATTAGTGATCTGCTTTTAGAAATCTTCACTTGCAGTTACAAATGACTATTTAGTGCAAGGTTCTCCAGCTACATGGCATGCTTCTTGTATTAAGTGAGTTATTACATGCCAATATGGAAAACCCCAGCTTTCTGCCTGCATCCCAGAGGGAAGGGCAAACTAAGTATTTGGGCAGCCCACACTGCTTGAACTGCTGTAGATGTCTTCTGTGCATAGACAGCAGAGAAGAGGGGTCTGTTGCAGCCATGACATTGCACAGCAGGAAAAATCCTTCCATAGGGGTGGAAGTTTGAAAGTCCTGTCCTAGAAGTTATGTTTTTAAGTGGCACACATACTGCTTACGCCATAAATACAACATCATCAATGAAGCTACCCCTTTATCACTTGTCAGTGTAGAGAGATGATAAAGTGGCCTTGTAGCAAAATGGGATAGAGAGCACATTACTAGACACTGAAGAAGTTCCAGCTACATGGACAATCACGGGATAGCATGCACCTGTTGTTTCCCCACAGAATCACAGAATATTCTGAGTTGGAAGGGACCCACAAGGATCATCAAGTCCAACTCTTAACACTGTCTCCCTGGTGGGAATTGAACCCGGGTCTCCCACACGCCAGGTGGGGACACTTACCACTGTACTAAAGTAACACACAAGAGGGTCATCACTCTCTCAGAAGCATCAAAAAAACTACTGATTGTTCACAATTCAGTACGCTTGCCCTTTCTGAACCTTTTCATTGCATAAGTAGTTACTGTATGCTTTACCACCTAATAAAATGTGATTAAGCCAGAAAAAGAAAGGCCAAGGAAAGAACCAATGGTCAAGAACAAAAGACCCTCCTAGCAGTTTTCCGCTATGTAATACACAAACCAGAAAATAACACAGAGTAAAACCTACTAATTAACTGTCTAACTAAGCAAGTTTAAATAATAATTATCTTTTTTTATCATCCAGAAATCCCAACTTTACAAAAGTGAGCAGGCTGGGGAAGAGCCAGAATGCAACCCACTCCCAGGCATTTGCCCTTTCCACTAGACTAAATCACTACCTCCAATACAAGCACACTTCTCTTACAGCTGACATAGACAGGAACAGTTTTACTTAAATTTTCTATAGACTGATTGCTTTAAATACATTGTTTCAAACATTCTGTGCTTAAAAATAATAGCTTACCATGCACCTATGTTATTCTAACTACTATTACATGTGTAAGTAATCGTGCAAGATGCAATCCTCCTTTCAGTTACAGTAGGAAAGTGGACAATAATCGAATTACAAATGTCTCTTCTCAAAACGTTTATTATTTCGCACATTTAAAGGAAAAAGTAGGTTTAACAAACATCAAAATAAAAACTACTATCATAGGTGAAACAAAGATAAAACCATGAATGGTATGGCAGAAATAGGGAAAAGTCAATCCATTTCCTGCAAGAGACAAGCTTGCAGAAATTATCACAGAAGGAGGGTTTAATAACAAAATTCAAGTGCCAATATGGAACAAAAAAACTTGGAAAGCTCGAAGTGTTACTTTCAGCATGACCCGTCAAAATCAGCATAGAAAGAAAAGCAAATCAATAAAGCATACCCATGTTTACCAGCATTCTCATATCAGAAAACTACTGTCAACAAGTTTTGATCTTTGCTATAAAAGTGGGAATCCACAGTAACACCTTAAAAGACAGAGGATAAATTTCAGATTCACACCTATGAAACCACACTGATAATTTTTAAGTCTTTGTTGAACAAGTGATATTTAGCATACATCAATGTCTCTGGGCTTCTGAACAAGGGCCATAGCTAACATAAATGGTACTACTATATGAAAAGAAACAAGCGGTAAAGCTTTTTTTGTTGTTTTTGTTTGGGGATTTTTTAAGGTTTGCAATGAATATAGTATTGTTCAGAACAAAATAAGGAAAAAATCTACCAAAATTTTATCTCCATTCTCTCCAGTTAGAACTGCTGGAGTGAGTTTGTGCAAACTTGGTTCAGGGAAGACATAAATAGCATCTTTTTAAGCTAATGATTTTTACCACAGGCCATCTAAAACAGGTGTTAAGGGTGGCCCTGAAACAGATCCCATCTGTGTTCACCTAAGTTCGTTTATTTTTGTTTTGCTCCATTTTAATATATGTATGTATACATCCTGTGGTTTCAGCTTGTCTTTTCAGCCCACTCCCATCCTCCGCACTCTCAATCTGTCAGCCAGACTCCAGGGACAGGAATTAAAAATGACCACATTTAAAAACCGTACCTCCCTGCATAACAGACTTTACAGAAGCAGTCAGACTAAAAAGATCCCTATGGTCTTTGCTTATTAAAGCCCTCAGCTTGCCGATAGCAGGCCACATTTTAGAGTCACAGAACAGGGCACCAACTTGTGTTTCTGTGTGACGGGAAGAGCTGGGGTACTCTTGTCTCTTTACATTTCACATCACACTATTTGTGGAGGAAGTCAACAACATTGGGATGCTCAGAAACACCCTGTACTATTACACAGAGGGCACAAGATGCTTGCTGAGAAATAGCGCTGACACCAGAATATGGTTCATCCGGCACGAGTGATAAAAGATTATTTTTGGGTTAGTTCAGGCTCACTCTTAAAAATTATTTTACACCTATTCCATCAGTCTGCATCATTCTCCATCTTACAATATTTTCCACTATTAATCAGAAAGGGGTAAGTTTATGCTCATCAGATGAGCAAAGGGGCAGAGAAAGTCCTTGAAGAGAGTAATGCAAGGAAGTGTAAGGAAGGATTCAGTCAACTGGCAACCAAACACAAGCCTTCTGTTATTTCCCACTCAGAAGAAACAGGATCTGGGCTACAGATATGTTTGCCAAACATATCTATAGCAGGGATAATTAAGTTAGTACAGCAAACTAGGTGCATGCTTTGAAGTGGTCATGCAGTTGCTACACTGACTTTTTTTTCACCTGATAGGTTAAGTTCACCATACTTGCAGACTCATGACCTATCCTCTGTCCTCATTATCACTTCGTTTCTGATAGCTGAATGTCTTGGAAATGATATTTAAAGATCTTGTTATAAATAAAGAAGACTAGCAGAAGCCTAAATACAGACTTCTGTCACAGAGGAATAACCACTTGGAATTTCTGATAGGTCCTTTCTGTCAAGGAGTTCACAAAACTTTTCAAACAAACAAATATACCTCTAAGGTAGGTATTGTTATTTTTCCTTTTTCAAGGCCTCCTATTATTAGCATTCAAAATCTTGATCCTCAGTTTCCTGTAACTGGAAAAACTGGAGAACTAAATAACATTCTTGTCCTCCTTTGCAAAAAGCTCCACAGATGTTTCAATTTCTATGCTGCTATCACTCAGAATAACAGGGTCAATATATAAAATAGAAAGCTTTAAAATCCCTGTCTTGGGCAGTAATTTTTTTATTCTATAATATTACTAGCAGTAATACTTCTCCTGTAAAGAACCTAATGTGATAGGATTCTGTTCAAGTCTATGCTTTGGTTCCTGGCACTGGCAAGAGCATCACTCGGGTATACCCAAGAATCTACAAGGATATCCAACTGGTTCCCACTGATCTCAGCAAAACCAAGACATCATTCTGTATGCTTTTCATACAGCTGGGGAGTGATTTCATATGCAAAGATCCTCACTTACTTATATCCTTCTACAAATCAGAGTTCTCCACTGCCTGTTCTTCACCCAACTCAATAGGGGCCTATCAACAGTCTCCCCTTTTCTACATTAGGGTCCTGTGGAAAAAAAATATTATTACCTTTATTTAAATCAGTGTATTTCTAACTGAGGTATGACCCTGCACACGTAAGAGAGTTTCAAGACAGTGGCCTGTAGCCAAATGGGTTGGATCTGCACATGTACTCTTGAACTTCACTCCAGTCAGAAATAATTGGCATTTACTTCTGAGCATGGGACACAATTATGATAAAGACAGCATATGCTCCTGTGCCTCCTCTGTTATACAGTTTCTACACTTTGTCAGAGACCTATGTTTTGGGTACTTATGGACTGGAGATCAGATCAGACTTGAGCACCCCCTGCTCTAACTGTCCTTGTAGTGCCTGTCCTGTGGGAACATATGGGCTTTTGTTTTCCAATAACATCAGACATATCCATTTTAACCTATTCATTTGGTTTGGCTAAAAAGAAAAAACACTCTCTTGCTGCATTCGGTTGTTCCGAATTCCTTTATTTCCAAGTTAATTCTTACTTATGGATATTGTCCTCAGTGTATTTAATTTCTCGGGATGCTAATAGGCTGGTAGAAGTCATATCTCGCTTTTATGGGAGGGTAAAAAAATCTCACAAGCAGTCCTTTACCTGTACCCATAAAACTGCCTTAAAAGACTCGAGCAGCAGGCTTACCCCCTGAACCTCAGCTGTTTTCAGAAAGGAAAAGCAAATAAGCAAGACAGGGCTCAGAAACTTGCCCCAAAAATAAGACCTGTTACTTTTATGAGGGCTCCAAACCCATCTCAGAAGCAGCACATCATTGGCACTGATGTGAAGCCTGACAGGCAGCCAGGGACCCCAGTGCACGGAGCCACTGTTGGTATTGAGAAGCAATGGAGACCAAACTTCCTCCTACATGTAAACTCAAGATTCAATTTTCTGCAAGGTTACCCCAAATAATTAAAACGTTCTGTAATTTACCCTTAAAAGCTAGTCATGATGGGATCCATCAGAATCGATCTGTTATCATTTACCTCTGCATAATACAGTGTGTGCGCCATTCATATGTAATATGGTTTACCAGATGAATGCTGGCAATATTTTCCACTAATTGTGAGAGTTACTAAACGAAACCTTAACTAAAATTAAGTTGACTATTAAAAGCTCAATGAGTAACCCAGCAAACGGAAGCACTGTGCATAGGATTTAGCAAGCACGCAAGTGATCTGGCAACCACCAAGGCACAATACTTGCTGAACTTCCTATAACTAAAATGGTTCCATACAATAGTCATAAGTTCATGATGCATCATGAATTAATGCTCACAATGTTTGCATGTATTAAAATGCCAAAATAAGTGTATATGTATAAGCATGCTATTCTGAAAACACAAAGTTAGTGGATTGAAAGTTACAGGTTGAGTTACGACATGTACCCTCCATTAAAATAACAGATCTTCTTGTATCAGTTTTAAAAATATACAAATAATATTCTTAGCTATTAAGATGCCGTTACCACAGATAGTCCCATATATTTTAGCTACTTCAATAGAAACACTTTTAGGTTGTGTAAGGAACACACATTGCATTTGTTACATGTTAATTTTATTCACTATATATAGGCTTTTTGTGATTGCAGTTCCTATATTTACATATACATTTTTTGTGGTTATATAGTTTCAAGGCTATACCTCTATACAAATATGTTCAACATTCTGTATTGTTTTCAGTATGGTACACATGTACATAAATCAAAAGCAGCAAGAAATAATATTAAAATTGCATGTAGTCTAGCTATCTTTGACACTCAAAAACTAGGAATTCCATGAAAAGGAGTTTTCTCTCTCTCTCTCTTTTAGGGAAAAAATTAAAAAAAAAAGAGAGAGAAAAACAAAAATATTGTTATCTGTTCATATGGATAAAAGGTACTTTTGCATAAAAGAATAATTCAGGAGAAATTTCAAGAGATTTCCTAAATGGTGTCCCCATTAAAAATACCAATATTTTAAAAAACAAAAGGTTAAAATGAACATATGCAGCATTATGTGAAAGAGTTAAAATTATTGGTGAAAGACTATTTGCTGATCAGAATGCATCTATTTGAAATAGGATAGATTTTAGAACAACCCGAACAAAAGTCTACAGAAAACTGATAAATCAAGGAACTGGGCAGGATTTAAACAAACAACAGACATGGCTGAGAACACATAAAATGTCATGAGTACAGCTGAGAAATAAGTGATGGCACAGGACCACTTACTCAGCTACTAACAAGACATCATTTGCTTTGGCCTTTGCAGAGCGAAACAGCTATCAATCCTGCCACAGCTCCAGAAATGCTTGAAACTGAAGCCCTGAAAAAAACTGGTTCTTATTTCTGGGTGTGCACATGGAACAGCTCAATAAGTCTGGCTTTCAAAAAGTAAAGCATCCACCATGTATCACATTCAAGTGAAACCCTAAGTGACTTCCTGCAGAAAAGAATTCTTCCTCGAAATACTGCTGCTACAAAACATCAGGGCCTGGATTCTCCAAGAAAATCTCTAAAAGCAATAGTAACTTCACATCCCTGTACCAAATTTTAAGGTGTTCTGCGTGTACAGTGGAGCCCTCAGCCCTGCTAGTTACTCCTGTGTCTTGTGCAGTGCCAGCGAACTCAGAAGCAGCCATTGCCGAGTCCTGTGGGTCCAGTACTGCCAGTAGGAGACGGCGAAGGCCATGCTTCTCTGCAGTCCCACTTCTTCTCTAGGACCTGCATTTTTAAGGAGCAATACCCAAATCATTTACTTTTGATACTTTTTTCAAGGTTCTCAGGCTGCTCCTGAAAGAAATCTACTGGAGGGTCCTTTCCTTCAAGGACACAGCTGGAGAAAGTGATACTATACAGCACACACAGAAATCCACCATTTTGCAGGAGGAGTTTGCACTTTCTGAAGTCTGTTGCGATGTGAGGCAAAAGGAGCAGAGAGGCTCAACCTTGTCAAGATGGAAGTGCTTGAGAACATCCAAAGCAGATCTTTGGCCACCTGGGAAAGCTGGATATTGAAACTTTAGGGACTTACACAAGTTAGGCAACTTCTAAGGTTAGGTGGCAGTTCAGTAGGGATATCGAAGATCTCAGTTTGGGCTTTCAATGTCTAAATCCCACTTAAGTCTCACTTAAGGCATCTAATCCTTTTGTGGATCTGGGCCTAAAGCCTTGCCAGGAAGAAGAGAGTCTATGCATGCAAAAGCTGATGGTCAGTGACAGTCTGGTTCTGTTAAAATTAAACTACAGAGAAAATGACCTTATTTTGTACAAAGGAATAATGAAGAATAATCAAAGACATGTTCTAGTCATGGAAAATTAAAGGAAAGTTAATGCAGTTGATAGAGACCACAGTCCTGTCTTTAGACCCTATGACAGTTTTGCTGACTAGGAGAACATTATAACCCATAAATCACAGGTCTTCAACAGCCTATAGGCAGAAGTACATTTGCAAAAGTTCAAAAGACAAAATAATTACGCGAACCACCTCACTTTACTCACACCAGCTAAGAGGTAAAATAGAAAGAAGCAAAAATTTATAGAACACTGTAATGTTTACAAAGAGTTAATAATTCAAAGAACAATATTCTGTTATTCAGTGACCAACTAGTTTGCCATGCTCCATGGAATTAAGTAGTTTAACTCCAGTTCCTGATAGCCAGGAGTCACACACAGAATCACACAGAATCACACAGAATACTATGAGCTGGAAGGGATCCATAAAGATCATCTANCCACACTGTTCCTGATACAGGCCAGGATGCCACTGGCCTTCTTAGCCACCTGGGCACACTGCTGGCTCATATTGAGTTTCCTGTCGATCATTACACCTAAGTCCCTCTCCACTTCACTAATCTCAAGCCACTCCTCCCCCAGTCGATAGCAGTGCATGGGGTTGTTGTGTCCAAAGTGAAGAACCCGGCACTTAGTCTTGTTAAACCTCATATTGTTGGAGTCTGCCCATTTCTCCAGCCTGTCGAGGTCCCTCTGAAGGGCCCTCCTACCCTCTGGCAGTTCAACATTTGCCCCCAGCTTGGTATCATCTGCAAATTTGCTGATGATGGACTCAATTCCCTCATCCATATCGTCAATAAAGATGTTGAACAGTGCCGGGCCTAACACTGACCCCTGTGGGACTCCACTAGTGACTGGCTGCCAGTTGGGAGTCCACTTGACAAAAACCACTGATTTATTTCTCACTTACTTGCAGTGCTGTTGGTTGTCTCAATCACGAGGTAAAGTGTGAGTAGATGTGGGTAACAGTTTACCCTATATGCCCTACACCTTATATCTCCATATCACAAATGTATTTTCACTTTTTTTAAAGGTGCCTGTACTTACCCCGCTTGAATTTAGTTGAGAGGACTACGAATATATTTTCATATACAGATTATCTAATTGACAAAAGCAGTCTTGGCATAAAAATAGATTAGAATTACAATAATAAAATACAATTTATTGTTATTATTCTATATTACTTTTACTACAAGGGAAATATCATTAATTGCTACTAATTATTTTAATGGCAAATATTTCTTCCAGATCCCGGGTAGACATTGCAACACTTAACTGACTGCAAACACTGAGATTCACAGGTTCACAGAATATTCTGAGTTGGAAGGGACCCACAAGGATCATCTAGTCCAACTCTCACGCGAACGTCCACCCAGGGATCGAACTCACAATTCCTCTGTGGTTAAAACTCTGAGGTCTCCATTTTGCAAATTCAAATACATCTCCACAGAACTCTGCTTCAAATGAAAATTCTCCTGCACCTGCCCATCAACCAGCACCCAACCTTTATAAACCATGAGAAAAACAAAGGGATCTGCCTCCCAGGTCTCCCTATCTGTAGACCAGCAGAGTTCTGGCAGTTCACTCACTAACTCCTGCATGTTTTGCATTACAAACCCAGTATTTGATGCAAAATACAGGAGAGCAGAATAAGCACATATGTCACAGATCATATGCGGAAGATATTTTAAGCAAAGGAAAATTGCCCATTTTACCATGCCAGTGAAGTCCATGGGGTCATGATGCACTCCTTCCTTCCTGAACACTGCATTATCCCTCCCGACTGAAACCTGGTTTCTTCTGCCAGGTCCAACAATTCAAACAGACCCCACCTGGTTCTCAGGGGGTGTAGGATTTACCAATGCTTTATAATCAGCTCACGGTAAAGAGGTCAGTGTGGTTTCCCCAATTTACTTGGGTATTGGTCTCAAGTCTTACTGTACTTTCACCTGCATTTTACTTTTGGTTCTGGATTCTTTCCAGGATAAAGATACAAAGTCAAGGTGGTATCTTTCCTGTCCAGCCACCTCCTCCATTTTGGCAAAATGTTAATATACTTACAGGTCTGATCTACAAGTTTACCCCAATACACTCTTCACACTGATAAAGTCGAAGAATTGAAAATATTTTGCCATTTCGCGCTTTTTTTTTCACCAAAGTACTCTTGTTTCAACACTTTCTTTTTAATTCTCAAAAGTATTTCTTTTCAGAAGAAATCGGTCTATTTTTGCCTGCTGTTAATCTATGTGTAAGATAAATCTTACTTTCCCAACGCACACAAGCAGTCACCCCCTCGGTCTGGCAAGACAGCTCAGAAGAACAGGGAAAGCAGGATTTGTCCTGTATCTACCATGCATTTGGTGGCAACCTGTGCTTGACTGAGACTAGCCAGTTGTAACAGGTTGATGAGAATTGTTTGAAAGACTTCTGTGTGCAAAATATATGAATCATAATTACTGGTAAACAACTCAGATGTATCTGACACATATGAAATACAGAAATAACCTACAAAAATAGAAATAACCAAAGTTCCTGCCTAGGGATTCTTATAATCTAAGTTTTCCAAATGATATAAATGATATGACAAATAAATACACAAAACAGTAAGTCAGTATACTGGAAGGTGAGAGTGCTGTCTAGAGAAGAGCAAAGGTTAATTTCTTTGAACAGGTTCAGGGGGCTATAAAAGTTGTGAATTTAGATTCACACCAATTTGAATTGTTATATACTAAATAATGCACAAAGTTAACTTCATTTGCATTTTTTACTGACTACTATCCCAGGTTCCCCCTCACAAAGGACAGGCACAGCATGGAAGTAGCACCCAGGAAAAAAAAATAAGAGGAAAACATTAGTGGAATGCAGCAGGATTGGGGGAGAGACCCATTTATGGAGAGAAAGTGCTTAAGCAGGGACATTGGTGCTTATGTTTACGGGTGCACAGAGAGGTTTGGTGAGCACATGCCCAGGGAGGAGGATTTGGTTATGGTTAGAATTTGTGAGTGACAGCCTTGTGACAGCTGGGAGTCAGTAAAGATTTTGTAGGGATGGAAATTCCTGAGACAAGACATACGACTGCTCATGCGATCCGCATGTGCCTATCATCATGCTATGTTATAATAGCTGACACTGTGGTTTACCAGTTTTCCAAAAGAGAGGCTATAAATTAGGAAGAGGATTTGAAGAATGGTGGATGAGAAACGAAAGCCACAACATTTAAAAACAAAAGGAAAAATATAACTTGTTTTCATGTTATTGATACAAGCAAACAACATTCTCCAACCAAAACATACAACACAAGTAAAACTTGCATTTCCATTATTTATCTTTAGTGACAGGTATTTCCTTAAAACACATTTTTTTTAATTAATTTATCTAGAAAGGCCTCAATCCTACAAAAAAACTTAATTTTTAATATGTGAATAATCCCACTGATTAGAGCTACTCCTACACTTTTGGGATCAGGGCCTAAGTCACAACGTGAAATTAAGCAGAGGCTTTCTGAAAGAACTGTTTAATTTGCCCATCCGCAGGTCTTACACAAATGTGAAGCCAGTGGAGATGTGCACTTTAAATCAAACATGAAAAACTGAAATACTTTCCCTTTAACACTGAATTTAAGCCTATACAGTATCACATGACCTTTACCATAATTTCTATTAAAATAATTTCATGTCTGGTTGCTTCTGCTATCCTGGCTCATTTGTATTGTTTACAACAAGTCATTGCTCTCGACAGTTAGTGGTGGCTGAATCCATGGTTACCAGCTTTTACATTCACTGGTTAAATGGAATGCAGCTCTTCAGTGGGGTTTCATGGAGAAAGCTCTTAAGAAACCACAATCCACCTATCAATCAGGCTAACCTGGGAGAAATTAATCTGATAAACAGAAGTGTCATGTATGAAAAATTTATTGAAATGGAGCTCAAGGCTTGTATTAGTTGCAGTCGCAAAAGTGGACACGTTTGGGTCAGACAGTACATGGAAGACTTCGGTTTTGAGGTCTATCTCTGACATTCATCCATGTTGTGCCTTCTCTGGCGCTTTCTGCTAATAGAACTATACTGTTCAAGGCTTCAACAAAAATAAAATTCTGAAACACTTATTTTACCAGAAATGTGCTCAGAATATAAATAGTGCTTAAATACAGGTCTAACCAGACTGCAGTCCCGGCAAAGTAACTTAAACAGACATAGACAAGATAGTAAAACACAAAACAGACAGCCTTGAGTAGAATCCAATTAAGAAAAAAATCACCCCAAACAGTGCAACATTGTTAATGACTAAATTAAGCCTGCAAACAAATATATCTTATTGTCACCTAAGAACTATACGCATTAATTCCATTTGTCCTGTTATTTATAGTTTGGCGTAGGGTGGGGTTGCCAAAATCAAAAAGCAAAGAAAAAACTTATTTGCTACATGAAGCCCTAAATCCTTTACAAATGCCTAAAAACATAAGAAAAGTTCTCTACAGTTTGATGGCTACAGTATTTGTCCCACAAGCTACATGACAGCAACAAATAGTTAAATCAAACATATTACTACTAGCTCATCTACTGCAAAGTCACTGTATCAGAAACCCGAATTGATTTGTTTCCTTAGAACAAACCGAAAATGAATGTAACATAACATAAAAAAAAAAATCCCTTCTGCCCTGCTAATCAGATATCATATAATGGTTGATTGCAGCTTTGCACCGTGCTATTGTTGCCTATATCATACATACTTACAGGTTCTGGGTTCTTCCAAGAGTTTGGTGCAGTTTCAAGGACAAATGTCTTAAGGAAGTCTTTCTACTGTGCAGCAGTGATCCTAGCTCTGATCTCATTACATGAGCAAAGTGCTACAGCTGACAATATAAAGGAAACTTCCTGTGTGAAGAAGAAATCTTGGAGAGTCTCAGGGTTAAAAAGGCTGCTTAAATGTGCTGCTTGATTTTCTCCCTAGTTGTGTATACACAGTAGCAGCTGATCTCTGTTTGCAGCCCTGCAGAAAGAAACCTTCACTGAAAACCAATGGCATCACATTTCAGTGGAGCTACTGCCAGGCTCTGGAGAGCAAAGCAACCTTTGACAACTTCACCCAGTTCAAATCACCGGCGTTTACTGCATGTCCTGCAGGACTTTTGAAATGGTATAGTTACTGTATTTTTTTTTTATTTAATGTCATTCTGAAATCCTGCATCCTAGGCAGTCGTGATACAAGCAGAAGTCTCCCTCACTGCAATAGGAGGTTTTGACTGTGTCAGGACTGTGAACTGCAGAATTCACGACAATATCTTCTGCTTTGTCTTGATTGTGGCATTTGCAGCTGAGAAGCATTTTCTGCCTTAAAATCGTTAAATTAAGTGCAACAGGCATCCTGTTTATCCCAAATTAATCCTGAGCCTGCCTTGCATCAGTCACGCACTTCTCAGTGCTTTTTCTTCTGATACAGAGTACAATTCAAAAGAATTTGGGGGGAGGGGGGAGAGGGAGAAGGGGCTGGTTCTTTCATTTAATATCTTATCTAGAGGCTGTTGGACTAAAACTGTGGAGCACAAGATCCCAAATTCAGCAATGTTTGGTCTGCTGGCCAAAGTCCCAGTTTGATTCCAAGTACATATCTGTTAGTGCCCCATTAGCTCTTGCCTTGGCCCTCCAGAACCAAAGCAGAGAAGCGCCGAACCTGCATCAGCTTCCGTGGTTCTTATAGTTGTCCAACCAAACTAGTAAGACCAGAAAAGCAACATTTAAAAAGAATACATCTGCTGCACTATTTCAACTCTTAACTGGGAAGCAACATGCCAAACACATCCTCACATTTCATGTTAAAGAATGGTGAATAATTAATTAGGATGAAGATGTTTCACCATTTAGCCCAAGGTGATTCTCCAAAGAATAACTGGGACCACACAGTCCCCTGGCACAAAGTCAGAGCATGACCATAGAGCTTGTACGCTGCTTTCTAAACAGAACCTACTTGCCTCTCCAGGATAACCAGAAAGACTCAGGAACAAAATGTAGAAGAATCCCTTCTAAAAGTGCACCATTGCAGAATTTGGTTAGGAGGAGTTATGTTTTTTTTCCTGGGCATTTGTACAAGAGATTATTCACCACCCTCTTTTCCCCTTGGGTACTGTGATTATTCTAGCTACTAGTATATTGCGTGTTATTTCCTTAATATTTTGAACTTTATTTCAAAGGGCAGAAACCAAAACTTACAGTACATCAAGGCAGCATACTCTGTGATTCAAACAGTAAAATAATTGAGATCCTGAACATACACAACACCCGAGTCTGTGTACCACACATTGTACACGTGTGCACAGAGTCATTCAAAAGCACAAACAAGTGTAAGGGTTTTTAGCCCAATTTTCAGAGGTACTCATTGTTCACATCCTCACCTGCCTTCAATTAAAAAAAAGTAAACCCAAGCAAAATCTGATGAGTAAAACATTAAGAATCATTTCTGTAAAAAGCAGGCATCATTTATAGCCGGGTAACCCTATTGATTTGACATGCACTTTTGACACAAATTTGTCCTTTTCCTTTGGGAGAAGGATCCTGTCTACCCCTGGACTGTGTCACATCAGAGAAATGAAAAGTGTGTGGTGCCATGGCATCAGCAGGTTTAATCTTGCGCTTCTCCCTCAAGACACAGTGCCAGGCAGGGACTCAAAATCCTTGCTACAAGGCTGGACTCACTGTCTGTCTGCGTCACCTCCGACACACCACCTCACCTTTCCATGCCTAAACTGGTACCATCACACTTAATGCATGTTGCAAAAGCACAGCTTCTGTCCCTTGGTTGCTCAAGCTGTGAGACAGGGATTGCATGTTGGAGAAAAGGACGAAAACTTGAGCTTGTCTGTGCCGCTCCCAGAATCGCTGTAAGAAGGGCTGTGACCTTGAACTGCCTGATCTCTGTGCTCCAGTGCCCATCCTGCTGCTCAGACTTTACATAACTCACTCACAACACTTGTCCACCTGGTCCCTTCTAACTGTAGTATGGCAGGAAAGGTGGGGGGTTTTTTCTGTTAGAATTTTGGCACAGAGTAAAACAGGTTCTTTTTTTTTCACCTGAAGCTCAGGGCACTAATTTAAGAGAAGTTAAAAAAAAATCCCGGTCGAAGTTGGAATTTCAGTGAATGAAGTTTTCTTCTCAAGAGCCTCTAAATACCGAAGTACCAACACAGAAAGTCTGAGATTTTTCAATGCAGCATGAGAGAGCAGTAATCTGACCATATATCAGTCCTACCCCACACAGACTCACTGGCACTGGGCAAAGCTGGAGGATGTCCACTCTGCTTCTTCTTACCTCTCCTCTATAACTGTGCCGCGCCTGCCACAGCTGGGTCAGTATAGATCCAAGGACACAGCTTCTTGAGGTACCTTCTTTTGTAAAAGTATATACAGGTCCCAAACACAGGAAAAATGGGAACTGCAAGATCTTTGTCCTCCCTGTCTTCCCAGCTACACCTCAACCGGCAGCACTCCTCTTTTCTCTCCTTTCTGATTTTCCCATTGAATTTTGTTTTCACAGCATTGTATCCAGCAGGGAGAACAATAGCAACTCAAATACTATTTTCCAACCTTCAGAGGGCAGGGTAAAGCAGTCTAGCTACTAAGGCAGGATGGCAAAAAATGTTCATAGAGGATGAGCAAGAGCTAGTAGAGAAATTAAGGAGATGCTGACCCTGATCTCAGGCAAAATATCAAAAGCTGTAGGTCTCCATCCCTCCTCCACCTATCCCCAGTGAAAATCGTGGCCTGTGGAAACCAACCCCACTGCCTGTTCTTCTAAAGCCTAAACTAGCACTGGTGCCCAAGATGTGCCATGCTCCATCTTCCTGACATCCATCAGTTGTAACAATTTAGAAAGCTTCTTTAATTCATGTGGGTCTTAAAATTCAAAGATATCATCAAGAGGAAGTCATGTACAGTTAACACTACAATTAAAATGGAACAAATTTTCAGTTTTTGCATGAACATTTGTTGTGTATTTCAAAATGCTGTTTCCAGGAGTCAAGTAATAAGAGATCAGCTTTCTCATTTAAAAGGAGATTTCTGGCTCTTATAATTAAAGAGGAACAATTGAATATAACCACAATAAAACAGAAGTCCACTTTTAAAAGTCCCACCTTTTAGCTAGTCTCAAAATTTGCAATAAGCAGTACCTATCAGTTTTAATTATTAATCTCAGAACCAAATAGGAGTACAGACTCCAAGAAACATATCCTACCTGTTTTATTCAGACATTTAGGACTTTGCTTAAATATTAAGTTTGAAACTCTGGTCATCTAGACCTGTCTGATTCCTGCACAGATCCCGAATGTGTCCTTCCCTCACAGCCTATTCACATACATAATAACTGTGACTACTGGATTTGCTTTTTAACTTTTTAATGCACATGGATCCTTCTGGATGCACATGGATGCCACAATGAGCAGCTAGGCTCCTCTCATCAAAATTCCTCCATAAAAGTCACCTTTCCCTTTTCATCTATCAAGACTTTAAACCAAAACTAATATAATCATTGGGAACTGTATATGCCTAAACTAGTTGTTGTTCCCATTAGCAGCTATGCACTATCCGATCATTCAGGATTCTCTGTGTTAAATATACTCATATTTTGTGCTATGTGTACAATTAAAATTATTTGGTTTTTCATAACTTTCTTGTCTTGTATTGGGTCTTAAAGTATACAGCATATTTTGAAACCGATATAGGTAATACTATACAGTTATACCCCCTCCATCGTGAGGAAAGGGACAGGCCAAGGCCGTCACGAAACACTAAACTCGCAAAGAAGTGCAGGTCGTTAATATGCATGCAGGCCACGCCCATTGCTCCACCCCCCGAAACTCCGAAGCGCTGTGGACAATTCTCTGCTCCTTCCCGTAGTCTGTCTCGGCACAGACGAACAAAGGGAGCCATTTCTGAGCAGCTGCTGTGACCGTGTGTGCTCGCAGCCCAAACCCTGTGCCACTCCTCCCCCAGTCCCCTGGCCCGGCCCCGGTGCTTGAGCTGGCCTGCGCATGCTCACCCCAACTCCGCAGTGGGGAAGGGGTGTCCCTGAGCTCTGGTCGGCATTCTTGGAGCCTGGAAAAACCTTAACTTTGCAAGACTTCAACACCCCGTGCACTTATGGCGGGAGGTAGGTGTTGGTATGGGAGTTTCTTTCCCTTTAACATCCACCAGTCCCGGCAGAGGCAGCCCCCGCCGCGCACTCCAGCCCCCACCACGGGGCTGCCAGTGTGGGCACAATCACTGGGGTCGGGGGGAGAAGCAGCGCGGGATTTAGGCTGTGGGAGCGACCGCAGCAGCCCGGAGAAGCCCACAGAGTGGCAGGGGTGGGAAGGTCAGGTTTCTTTCCGTTTAACATACACCAGTCCTGTGAGAGAGGGGCAGCGCTGCGCGTACAGTCCCAGACAGAAGCCTCCTCCTGGCACAGCGACAGCTGCACCCTCCCAGCACACATCTTGCCTCACTTTTGTGGGGCAAGTTTCCCCGTTCAGGGACTGGGGGCACGGTGCCGCCATTGCGAGCCCCCTCCCTGCAGGGCGGGGTGAGTCCCGCCCCACAGGCACCGCGGCACCGCCTCTCGGCAGAGCAGAGTCAACAGCGCATGCGTCAGCCAGCTGAGCTCGCGGACTGCTGAATCGTAATTGCGAAAAAATTGCTTCGCAAATGGCCAGGGTCGTAAAGGAGAAGTCACGATACAGAGGGGATTCACTGTAGATGCAAATACGACCATGGTGGCATCACAATAAATTTGACATTGGGAATAATTCATTCAAGGTATCTAGATACAGGTTAAATTCTTTCCCAGTTTAACTGAGGTTTCATAACCAGATGAACTTAAACAAAGGTGTACAACTTCATGCTATGCTGGTAAGCCATCCTAACTAGGAAATAAATTTTCAGTGATTAAGTTGAATTGTTCGTACAAAACGCCAGCTTCAGCTTTTCACCCATACGAAATAGCTTGGAAAATATATACTGCATGTGTTTATTATAGCTACAGTTGCTATGAACATCTATAAATCTCCAACAATTTCTTTGATTTATGTTCGAAAACATACAGGGCATGAAATGATGCCTGCAACCTTACATTTCCCTCAAGAACATTGTGGGGAGAAGATATATTCCAAAACATCAAGTTAGATTCCTTGTTATGTCTCCTTTTTAAAATAAATGTATGATAATCAATTACACATGCTTCAAAGCAACTGCCACTAGATTCCCCAAAAGAAAAGCTGTCTGAGAAAAGTTCCATTTTCTTGCCCCTAATAGCTGAGTTATAAGAGATCTTACCTAGATATTAGAGGAAAAAGATAGTATGTATTATAAAGGATAGGTCCTGCTCAACTTGTATATGCATGCACAGGTTTGTGCTTGCCTAGACTTGACTTAGAGCAAGGTTTTCAGAGAAGTAGCATCTCCACTGATCAACATGCTACGAGAAGGATGTGTGTGTGTGTGAAGATGTTGCACCTAATCGGCTTGTTTTATATGCTTGTAGTAATCCAACTGATATCAAGACAGTGACACAGATGATAAGTTAATGTATCAGGCTCAACTTCCCTTTCAACCTCAATATGCAAAACATTCCTTTAAGAAGTCCACCCAGCTGTAGCCTCTACTAGAAACAGAAACCTGCAGATGTTTATAGGAATATCAATTAAGTTGAATGGGAGCTCTGCCATTAACGCTGCTGCACACAAGACTGGACTTTGCGGATCTGCCTGAACTCCACACAGAGGCTGAAATGCAGGTTTTCTCCAGGGTATTGAGGCCAATGGGTTGTGTGCCATGAACAGGTGAGCATGACGTGCATGGTATTTCCACAGTCTCACGGCTCTGGCATGGGGACAAGGGCAGCATCCCCAGGCAGCACCCTTGCCCACAGTGGAAGGAGCAGCCAGGAACACATGCGGTGCATGGCACTCAGCACGGAAAAGGTCAAGATCTACTGTCTCCCCTTCATTAAGTAGCTTGTGCTGCCTGCACCCCAAACAGAGAGCTCCCATTCCCTGTGTCCTGGGCATTTAATTTAATGCCTTGGGTTACACTGCAAACTAGACAGCTGACAAACAATATAGAAAACTGGACTGGATGGGACAAGCCCTTCTAAGGAGAGCTGGCACCTATGGACACTGAGTTTTTAGCAAATATGGAATAAGGCGGATTTGTGACTTGCTTCAAATAAGATACGGCCCTGCTCACACCTGCAACAGTGCAAAATTTACATGCCAAATCAGAAGATGAGAATAAATTCACTAATTCCACTCTCTTTTTCTTTTTTCTTTTTTTTTCTCTTGTTTTCTTTGAAACAAATCTCTCAAAGAACAAAAATTCACAAGAGAGGAAATACTGGCTTGCATCCTCTTTGAACTCCAGCTCTATTTTATCTATTACTAAGGAAGCCAAGGAGGAGGAGGGGAGATGACTGGACCTGAGTGCCTATTGCCCATGCAGCCCCAGCTAGATAGCATCAACAGTTGTTCTCCTATTTTCACAGTGGGAAATAAGCAAGTACTAGCTGTATTGAAATAATCAGGAGGAATCTAGGTCAAAATCAAAGCAAGACTGTTCTGTCCATTTGACAAAACTCACATGCAAACACAATACGCACGTAAAAACAAAGAAGTTATTTGTAGCACTTATCTCTGTAAAGATTGCTAAACAAGCATGCAGACATTGGCCTACCCTGAGTAAAAAGCACTACTCCTTCCCTGTGACTTTCGAAAAGACATTCAAAATCAATATAAAATTGGAATATTAGGAAATTTTATAATCATTATTTCAAAAAAGCAGACTTGAAAGGGTCTCTTGTTCATGGGTAAATCTTCAGTTAGTTTTTCTAGTACTGGTGGTTCAATCGAAAGATTTGCCAACTGCCCCCTGGAGAAAACTGGAGATCTGCATTTAAATGGAGATATAGTATTTCCAAATGCACGGTACCTGCAAGGCAGATACTGTCAAGGTTTCTCAGTGAGCGGATCTCAAATTGTATTAGGTACATTTCAGTGCTGCAACTATCCCCATTTCATATGACTGGGGCTATTTCCATATCATTTTTTTCCCGTGTGCATGCTTTGTAATATTTCTACTGATAAGTCAGGTTAAACTCCCACCCACAACAAAGCCCTCACATACCAACAACAAGGAATTACAACCTCAGATATAATTTTCTGATAGGGATGATGAAGTCTATATTAGATAGCTTGACTAAAAATCTTAAATAATTGAAAACTCTGATGACTTAATAGAGTAGTAAGCTTGGTTTACAATGCAGCCAATTTAGAGCCATAAAAACACCGTGTAAAATGTTTATCTTGTGGTTGACCATTACATATCCTATTTATTATTCCAAAGTATTTCAACAGCATTTTTCTTCATCAATGTGGCTGCTGGCATTTAGCACCCACTCTCTAAATGCACATGATTTTCCTGGAACAGCTTTAGGAAAAGAAAACAAAAAATTAGCAGATAACTACAAAACTGTTCCTTGCTACAATATGCTTCTTTTTCACATTCTGACTTGAACCGACTTTATGTGCTGCACAATACGTTCGAAACCGCCAAGGCTTGAATATAATAAATCAAAGCCATATACATGAAGTTAAAAAGACTGGTGCAACTACTGATCCTGACACATCAGAGAACCAAAAAAAAAATCAAACCTCATGAATACTTTGTTGCTAATGTACAGGAGTTCAAAGAGCAGTGTTCCTCTTAGGAAAACATCTTAATTTTCATATCAGAAAATCATTCTAACCTTCCTGAAAAGTTTTTATGAGAACGCAAGGAAGGCAGAGAGAAGGTTTAGAGTGCAAAAGACACTCGTGATGGGTTTCTGACACAGAGGCATTAGTCCAGCAGCCTCTAGCTGAAATTCAGGTTGCAATTGAAATGTCCCTGTAAACAAGGTTACTGCGAACGGCCCAAGATATCCTTCTCAGCAGCACCTTCACCAGGAGCCCTTCAGCTGTCTACTTAGTTTGTTATACCTTATCTCACAGCCCTGACATCCTAATGCTGATTCAAATTCGGGATTCAAAATGAAAGATGAAATATCTCTAAGATCACTTAATATTGAAATACCATTGCAGTAATAAGTGGTGCCAGGCTGGAGATAGGGATATAGTAGTACTCCAGTGGTAACCTTTTAATTTCTGACAAAATACTGTGGAATAACTGTAATACTGCACACACATTTAATGCAATCGATTTGTTTTCCCTATTTTGATAATAAGCGTGCTGAATGTCATGTTTACCTTCTCCTGCCCCTGGCACATTTTAAACTGTAAAGTCCTCTAAAAGGAGACATACCAGACTCCTGCACAGACATGAAACACTTCGCATCACAGAGCCCCCCTCCCCTAAGCCTCCCCAGCATGCCCAGCCACAGCTACTTTGATGCTCTCAAGACAAGGAAGATCATAATCACATGAGTCACTTCGTCATTTAAGTCTTTGGCTATTTTCAGTGGAAATGCAATGCACAGACCATGCATATACAACTTAAGGTAAGTTAAAATGTAAACTACTCCCATTCCGAAAGTGAGGGTAGGTGTGCTACACTAGAACATTGTGTCCTCTGAAATAAAACAGGGAAGTAACAATGAAATGTATCATGCAAGTTTTACATATTGTATTCTGTACAGGCTGGCTAATACATGCTTAAAACTTTGGTGGGTTTATACAACGGGCATTCGGATTTCCGTCCCAGTCACAGATGGTGACAGGTTGAAGAGGGTTGCGGGGGTCATCTGTTTTTCTGTTGTGTTACGTTTCCTATTAGAGTCTTCTTAATATTATGAAAAGACGGGAATGAGGGCGGAGAGGAGTGGGGGGTGAAGAGACGGGGGACGATATGGGAGAGATGGAGGATTACAGGAGAGAAACCACAAGCTGCTCAGTGCCTGCCTTCCCACACTACCCTTCACCCTCATTTTCCTCTCCTTTATATTCTACTCATTTTGACTTGCCTCCACCATTATTTAGTCATCTCTTAAATGCAGTCCTCTCTTGCTTGGGATCACGAGAAACGTATTAACCAGATGCAGTACTCGCAGCGCATCCCCTGCAACATTTCAAAATATACCTCCAGACCATTCGCTCCTTCATGGCATTAATGACCAGTGTAAAATAAAAATAAAACTACATTAAATTAAAAAAAAAAAGGAAAAAACTAATTCCTCGCAGCCGGGTCACATTCTTCCCCACACCCCCCTCCTCCCCACGGCCGGCGCTGGGAGGGCCGAGTGCCAGGAGGAGCGGGCAGTACATGGACTTCGCACACTTTCCTTCGCCCCTCATGATCCCGGGAGCGAGCGAGCGACCGCGCTGCCTTTGTGTGCGCGTGTCCGCCCGCGGGTCCCGGCAGCCGGCACGGGCGGAGCGCGTCCCGCGTGGGGCG
>WEKX01001777.1:34781-52602 GCA_013390025.1 Pitta sordida | reverse complement strand
AATGCCCTGCAAGGCTCTGCAGGGGAAGGCGGGGGGAGCCCTCGGCAAACGGCGCCCCACGGCCCCGGGTGAGGGTCGCAGTGCCCCGGGGGTCGCAGTGCCCCGGGGGGCGGGCTGGCACCCGGCTGGCGCAATGGCGTCGCTGCCGAGGAGAGTCAAGGGCAGGGTTGAGCGAGGGGTTCCTGGGCCATCGCTCCCACCTCTGGTGCTGGGGCTGCCGAGCAGCCCTTCCCAAAAGCAGGAGTGTTTGCCTTCGACTGGAGGGAGCTGGGGCCTGCGGCAGCCCCCGTGTCGCTACCGATGTCAGCCGTGCTCCCAGCCATGGCAGGGACTGGCAGCCACACGCATCCCCTGCCCTCGGTTCGTGCACTTGTCCAAGGCAAATCCTGTAAGTCTCCACGGACAGTCCCACTGAATTCCAAGGACCTTTTTACATGTGGGATTTAACTCGCGTGCAAAAGTATTTCAAGGCCTCACATAAACTACCCATGGTAATCTGGGTGTATGTGCCTCTTCAGCTGAAAACAGGCCAGTTGTTACCAGCACACTGTTAACATCCCAAACTGCTGCAGCACCACAACACCTACTCTGTGACCGCAGAGCATCCCAACTGAGCCCTGAGACAAGTTTCCCTCTTCTGTCTTGCTTTTCACACCATCTCCTTTAATAAGAAGTTACAATGTCGCGGGTGCACAGGTAACTAGCCCAATGGAGTTCACAAAGGGTTGCATGTAGCAGGGCTGAAATGAAATTATTTTTCACCACTGCCTCTCTTCAGCCTTATTATTAGCATTAATACTTTCATTTTCCTCATTTGAATACAAACATTAATACTTTCATTTTCCTCATTTAAATACAATAAAAGGGAAAACTGCCTTCGCTTAATATTGTTACTAATCAGCTATGCAATTCCCGTTTTTATGAGGAGATAAAGTCAGGGAGAAGTTAGTGTACACCTTTTCTGTTGCTAGGCTCTGGGCTCTCAGCCACAGCTTCGTTTAAATGGCGAGAACCCTACTGCAGCTGAAAAAAGAGTTGGCGAAAAAAGAAATCCTCCTCGGAATATTGTACCATCCAAACACCATTTTAAGGCACCTGAAAGTGAAAGTTTGTTGGGTTTTTTGTGTTTTTTTTTTAACCCAAGCTACTCAAGATGCTTTCTGGCTTGGCTAGAAAGACAAGTTTGCTTCACGTTCCTGTTTTGGAATTGTTTCGAACTGCTTTTAGGCTAAATTTTTACCTGTCTTAAACTCTACTGTCTCAGCAGAGTGCAGAGTACATTAGTGACACATATTTTTGGTAGACTTGAAAAGCAGCATGTACAGCTTGACTGTTGTCTGTATTTCGCCATTCATTTTTAGGTGAGGCCTCTCTGATTGATGTGGGGAATTTGTTTGAAAGGATGAAGGGTATGGCATAGCTACCCAACATGCTCCTTACAATTACGCCATACCTCAGCTAACAGAGAGATTTTTCGTTTTGATTGTTACACTTTTAAAAGCAAATTAGTTAATCAAATTGCTATTTTTGGAATGCACTTAAAGGAATATTAAAATGCATTAATTTCATTAAAATAAATGAGCAGATAGGCAACAAAACAAGTATCAGTCAAATAAGCAAGACCTCAGCTAGGGAGCCAAATTCAGCTCTAGTGAAATCATCGAGTTGTGCTTGTCTACAGCACATTTAATTTGGTTTCCGCAGTCACACAGCTGACACTTTATTTGGTTGTCAAAGGTATGTATATTAAAAATGTGTGAGCCAGACTTCTTCTCCAATGCGATTAACCTCTGAAGTTAAATTCACCTGTTTTCCATTTAGCTCAGCTGCACAGTACTGTCTCCTGTGCAGTTTTTGGTGTGCGTACACACCAGAGATGCAGAGAGGCATTCCCAGGCCTGGTATTAGGCTAAGGGACATGAGTTGTATCTGAAGTGGGGGTATGATGAGGTAGGTTTCAGCTGAGGCTGTTCACAACCAACTGCGTATACGTATTTTTTCCTGTTAGTAGGCTGTACTGAAGTCTCTGCTACCATCTTTCATTACTGCTGTTACTCATGCCAGTGAGAGTAAAGGAAATGTTGGTGTGTCTGCAATCACACATTCATTAGCTATGTAGATACATCTTAAGAGCCTCTCAGCCCAGGAAAATTATGCTGGAATAAGGTCGGATGTGAATGTAAAGCAAAACTGTCTTCAGATAGTTTATTCATTCTGGAGTGACTGAGTTGTTTCCTGGTTTCACTTAAGCCACTTTCAAAGTGGATTAAGGTAATTCCAGAAAGTGGATTCTTATGCTGGCATAAGATTTGTCTACACATGGGTTTAGTCAAAGGTAATTACTTCAGTGTACCTAATAAGTGTCTTGAGATCATTTGGTGTGTAGACAAGTCCAAAGTCCCACAGGTGAAAACAAAAAAATGTAGTCTTTTTGTAGAACATGAGGTTAATTTTGCCCAAAGTTTGACCTACTTCTTTGCTCATGAAGCATATTTAATTAGTTATGGGGGTTTTTTCCTCAACAAAAACCCCACAACAGCTGTGTATTTATGATCAATTTCAAGATAGCAATGCTATGTGCACTCCACTAAAAATAAACAATTTAACCAGTATATACTCTAAATACATTTTCAACTGCCTTAAAGTGAACAATAGGTTCTTTTCTGGAGAAAATACCAGCTTCTCAATCATAAATATTTTGAGTGGGTTTTTATAAACAAAAAGAAAACAAACCCCAAAGCTCTTCTCTGTCCTTTTAAACACCCATAATCCATTTGACTGAATTCTGTGCATAGCAACAGCACCCATTCTAACTCAGCAATATTATTTCCTGAATAAGGAACCTTGCAGACTCACGCAGAAGGTTTTGCAGAGCAACAGGGGCTTCAGAAGGCACCTTAAGAATAGAGAATTAGTTTATAATTTCCTAACACGGATCTGAATCAGAAAGAACCTACCTGAAACCCAGGGAGCTACTCTGCTCTGAATCGGGTGTATTGTGTCACTACTGGCACACAGGAAAGTTACTGAAATGCTCATGAGAACATACAACCTTTTTTGTGACCTTGTGCCAAGCACAAAGTTTGTCAAATGTCCTTCAGTGTCATCCCATGCCACAGACCTCCATATAAGAGACGTGAGTCTCTGGCATGAATTAAGACTCCTAAACTTTAAACTGCAGGTTGTTTGTTAGGGGGTTTTTACTTTATTTTTAACGGGAACGGGGAGGGGGGGAACCCAAACAAAAACTAGATGATAAAGAAATTATGTAAATTCAGCTGGTAAAAAAGCAAATCTTTTTGGAAGAAGCGTAAATATAAAAGCCACACCATACAAATTGCTGAATTTTAAACATTGACATGAAGAAAGCCATTAAAAGCTATAATGATAAAAACCCCCAACTCCTACTTGATGTGAAAGATTGTAACATGGCAAGGCAGAGGGTACCCAGAAATCACGGTATCACAGTATTAGCAAGGTTGGAAAAGACTTTGGAGATCATCAAGTCTAACCTATAATCCAACACCATCCCATCATCTAAACCATGGCACTAAGTGCCTCATCAAGCCTACTCTTAAACACCTCCAGGGACCGTGACTCCACCGCCTCCCTGGGCAGCCCATTCCAATGATGGATCACCCTTTCAGTGAGGAACTTCTTCCTAATATCAAGTTTAAACCTCCCCTGACAGAGCTTGAGACTGTGTCCTCTTGCTCTGTCGCTGGTTGCCTGAAAGGAGAGATCTTCCCTTACACTGATGAAGCAATCCCAGCACACCGTGTGACAGGCAATGATGACAACACAGGATTCTCCTTCCTACACTCAATTTGTGATTAGGAGCATGGCATTGCTCTCCTGTTCTTGTCTTGGTTGAGGATATAGAGAATGGATTACACATATAACTCCTTCACACCAAATCTGCTTATTTAAGTAAGAAGCGTTCTTTTAAGAAAACAAGCATTGACTAAAGAAAATTAAACATAGATAAACAGAAAACAAGAAATCAAGTTCTTGAATTCTGTGGTGGTGGGTAACTTTGACCATGGTTCTTGATATTAAGGCTCAAACTAAACTCAGATTGAAGGCAATGGGAGTTTTAGACCATATGTCTAAATGCCTGATCTGAAATCCCTCTTGAATAAAAAAATGGATTAGATTATTTTATGCTCTCCTTCCAGTGAGAGGTTGCTGAGCCATTGGAGCTACCTGCGGCGGTGGGGTATCCTGGCTCTCCCCCACTTCTGTCATTACAGGGGAATTCCTCATCCAGAGAGGAAGGTGTCTTTAAATCTCCAAGATGATGGTAGAACACACGCAAGAGGAAATCTCAGCGCATAGCCAATGCAATGAAATGAAGGATCCTCAGTGGGAGTTGGTTAGTAGTGCCAATGTTTGATATTTGTCGTAACAACCACTGAGTGTTTTGTTTTTTGTTCTAACAATGTGAATTATGCATTAAACATTAATACAAGTGAGTGTACTTTTCTTTTGATCTTCAAGCATAATCATTTCTAATGAGAGTTTATACATAAGCATTGAAACAAATCCCTGAGTCATGTGAATTTACATTGGTTTTACTCTGTGGGAAAGATCCCATATGAGTTACTCAGGTCTGTAAAACATAACATACTTAGAAGAAAAAAATGAGCTTGCATTTGGCTGTTGGAACATAAATATCTGCGTAGACATTTGGCTTGTACCCTAGCAGTAATGAAACATTAAAAAGTTAATTTATCAGAGATCCGGATTCAGGGTGGGGCTCGCAACTAATATGAAATCCAAGTCTGCTCAGAATAAGCTCACCTCTTAATTTCTACAGTCTGGCTTCCTACAAGACTTGAGCCTAGTGTCAGAGGAATTTGAACTGAGTAAGTAAAGGGATCAAAATTTGGCTTGTTTGACACAGATAAAAGTTGCCAAACTGCCATCAGCAAGTTATAATGTTGCCTGTACGCAGCAGACAAACGGTGCTAAGTGGCACCCTTCCAGATGGCCTTGACAGCCAGCCACGGTGCAAGGCTGACCCAGTCCAGACCCAACTATAGAACCTGCTCAGCCATAGTTTGTGTCTGTACCTCTTCTTTTAACATCAGTCACAAACAGTGCATTCCATGAAAACGTACACACTATGGATTATGTAACTGCCAACACTATTACTTAAAATGCAAACAGAATTTAAGCCCTTTCCCTTTTGACACTACACAGATATTGAAATAACCAACTATTAATAGGCTGTACTGCAGCAGCTGTGCTGCAAGCGCAAGGTATATACAACACAGTGGGGAAAGTACAGGTGCAAAACTGTATGATGGGCCTGATCCCTGGTACACAGGTACTCACTACAAGATTTCTAAAATGCCTCTTACCTTTCCAAAACCAACCTCAATGCCAAAGGCTGCAGAAGAGGACTGGCTGGAAGTGTTATGTTTAATGGTAGACAGGCTCCATCTATGGTTAAGGTCGTATCTCAGGTGTTCTCGAAAGCCCATTAATGTATTTAATGCTTAATGTATAAGTGCTAAAGGAGTCCTGGAAGGTAGAGATCCAGGATTACCCCACATAATTCCATGTTCTCATAGGAGGCTACAGTCATGCTCTCCGCTTCTGCTTTACTCTTGCCTGAATAACCTGAAATGGTGATGGTAGAACTTCAAAAGCAAGAGCGGAAGAAGCCTATGCATAGAATAGAATATGTATTGGAAGAAGAGCAAACGTGAAAGCCTTCGTCTCTGAACTTGAATTGTCCAACTGCTATATTTTATGTAAAGACAGGTGTACTGATAATATTGCAGTTGAGAAAAAGTGGCCATGACACTCTATTATGGAACCCCAACATTGTATGAATTAAGTCTTCCCTGAGGTTGTAGAACTTTACCTGACATGTTAAGTTTAAAGATAAATAGGTCAATATCAGATCTTAAACAATTTCATATTGAAGGACTTCAGCTGGCTTAACTCCGTCTAGACCCTGCTTGAAGCACTTTGATAATTATCCAGTTTTAAAAGTCCAGTGAGCCTTCCGACTTTTCAGAATGCATCAGTACATCCTCAGGCACACACAAAAAGCTGCTCTTGCAAAGATGTGATAGATAGAGGTAGAAAATGGCATACAGAAGCATGTAGGGAGGCCTTTCTGAGCATCATCTAGGGTGACAAAGCCTGTTGGACCATGGGTTCCCAGGCTATGTTCACAACCCTGAAATGCCTGCTGGAAACACTGCCCTGTAATTTAGTTCCTTTGGTGTGCATTCGAGATGCTCATTTCTAGACCCCTAAGTGAAATGTGATACTGAACCCATCCTTCCCCTTTTACCAGCAGGCCTCTAGCAGATGGCCAAGAGGCTTATAGGAAGGAGAGAATGCCAGTTTTAATCCAGTTGTTCATTATGGAAAATCATGAGAAAAGTGAAAAGATATTATTTCACAAACCAAGACATTTGCTTACATTTAACCGCATAACCCCAGTCAGAAACCAGAATTCTATTACTATATATGAATAGTGAAGTCTTACTTGGTAATTACCTGGTCAGAGCCACAGACTAGAAAACAGATGTACAGCCAGTGAAAGCTGAGATAGTTGTCATGAAGTCATACCACTTTATACTAGCTGAGAATCATATCTTCAATTTCTAATTTAAAAACTGAGAAATTGCATTTTTCATGATAATTTGATGATCTACAGAAAAAACAATAAAGTTACAGATACTTACATAGCCAAGATAGAAAGAAAAAGAACCAGTGTGAAATCTTTAGCAATGAAGTCCTACAACCATGTTATTACATATTTCGGCATTGGTGCCATGTGGATTACTGCTTAACTTTAGGGCAGCAAGGTAAGCTCATTTTCTTGCCTTTGTCTTTTCAGTCATCATCAGGACTGCAACCTTCTCATCCTCACAGTACCACCCCCAGGGAGAGGGGGAGAAGTTACACAATGGGTGTTTTTCCATGGGCGGTTGTCTAAATGTGAAGGGAAACAATTGAATTTTAATGACAATTTTGAGACTCTTGGAGTTAATTTCTGGGCAGTGCAGAAATTAGTAGTTCTTGCTGCTGCCAGGAGCTGTGTACTGTCCTCTCCTTCTGATGTTACAGGATTACAGGTCCTCAGCTTTTGGCAGAAATAACTCCCCCAAACTAGGTCCTTCTCTCATACCACAACAGGCAGGTAAGAGACCTGCTTCTGTCAGACCCAACTAAGTGTAGACACAAAGCAATTGCTACAAAAAATAGGGTAATTGCCCCAGATTTATGCTACCAGAGATGCGTTCTCATTAGGTATTTACAGCGTAGTAGCATTGTCTAGGCTAAGAAGGTAAATTTGTTAAGTGCCGCACAAAACATTTAAACAGGAAAAGCTCCTGCATCCAAAAACCCTACAAAAAAGATTGCGGAAGGAGTGTGGCAAACAATGGGATATCCTGAGGAAAAAAGTACACCAGTAATTGCAGCAAAGGCAGTCAGCTATGGAGGCTTTTCCTACAATGAAGTTAATGATAATTCTGCCAAGAAGGCAAGTTGTTTATTTCCTTTTTAGCTATGATATTTCCATTACATTACTGAATCATGGCTTGTTAATACCTTACAAACATCGATTTTATAAAACTTCAGAAATCAGTCATGTCTAAGATAATATGTACTACTCTATCGAAATAGCCATCAAAAATGTAATCCAATATATTTTGGGACTAGGCTTGTTTGGTTGTTGGGGGTTTTAATAAATTTAGTAAAGGAGGGATAATTTTAGTCTTGGTTTTGTCTTAGAATCAGAAAGTAATACAAATGCTAGTCCCAAAATCTGTGTGTATCCACTTGTAGACAAGAAAATAGAAAATAAAAGCTGCTTCAAATAGTGCTAGTCATTTAATCTGCTCTGTAGTTGGATGGCAGTGTGTCAACCATTTTCACCAAAAGCAGGAGACCCACTGCAGAGTACTGTCTCTTCAATTCTTGGGCTAGCCAATCATAGCCCCAAAGAGGTCATGAAGGGGATCACCTTTCCCCATGTTGTCCCTCTGCTCAGATGACAGTTCCAACCAAAAAGAGAGAAGAAAAGAGGACAGCTGTAGCCACCTGGCATTGCCTTCTTGCACAGAAAAAAGCAAAAAGCAGGCAGAGGAGGAGGGACCTGGTGTCAGACCAGGGGTAGCGGGTCTGACAAGCCAGGCTGCCAAGCTGGGGCTCATCCTCTGAATGGGATTCTGCCAGAGAAGGCATGGAGAAGGTAACATTGGAAAACTGCTTCCCCTGTAAACACTTCTGCATCCTCATTTGCCTTCTCCCAGGAGATGACTAAACACACCTCATATCTGGCTAAAATTTTTCAGCCTGGTGTTGAATATATGTCTGTGTCTACCAGCACACTTCAAGGTATAGGTAAAACATCATGGCTTAACATGTTCCCGAAGTTCCCTTATGCTGAAGCCAGTTCCCATTTTAGTTACAGAATTAAACATCAGGAAGACTCATATTACTGACTGATATCAAACCATTTTTTCTAACTAATATTTTTATATACACTACCCTGAGTTTAGTTGTGTCCATTATTTCTTCTACTCACCACTTATTTCCACAAGGGTAATTTTACTTAAAGCAAATTTTTGAACTGTACTACTGGATACTATGGCATAGGTCGTTGCATTAGAGGAATTTCACTAGTTTAGAAGCTTCACCACGATGTTTTGCTACTAATTTTTTTGCTGAGAAGCAGAGGCACTAGCTCACAACACCCCCCGTCAAAATCCGTACGGAGCCATCCCAAGAACCTCAATGACCTGCTTATCAGGCTTGCACACAACAGCTAGTCTCAGCCCCTGGGAGATGGGTTTTCAGTTAAGACTGTAGAAAAAGGAAAAGCATGGCCATAATCAACAATCAATCATTTTAATAGCTGTTAATTTAAAAAACATATTCTTAACCTTACGTATTACACCCAGATGCACAGTAGGAGACATGGGTTTGCCTAACCCATTTTTTCCTCCTCTTTTATGTAAGGAGTGGTTTTTAAGAGATTCATCTATTAATTTCCAGTTGTTAGGAGACTGTTGCTCTACATTTCTACCTGTGCAGGCAAGATATCACATTTCTGTCTAAGTTACTAAGGCCACTCAGAGTTAACATCTAAAAGCAGTTTCTTCTATTCCAGCAGTAGTTGCTGCTTTCTGGGACAATTCTTTAGGTACAAGCCCAATAGATACGGCCTGTAGCTCAGCTTTTCTCTCTCAGCTTTGTGCTGCTGTTGGGATGTACAAAATCGGGTGCTATGATACCTCCCCATGCCCTTATTACAACCAACCACTATGCAAGAGTAGTTCCATCTGATTTAGTATAATTCTTCTGTTATATGTACAAATACAGGAGTTAGCATTCCAGAAGTTATTTGGGTACTGGAAAGACTAACAGGTCTTTCAATCTTTATGTAGGTGACCACAAGGTACAAGCTTTCTAGACATTTCATGAATGGATGAAGGATTGCCACTAAATGAAAGAGTGTCACAAAGCTTTGAGGAAACAGTTGGAACAAGATTTTAGTAGTTTGTGAAGCTTTATGAGGCTACATATGTGTAGCAGGTATATGCAACCTGCTCTATATTCCTAAATTGATTATCAACATGTCACTGGGAACTTGGGCTTGTAAGAGTCACTTCTCTGTGCCTCAGTTTCCTTATATGAAAGCCAGGATTATGTCCCCTTTTATGACTCCTTGGATGAACAGATCAAGTTCACTCATTACATGTCAAGTATTACAATCAATTACAGATTTACTATGTCTGTTTTACCCAAATATTTAAAACTATAGTAACAAAATAAGATACTCAAAAAATAGTCATGATTGCAGAAGTCCCAGACTGTGGAACATGAATCTCAGTGGTTTCAATGGACGAGATGCCAGCCCTAGAGATAAGATGAGCATCAATGGGATTTGAAAGATATTAGCACTCCAATGACAAGTGGTTTGGTCTGAAGGTTCTCCTTGTTCAGGAAAGCTCTAAGACAGTTCCATCACAGTCCCTCAGCTATTTCCCCCACTTTGAATGTTTGTCCATGAATGCTGCTTGCTGCAAAACAAAACAAACAAAAAAACCCCCAAAAACTTCAGACTTTAGCGTTCAAAGGTTGAATTTATCATATGTTTTTCCTCTTGAAGAATGTTGATTTTGACATTATTGATGAAAATTTATTTGCCAGATAATCGGTAAAGGAACTGAGATATAATTCAGTCATTATAGTCACACTCAGTTACATGGGTCTGCTACTACTGATCCTTACTTGAATGCTATTACGCTTAGGGAAGGTGCTACAGTTTCAATAATTTATTCATTCTACCAAGACAGATAACTTTGGCCCCATAAAGTTCCTCTTTTATGTGGCACTTCCTTTAAAGCAAGTTTGTCCCCCTGAGTAAAATTTTCCTTGTCTGTAATGTGATAGACAGAGATAGTGACATAGAGTGACATAGATACATATATATGCACACACATCTGTATGTGTCAGAAATATCTCTATTTATCACATTTATTCTATTGGGGAGACATTATTAAAGATTTGAAAAAGAAAAACAAAAATTACTAATTACTCAGTGTATAAGAGAAGCTGATATCACCCAGTTTTGAAGTATAACTTCCTTTTCTTTCCCCCCTATGAATACACCACCTACCCCAGAAGTACCTGATGTCAGTAGCAGGATGTGTACACACAGAGCTGCAAAATCTTTTGATTTCAATGTGTCAGTGGAAACCATCACTGGATAACGATTTTTTTTTGCGTATGTCTAAGATTCAATCAGCCTAAAATTATTTAACACTTTTTACAGATACAAAGACGTGATATGAAGAAGCCCAAGGGTCCTTTGAACATGAAGGAGCCACTACACTGTATCTTACTAAAATGCATGCTACTTTCAATGTTTTTACCTGGACAAGATAAGTAGGGAGTGAGGGAAGGAGGGAGGACGAAAACAAATTATTCAGAAAAAATCCAAGTTAGAAACATAAAAAATATTTTCTTATTTAAAGTTCGGACACCCACACTCTTTTCATTCCTTGTTTAAAGAGCTATATTTAAAATTAAAAGTTTAAAGCGTATTTTAGATATCTTGTTCTTTTCATGTGTACAAAATCATAAATAAGAAGGTTAAAAAATATATTAAATAGTGATATGATATGTTCAGAAGGCATTGACTGGTAAGCATATGCATGGAATTGCCTAGTTCAATTCTACTTGAATATTTTCCTACCTGGGAGAAAATGTGTAAATTCCTCACCCATTTTAACAACTGTCATTAATGGATTTAAATTTAGCAATAATTCATCGTCAGCTTCCCAAGACTGGCGTCAATGTAAGGGTTTGTATTTGATATGAGTGGGAAAAATGTTTAAAAAAAATTCATTGTTATATGTACTTGATTTGGATGTCTGAAATAGTTAAACGCAAAATACCAAAGATGCCACTTACGGACATGATAACTGTTTTGGGGGATGGGGAAGAAGGAGAAGGACAAACTTAGTACTACGTGATTTTTAATTAATTCATTAATTAATAAAAATATTAATTAAAGTATATGAATAAATTAAGGCCTGGAACCACAGCTTTCAACCAAGAAGATTATGTTAGTTCTATGTATTTCTGCACAAGACCAAAACACTGACTGCAATTTCTGAGCATTTCCACAACCCAAACAGGAAGAGGAAGCTATTCGAAGTCACGACACTTTCAGTGTTAGCTAAACTGCGATGGAAACAACACAAAGCCTTTATCTTAATCAGTTACTTAGAATGAACTGATACTGATTTATCATCTTTTCTCCCTCTGTTCTTAGAGCCAGAGCCACTTAGACATTACTGATGTACGTTCAAAAAACCCACACAGAGGCAATAACACACAATTTTTTGCAGGTATTTTGAGGAGATTGACTGTATTATACTAGTGCTGTACTTCAGGGTCATGAGTCACTAAAAAACAGAGAGTTGAGGTTTATTATTGCTACTCTATTTATTAAGAGTGACAAAGTTTGAAGCAGTTTAAATACTTAGATGGAAACATCACTATCACCAATTTTTGTTGCAAATATATTTACTATATTCAGTCAACATCCTAAGCATAATTCTATACGTGCATGATGAAATAATCTCCAGCTCTCTTCATACATGACGTAACAGTAAGGGGAAAAAAATATAAATGCCATTTATTCAGCAACTGAATCTTAGCCAACATGTACCACTATTTACTATGGTTCGTGCTAGTTTTACACATGTAGCACGCACATAAGGCCCTTGTAACATTTGAAAGTCTGAGACTGGATTATCCTGTAGGCTCTTCTGCATTTATTATGTATATACTGATAGAATTAAACATGGGCAGTTGCAAGAAAAAAAAAAAAGTAATTTTGTTGAAACAGATAATAAAAGAAAATAAATACAATATTTAAGTTTTTAACTCTATTCTCAACATAACTCCTATAGATATGTGCTCTCCTTTCCATTCTGGAAATGACTGATTTTCTGCAGGAATGTCAAGGGGACCACTACTTCTCATTGTCTTAAAATTAGCGAGCCAACAACTGCTAAATGCAGTACAACATGCTGTTTCCCGTTTTCTTAAACTTCAGGCTTTTCCATTTAAGAACTGTATAAATAAATCAGCATTCATTAACACCTATGCCTATCTATTTTAAAGGAGAGAGTGATCATTTTTGCTGTCCTCCTTATTAAGATTTTATGCCATATTCTTCTGCATTGGTGCTGTTTGGAACTGCTCTAGGTATAATAACAAATGAAAGGGAGGTAAAACTGGAAGCAATGTAATTTCCCCCCACATTTCCTGCAGGTATTTATTGACAAACAAAGGTGATAAAAATGTGGAGGTAAGAAGTCTTGCCTGACATCTCATTTTAAAAACCTGGTAGTTTACCAAACTATCACAATTCAGTTTTGTGCCCTGCTCCAAAAACCAAGATGACAAAATCCCAAACCCTCTGTGTATGTTTGGGTTTACCCTCTGAAATCCTGTGCAGCATTTAGTAACTTATATTTGATGTCAGGATTTCAAAAGGAAGTAGTAGATGGTTGTCTGTTTTGTTTTGGCCTTTTCAAATATGTATATATAAATTCCTCATCTATTTAAAGGAAATCTACATACATCAGCAAAAAGTAGGAGCAAAAAGGGAAGACTAATTAGCCAGTGAAGAAATGCAACCAATCTTTCTTCAGTGAATGCTTTTGAATTGGAAAATAATTTTTGTCATGCTGCAGAAACCCTCTATTTAAACAAGTACCCACTAACATCACTTGCCCCTCTAATCATCATCATTACTGAGACAAGCAGCCGTGGTTGATCACACACACCATTCTCTAAGATCCATTTTTCCAATTAAATTTAGATTCTTCTCGGATGTCTGCCTTTATTTAGTTTTGAACACAATTACAGCTGTACCTTGGTTAACTTCTGGCAGTAAGGCATTTGCAGAAGCTGTTGCTCTCAGTAACATTAGCTGTTACTGATTACAGTATTGCTTAAGGCAGATTCCTTGTTGTAAATAGCACTGAACATTTCTACCTGGCTATTGCAACACCCATTATGAGCATTGGGATATAAAAAGAATAGTAAGTAATTCTGCTGGCCTTCAGATTTAAGCAACAAGCTATAATAGACTTGAGTGTGGAGACACAGCTAGAAAATCAAACTGTCACTACAGTATCCAATACAATGTCTGTATCTTTCTCTAATTTGCTAAAGTAAGCTGTGAAGCATGGTCCTAAACAATAAAGGTCAAATTTTTTCATGAACAGCTGTGTTTCAGTTGCTACCTTGAAGTACCTGAAGCTGGCTTTTACAGCAAGGCACCCAGATGTTCCACTGGGATTGTACCCCCTCAATGTAAGGAAAAAACAAAGCCAGAAGAACATCATCTCAAATCAAGCCCCATTTTATTTGAGAAATTGATCCAGGGGTTTAACATCTGCCAGAAGGATGATCTGATCCTTATTAGCGTGTTAACATTAAAAAAATCCCAACATGGAACGTTTATTTAGTCAACCCCAATCTTATCTCATTTCTCAACTTTGATGGATATGAGAAAAAAACGTATACAAGTTTTGGAAATTTAGCTCATCATCATAAACAATTTTAGCCTTTTTATAGTACAAAAATACTGCACATATAAATTGAAAAAATTATAGGATCTCTACATATATGAAAATAGTAAATATTTATGGACTTTCTCATGATTACAAGAATTACATTTATGCAGCTTTTCAACAAAAGCCAAAGTGCTATGTCCATCCATTAGATTCTCAGTTATAAAGGTGAGAGTGTAGCAGCACCGCTCAGAAAGTCTGCTGGAGTTCAGGACATTCACCTGGCTCCGTCCATAACGTATTGTGACCTACTCCAATTCACCATATCAAAACTTCCTTTCACATCAGCTTCCCTAATACCTAACTCACCGAAATTAAGTGCTTTCCTATTATCATATATGGGGGGGGTGAGAGGGAAGAAGCTCTCTTACATTTAATTATGATTAGTAAAGAGAGGATAAAGCTACACCATATTGTACCAAAATGAAGATGTTTTCCTTTTCCAAGGAAGTTTTGGTATTACGTATTGTCAATACCAAACCACGCTGTGATCTCCAATTAATCACACTAAAACTGTGTTCTAAGCTGCAATGTTGCTCTGTGAAGATATTCCGTCTGCTTAGAGATTATGAGGCAACTTGTTTAACTCCTGACAACACCATAGCCTTGTCAAGCAAGCACAAAAAAACAGTGGAAAGAAAGTGATGGAGCCGAATCCATTCTGGGCTTGTACATCTAAAACCAATACATGTGCCCCAAAATCTAACATTCAGAAATCCTGTATCACTGCGACCTACCACCTCATTACAATACGTTCACCGATTATTATTTTCTTCCCTTTTCCCCCAGAAAGGACACTTGCCCTCCCAGAACGCTTTTAAATGGTGAAAGGGGGGTGCCTGGTCCCTAGGACTGTGCTGTGGCCGGGAAAGCCCCGTCTTCCCCTTCCGCCTCAGCATCACTGCAAACGCGGCCCGTCTCCGGCACCGCGCACCGACCCAGAGGAAGCGACAGGATTTGTGGAATGGCTCGTAGCTTCGGGAAGAGACCCCCCCATCCTCTTTCCCCGCTGCACCATCCACTTATTGTAATTCTTCAGCCTTCGGCAACTTTTCTCCGCGTCGGCAACCCCCCTGCAAACTTCGAGAGGGAGAACAAAGGGGCAAAGAACAAAGAGCCGGGGAGGAGAAGGAAGGACTGGGAAGCGGAGAGCTCCCCGCTTTCAGGTCAGCCCGGAGACCCTCCCCTCCCACCGCCGCCCCAAGGTCAGCCCTGCCCGCCCGCCACGGAGCCCCCGCCGGCAGTGACCGAGCCGGGGCAGCCCCGCGGTGGCTGTGAGCGACCCACCCGGGCTACGACCCTCCTCCCAGACCCTGCAAGGGCTTTCTCGGAGTCTGGTTTTTGCCCGACCTCGGAGCCCCCGCTCCGGCCGTGTCTTCAACTCCCCGCTCCCCCTGCACAGAGCAGCGCCTGCCCAGCCTGCCCCGGCCAGGGCCCGGACCAGGCGCCCCGAGGATACTCGGCAGCATCGCCCGCAGAGGGTCGCGGGTGACCCGCTGCCCGGGAGTGCAACACGTGTCCGGGACCACCAGAAACCGGCAAGAAACGGAGGAGAAGCAACCGCTCCATTTCTCTGCGGCGGTCCTATACCCCTCGCAGCAACGTCGAACTTGTGCTAAAGTATCACTAAGCACCTTTCTTTTTTTTTTTTTTTCCCGAATGGCCCGCTTCCCCCACGCCCCCTCTTACCGAGTGCGACCCTTTAGCGAGCCTCCTGCTTCCTCTATTATCAGTTAAATAACCTTGAAGAGCTGCAAGTGCCCTCTTTACCTGTTGCTACGAGGCCCCTACCCTCTTATCGGGGCATAGGGGTAATTAATTCTGTTTTCATACTGTGGCGGCTGTGGGAGGTGTAACCTCGTGCGGCTGCGGGCAGGGAGGGGGGAAAGGTTTGGGCAGGACAGTCATGCCAGGCGTCGCTGCCCGACCTCCGAGCGAAGCCAGGGGGACAGGGAGAGCCGAACACCGGGCAGGGAGGGCAGCAATCCCGTCATTAAGGACCACACACACTGAGTGCCGTCCTGCAACCACCTTTTAGAGAAGGGCAGGGAATTGTCATTATTCTTCTCGGGCAGGCATTTCCAATTTGGAGTTAATTGACACGATTCTTGATTTGAGAAACAACCAAAGGGAAACCGAGTTTTACCCGAGAAACTTGAAGATGTTTTTCCTTCTTCCCACCGCCTCCCCTTTATTTCTTTTTAATTTAAGATGGAAGTGAGCAAACAGAACCTCGCTTTCCCGAAGGTAAAATTTCTCTAACCCTTAATCGGGAGCGGAAACAAGCCGCGAAGCTGGTACCGAGGTGCGATGCGGGTGTACGCGGGACGCGGTCCAGGAGCGGTTCCGAGTTCAAAGAGGGATGGCCTGAGCCCGCCCCGCCTCTCTTAAACCGCGCGGGACAGGAGCCCCCTCGTCCCGCAAGCCCCTGCCGCGGGCATCCGTCATTAGAGAAATCAGAGAATGGGGGGGGAAAGGCATAAACAGTTTAAAAACCTGAGGTTGGCGACTGAGGAGCGTGAGGCAGACCTGGAACACAGGTTTGCGTGAAATGCTGCCCTGGGAACGGAAGGAAAACTTGAGCGGAGCCTGTGCCCTTAGTTAACTAAAGCCAATTACTTGTCTCCGTGTAAAAGGTTTCGCGTATGGTTGCAGCTGAGGAAGTACGAGAAGCTGACGAGTCTGTTTTGGTTATGATTTAATCAAATAAATTAAAGGAGAAGGGTAAGGATACGCCCAATTTGGGACTTAAAAAAAAAAAAAAAAAAAAGCATGACTTTTGAGGGACGCACTCTGTCCAAAGCCTTTCCTGTTGTACAGAGCAAAGCGAGGCTCTTGGAGTCCACTCATCTCATTACTGCTGGGTGTTTGAGGTTTCTCTTTTCCTCCCAATGGACTAACCTTTCATAAACCATTGCAATTTCGAGGGGGAAAGGGTGAGTAGGTGCCAAACCAAGCTGGGGGGTGGGGCAGAATTTTGCGTTTCAAGCAATTTAGCAGAGAGTAATTCTGCTTACAGCAGAGAGGTAGGTGGATACTTGAAAACGTCTTCCCGGGGTGTCCTACTTTGGCAATTCTAATTAAAACAATGTTTAAAAAATGCAAAGAAGGAGCAAGCCTCTTGTTTTATTTCCAATGGGCGTGGGGGATACCGTCAGGCACAAAGAGTGCTTCCAGCTTGTTCTACTTTGCACCTTTGTTTAAAAAAAAAAAAAAAAATCAAGCTCGTCCTCTGATTTCAACTAATGTATTTTTAACTGGATTTCTTTCCTCTGCTTTGTGTGATCTGATACCTACTGTGTAGCCCTGGCCCACTTTCAGCCCTGCGGGTGCCCTGCATTGTGTGCGTGTGTCTGAGAGAAAAGGGAAAAGTCTTCCATCTCACACTCTTTTGCCCTGTACCTGTGCTTGGGAATTGAGACGTGTACAAGCTAGTGGTCAGCAAAACCCGGATCCTATTCCCCATCCTCGCCGCCGAACCAGAGAGAAACCACGACTTTGCAGGTCCAGCTTGTCTGTTGTGGCTGTGACCGTCCAGCACCCCAGATCAATAGAGCAGCCAATTTTCTGACGCTTGCTTTCCACGGCAGCTTATTGAAAAGGAGCCTTTACCGCCACCTATAAATAGCGCTGCATCCAAGTCACTTCCCCCCCCCCCCCCCCCCCCATCTTTTCTTTTGTCTTTT
>WEKX01001777.1:10585-32467 GCA_013390025.1 Pitta sordida | reverse complement strand
CCGACGTGCGGCCCTCCCTCCTTAACCTACGCCCTCCCCGCCCGCAGCAGAGCCCCGTGCACACGCGTGGGCTCCGAGAGAGCTTCGTCCTGTAGGTCATCNGGCCGGTCCGACGGCTCAGGCCGCGGCGGGGCCAGCGGGGAGCCCCCTGCTCCAGCGCCCACCCTTGGCCTTCTCGGGCAGCCTACGGGCTCCTCGGGGCCGGCTCCCCCCGCCGCCTCCCCCCCCATCTTCTGTCGGCGGCTGAGCGGTACCGGCGCGTTCGGCATCCCCCGGTAACTACAGCCCCCTGTCCCCGGAGGACATTGATTTGCGGGAAGCTTAAGGCTGGGCCCTGTCAGCAGAGGGGCTGCCGCTGATAAGGATCCCACCGCGGCAGCTATGAAGAGATTTTCTCCCCTGACAGGTGCCTGACAGGACTGGCCAGGAAGAACTGCTGACCTGTCTAAAGAAATATATCTGCGTCTCTCGGAATGGCAGGACAGATGGTGCCCGTTCGCGCCGCGGCGACTTCTCTCGATGGCGCACACCGAGCGGAGCTGATGAGTGGCTTGCTTTTATGGCAGGGATGTAGCGATGCCCTCGGACATCCCGTGGCACAGGCTTGATGAGAAATGTCCGCTCCTGTACAGGCGTGAGTGTCGCCAAGATGTTTACCGGGAGAGAAGGGGGGAAGAGGCACTGCTGCCACCTGCCCCATCCACGCGTACGTGACCTGCTCCGGAAACGCTGAGCAAAGGGGCTTTCGGCACGCGTGCCAGAGCCGCGCTCCCAGCCCCNCTCCGCCGGTTCCTCCGCTCGCCGCTGGGCTCCGGGCGCGGCTGCTTGTCCCGGAGGGACTGCAGAGGTCAGCCTCGGCCGGGGGCAAAGCTAAGCAAAGCCAAGCCAAGCCAAGCCGTGAACTGCTTTTTACCCTCCGCGGATAAAATATTCCAGAGAAAAGAATAAAACCTTGGGGATGAAAAGGGGTGGGAGGCACTCTGCGTGTTTTCCTTGTTTTTCTTTTTTTTTTTTTTTTTCCTTTTTTTCCTCCTTGCANCAGGCTTGATGAGAAATGTCCGCTCCTGTACAGGCGTGAGTGTCGCCAAGATGTTTACCGGGAGAGAAGGGGGGAAGAGGCACTGCTGCCACCTGCCCCATCCACGCGTACGTGACCTGCTCCGGAAACGCTGAGCAAAGGGGCTTTCGGCACGCGTGCCAGAGCCGCGCTCCCAGCCCCCTCCAAACTGGTTCTAAAGGTCCCCCCTCGCTCGTTCCCACTCCTATCCTGGGGAGCATCCTCTGCTGAGCCCCCCGAAACGCAGTGCAGGGCCCACGCTGCCTTTGCGCCGCCCGCGGGGACGTGCAGGAGCCCGTGTCAGCTCAGCGCCCGGGGGGTGCAGGCAGGACCCCCTAAACCCCTCCGTACTAAGTCTCTCTCCCTACCGTACTGGGGCAGTGCCCGGGCGCGGACACGCAGCGACCGCACGGGCAGCCTCGGCAGCTCCGGCCTCGGTGGCGGNTTTTTTTTTTTTTTTTCCTTTTTCTCCTCCTTGCAATAAATACCATTAGGAATTATCTATCTCTCCAGTGGAATCTGACAAGGTTGCGCTCCGGGGTGTGGAGCGCAAGCTCCCCGGGGCGATGCGGCGGGGGTACACGTCTCCGCGAAGCGAGGGCCGGAGCCCGGGCACGGGGCGAGGGGGACCAGCCGGGCTGGGGGTTCAGTGGCAGCGACCCAAGGCCTGCGAAGGGCTGTGGTCAGGCTGAGCTGCAGGCAGGGGAGGCAGGGGCAGAGGCGAGCCCCAGCAGGGCGCCTATAGAAACATAGGATCCGATCCAGTGAAAGTTATTGACAGCCTGGATGAGAGAAACAGAAATGTTCATACAGTTAATTTGTTCCTTTCTTTTTCCCCTCTTCCTTTTATTATCTTTTTTTTTTCTTTCATTCCTTCAGAAATGGACTACGAAAAAGTTTAGACCACGAGGTAATTATAAAAACCAATATAGCGACTTTGAAAGAGAGACCCACTTTGCAATTTTGCACCGAGGAACAAAATAATCTGGTGAAGTCTGAGGGTCATCACCGACAATGGAGCAGTGTTCCCTCCCTGTTTAATATACATGGTGTGGGAAATGCAGAGAAAATATAGCTAGTACCTGTAGTGCCAAAGGAAAAAAAAATCAAATTACTATATCATATTTTGGGGCTATTTTGCAGGTCATTCTTCAAAAATAGACCCATATTTAATTGTATCTCTAATGATTTGCTCGGTGCTACTGCTAGTTAATAGTAAGGAGGAAATGGGGTTTCTACCGAGTTTTTGCATTTTGACATCTTAAAAAAAATTTTTTTTAATGTCTTAATAGCGCATCTGGGACTGCAAGCGACGAATCTGGGCCAACTTTTAATTAACATGCTGACCTGCCGAAGAAGCAAAGCTTCCTTTAAAAAAAAATAAAAATCAGAATTTTATAACTATACATGCACTGCCGTATCGGCGTGACCGTGAAAGCCCCCGGGCTCTCCTCCCTGGGTTTTTTAGGGAGAATGTGATCCTTGAGAGGGACGAGGAGATGCTCAAGTTCAGCATCCGCCCGCCTTCCCTCCCCGGCGGCCGCTCCAGCTGCGCCAGGCTGCGCGGGCGGAGGCGGCCCCGGGACGGGGGAGGAGGGCGAAAGCGGAGGAATATGACCGGAGTCTCTGAGCAGCGTTTGCGAGGAAAAGGCTGTGGCAGAAGGGCGGAGGATTTGGGCTCTTCGACAGGTGTGGTACAAACACTAGCCCGCGGTGAACACAAGCTCACGCGTGGGTGCTACAAGCTCCAGAGCCTGTTCGGCGGCTCCTCCACGTGAAGCATAAAGAGAGGTCAGCAGCCTGAGAGATGAACTCCTTTTCTCTATGCTTATGCCTCTTCCGTGGTTTGTGTTCGTCTTATTTTTTTCTCTTCCCTGTTAAATACGTAATTTAATTTTAAAAATTAAATTGATTTTTTTTTTTATTCCCACACAGACTTTGGGCAGGCTAGATGCCTGACTTGGCCCCCACCCCCCCAAACTGACCCTGGCGTACGTTACTGCAGAGTTACACTTTAACTTCTCTGGAGGTAATAATTAAAGAGTTTCTTTCTAAATCTGTTTCCCCCACAGAAGCACCGAGGCTTTCTTTCGCAATAGATTATATTGATCACACGCACGGGCACGCTCTCCTCGGAGCTGCCGTCTGTGAACTGCTCTCAATTCGGTGTGCTCTGCACAACTTTTCCCAGATCTTCTCCCATTCTTTTCAGAAGTTGAAAGGTTTCTTTAGGGATGCATTTATATAAACACGTCCAAATCCCCCCAAAAGGAAGCTCCACATGCAAAGGGGATTGTCAGTCATTCAGATGCACACCTGCAGGCTTTGTGCATACATCTGAATCCCATAGTTGCATTGTGGATGAATTAAAAAACATATAGAGGGAGCAAAGTCATCTGATATTAGTAAGAGGGTATCTCTGCTGAGTGGGAAGAACTCCAACTTTTTATAGTGGTGACACTTTTCAAACAAAACCTTCAGGCTTGTCCTAGCAGCCATACTGAAAGCTTTAGGGGCTCTGAGTTATCTGAGATCATAAATTAATCTGCCACAGAGGTGCAGTGCACACCTGATATCAAGGGAGGGTCAAGAGCTGGCCAGTTCCAGCTGGTGCTGCATTTGATTTACTTTGAGATGTTAAGATGTATGCTGTAGTGTTTTGATAAGAAAAAAAAAAGGACTCAGCAGTTTGATTTGGCCATTCTTTCTTTTCTTTTCTTTCCTTTTTATTTTTATTTTTTTAATTGTTTTTCTCCTCTAAAGAGAGCCGCTGTTTAAGCTAAGGAATTTGTTGTTGCTGTTGGGGTGGTTTTCAGTAGAGGTTCTTGGTCTGCCTGGGGCTATCTCATCACTTACTGTTAACACTTAGCTGTGTTTCTTACTCTCACAAGTGAGCCAGACATGGTATGAACTTTCATGCAGCATGTCTGCCTCAAGCCTCCATCATCTCTGGCCTATGCCTTTGCTCAATTCACCCCAGCCAGAGAACTTGAAGCAATAGCAGAGGCAGTGGCCATCACCCAGTGGGTCACATCAGCAGCCTACTCTGTCTCTGTGAAGCCCTACCACAGCTTTGCTCTCACACCACTCTTTTCCACAGGGCATTGCCCATGAGTTTCATCAGGTGCCTATTCCAATTTTATTATACTGTACCAAAGTACTCATACAAGCTGAATGTGGGAGGCTGTTTGTTCTTAGGTGAATTAAACTATTATTTGAAGATATCTCCTGCACCCGCTGTGCTCTTTCTTATAACACCCCTAAACTTTTCGATCACAGAGAGTTAAATCACAGCAATTACACAAGGGATGTTATCTCTGAAGTGCCTGTCTGTGCAGTGTAAAAAATACCTGCAGTACTCCAGACTGGAGGACCATGGCAGAAATAACATCTCTCAGAGGTGGCAGTGATGGTTGCATAAATGGGGGACTAAACAGTGGGTCAACCTCTGGTTTGGTTTTTTTTTGGTTTTTTTTTTTTTTTCACAGAATCAGAATCATAGAATATTCTCAGTTGGAAGGGACCCTCAAGGATCATCGAGTCCAACTCTTAAACAGCACCACTGCCCCACTGGCAGGAATCGAATCCCCAGTCTCCCGCATAAGAGGCAGGGACAATTTCCTTTCCTCTTGTTTTAGTTTCTCTGCCTCTAAAATAGGGAAGTAAGAGTCACTGACCCTATTGCCTTTCCATGAGGCAATTGGTGTTTGAGAAAAGTCAGAAATCCTCAGAGGACCTAATTGGTGATACGTAATATATATTCTAAGGTGGATGTGCTGCCATTCCCTGTATTGGGGTTGGCAAACATTTCTCAGCAGAGATCATATTTTCTGTTGCATGTAGCTTTAGAAAAAACATCATCACTTAGGCTGAAAACTGATATGCTGACTGTCTGTACTAGGCAGATTATTTTGAAAATACCTGCCAAAACAATTTGTCCATTTCCAAGAACAAGGTTATGGAAAAATAAACAATTTCACTCATATTAAAATGGAAAATTTTTTCCTTTGAAATGCTCTGCTGCCCTCAGGCTTTGAAGCACATTCTCAAAATATGACATTTTTTAATTTAAAATATGCCTTTTACTCTCTGTTTGAAAATTTGTCCAAATGTGTTTATCTTAGAAATATTGGAAATAGCATCATGAACAGACGCTCACTTATGATTTATTTTAGTTGGAAAAAGGAATTGCTACAGATTGGCCCTCTCTGCAAACAGAAGCTGCAGGATACAGTGGTGAAGGCTAGATTTCCACTTTAATCCCCACCTCCAGATTTTCCTCATGAGCCTGAGCTTTGGTGCAGAATCTGAGAGGTAGGAATCCTATCTCCTCTAAGCTCCAAACAATATGAAGGTTGTGTCAAGAAGAAAGGTCTCTGTATGAATACAGTATAGAGGAAAAAAAAGCATCCAGCCTGTGACAGAGCAGGCAATAGAAACAGCCAAGCAGTCCAGAGAGGAAAACTGGAGCTGGTGTTTGGAGGCAGGAGCCTGGGACTGATTAGGTAAGGAGACACAGAGGTTGTGCAGAGAGAGCAGAGAGACACCATTCGTTGAGGTGCCTGGAGGGGACATGGGAGGGCAAGGCTAGCAAAACTGACTAATGTTGTCAGCCAAGAGCAAGGATGCTTAATTGCAGGATGTCCAGAGTAGCTCGGCTGAATTTCATTTGAAACCTGGTAAAAATTCTGAAAGTCAAAATGTTCCCCCTCCCTTCCCCCTATATTTAGCTGATGCAGTTCAGCTACATAATTAATGTTTTTTATTTGGAACAGAGTCTGCTTTCTAATGCTAAAAAAGGACTAAGTGATCTTCAAGAGAAGTATTTCCGAGCTGATCGAAAATATATTTTTTTTTTCGTGTGTATGTGACTACCAAACTAAGGAAATGTGTTATGTATTCAACACTAGTTGCAACATCAGGGATGTTAAGGAAATGACTAACCTGAGCGTTTCAGAGCACCTTGATTCAGTCACCGTACGTTATGATACATGACCACACAGATTATATGTCACAAATTTCCTGAAGCAGAAATTAAACCGTCCAAGGTACCCTTCCTCTGGGAATGGACCAGTACTTTGTAGATTTTATTCACTAGATTCCTGTCTAATTTGTCACAGAACTAGGTATGGCTCGTGTACAAGGTAGAGGATTACAAGAGGAGAAACGAGGGCTTTGTGGCAAAGTCGTAGCTGCATTTTACCTGCTGAGTTTGCTTCTGTTCCCCTGTCACCTCAAAGCTTCTAGAATATGGGGCAAGTAGCCTCAAGAGGTAATGATTAACTGAGATTTTCGTATAAGGAGGGCCCATCTTGAAATTTTGGGGTCTGGTAGGCTGGTGTGAATCACTCACTACCTCAGATAAAATTCATGGGACTCTACATTGACTATGCCAAGTCATGCAAAATGCCAAAGAGGTCAGAAAAATAAAGTAGACAATATCTCTGACTGGATACCCCAAATTAGCAGGTCTTTTGTACTTTAATCTCATTTGTTTGGAATACAGATTTATTAAAAAGATAGGATGATCTCATCTCTTTAATTTTAGGCTCTAAAAGATAAGCACCCAGATGATATAACATGGTGGGGAGAAGAACAGGAAAGGAACAAGAGTGTTGGGTTCAGATTAGGATTTATGTGCCCCAGATATGGCCCTATAAGTTTAACACTGTAACTCCTGAAGAAAGCTTTGCCCATGCCCTACTCTGCATGCCAAAAGGGTGCTTGTGAAGAAAGTCAAGCAGAAAATCCCCAAAGTTGCATTCATATACCATTGCACAACAGCAGGTGAAACAAAGACTCTGTAAACTTATTCATGAAAAGGGGAAAGGAGAGGAAGAAAAAAAAAGAGATGAACTAAGCCAGGGTACCAGAGAACCTGGAAATAAGGTGCTGACCCAAAGCATGTGTTTTTACCTGTGAAAGCTTTTGTATCCAGGACACTTCATGTCAGGTATAGGCCATAGTGCCTTGTCTTTTGGTTACTCCACAGCCTCTTTCCCTTTGTTTTTGTCATTTTTTCTCTTACATCATCTGAATTTTGAGAAAAACAGTTCTTCTCCTGGAATATTCTTCATCACCTCCCAGTACATGATGGTGCAATTAAAGATTCTGCACAAGGGATTAGTACTGAGCAGTAAGGTTTACTTTCATTTTCTCACTTTCTACTGTTCTTATTGGCTTTAAGTGTTTATTGAGCCTGTAATACTCTTTTAATCTGTGTGTGCCTGTGTAAAATATTGTATGGCTACACAAGTTTTATCCTCTACTTAATCTATAGCTGTTCTTTTAAATTATAATTAAAAAATATTTTCCCTTACTACAGTAATCCCTCAAATTTCATGAGGAGTTGGGACTGCCGCAGTGCTGCAAAAGCCGAAATCTGTGAAGAGAGGCGGATCATACATATGGAAATAAATCCCAGCCATTGCCCCTCCTCCCCCGCCTCAGCCCTGCAGCATCGGGGGACATTCCTGGCACCTCCGCATGCTGTGTGACTGGACAGGGGAGTGAGGGGGAATCTCTTCTGCCTTTCCCTGCCTGAGGACTCCCAGGGAATCCGAGGGGTTCCCTGCACCACCATGGGGAGTCCCTGGCTTTTGCTGTTTCCATGGCAGTGGTGGCAGGGTGATGGGCTGCAGAGGTGCGGTGCCGACCCACTGTGGCATATGGGCCCAGTATCCTGGGGGCAGCCGCAGTGACGGCACCACCAGCTGACAGGGTCTCAGCATGGCCCCAGTGTGAGCAGCCATAATAAGCCATTGGCACTGTGTTGTAAACCTTCCCCACCATGTAACCTCTCCAAAACTCACAAGGGAGCCAACTCTGGGCAGTCCTCAAGCGAGCGAGGGTGGCACAGTCCCTCTGCCACCCCCCACCCGGCAGGGTGGCAGAGGGACTATGCACATGGACACATGGGAAAACGCCGCGAAGAATCGAGGGAAGACTATGGCGGCTTCACTGGTAAAAATACGGTGAAGATGTGAGGGAGAGAAACTCGATGCATGAAGAGGTGAGGGGTTACTGTATTTGATTTTTCATTCCTTGTCAAATTTTTTTCCTTAGTGTTCCATTTCGTTCAGTACCACTGCAAATTTATGGGTATAAGTAGTATCTGATTTATTTTAACAAATGGGGTTTTTTTATTCTTTAGAAAGTGACCACTTATGACAGGTGCAGATTGATACCTTTTGGGCAGTATTTCATCTCATCTGCTGATCAGTTATGACACAGCTAACACTTCTGTCCTACCAAAGTTAAGCATAACAGCAAAAGAGTGATCAAGCGGGAGAGTCCAAGCATCCTCTGACTTCTTTTCCCTCCCCTCAATAAGTACAGATTTAACAGCTTTATTATTTGGTATCACTGGCACCTATTTATTGGGAACTGAACCAAAATCTTCAAATTCTTTCAGGTGGATGAACTAACAACCCAGATTGCCCTACAGGGGCTGGATTTAAACAAACAATGGGAAAAAAAACCCCAAACCTACTAATAAATCTTTGAAGTTCTGTTTCCTGTGTTACAACACAGAAGAGTCCCAGTGTCTATTCCTTTTATTTAGATATAGGAAGTCCCCTCACCAGACACATGGTTCTGACTTCAGCTGGAGGATCCTTAGTCTGGAGTCAAGCAGTCGCTGCACTCACTGAAACAGCCAAATTAACTGTCTGCTTAGCCATGGATAAAAATTCACTCACTGATCCAATGCAGTAAGCGAGACAATAATTTGCTACTCCTACTTCGTTTCACGTTCAGCATGGACCTGCAGTTCAGCATCATGTTTTTTGCCCAGAAATAACCACAGTGGCATTGCAAAATTTTGTCTCCAGTAACTTGAACAAATGGGAAAAATAAATGCAAAGGTAAAAAGAGAAAACTCATCCCGTTTTTAGCATCACAGAGAGCATATGAGAGCAGATTATAAAGGCAGCTTCAGGAGTCCTAATGCAATCAGCAGTCACCATTATTTTGAGAAGTAAGTTGTAACAAATAAAGTGCCATTTCCTCTGAGCCAAGGACCTCTTCAGCATTGCCTTTACCGCTACAGGCTAACTCTTCTTTCTAACAAACCGCAGGCTTGATTGAAATGTTAGAGAGTAAATTGCTTAATGCTTTCTAGAGACCTCAAATATGTGAAGTGCTCAGTGCACAAAAGACAGAGCTCATTTCAAAATCAAGCATAAAAAAACTGACCTGCTGGAGAAAAGAGCCTCTGCCTTGTTCTTGTTCATATTAGGTATTGTGCTTGGATTTGTTAAAAAAACAATTTATCCTTCCAAGTCCATCACTTTTATACCAATTTGCTAGACAGAGCAAGTAATATAATCTTAATTACACAATCTAAAGGTGGCCATCTGGCTGCTTAGAAACTGAATTTGACCCAGATAACAGCAAATGTTTTTGCATGAGAGAGAAAAGCTTTTAGGTGTGATGTCCACGTCTCTCTTAGTATCATTGGTAAAACAAAACCAAACAATTTCAGGATGTACAAAAGTCATGTTGATGGAAACCAGTATATTTTCAGCTGTATGTATATACCCTGCATTATCAGTCTCTACAGAGCTAGATTGCTCTCACCATTGCCAATAAGAATAGAATAGAATAGAATAGAATAGAATAGAATAGAATAGAATAGAATAGAATAGAATAGAATAGAATAGAATAGAATAGAATAGGAGGGGGAAAGCTTTTCTCAGTGCCTGACCAAGTTAAAGATCTAGTATTCATGTCAATAAAACTTTACTACTGCTTATGATGATAATCCTACATCATCCCACTCCTGAGGTGGCTGTAACTCAATTGTGAATGAATGGATCATTATATAAAATGTGCCTTCTTTGATGTACAGTAATTCTACTGTATGTAATGCAAAAGGCCTCAGAACAGTAGGGGCAGTCACAATAAATCATTTGAGTATAAGGTTAACACTCATTGCAATAGGATTGCAATATTTCATAGATACAAGGGTTTATTAATAAATACAACGATGATACAACTGACTTGTCCACTCCTAACATGCTTTTAGAGGGAGGAGTAAAATGAAAGTTTATTCTCATTTACTGGGTGGGAGCTTGACCCTTCCTCCTTGTGTCTTTGTCACACTCATTGAAAAACCCCACTCACTCATGCATTTCACCAACAGATAGGGAGGAAAAGGCAGAGTTGTCTGGGAAAGTAAATTTGAGGAAGATATTCTAGACCTGTTTTGTGACCTCGGGGAAGGTTTGTCAAGACATAAACACAAGCCAGGCATCTAGTTTAATATTGCACAGGCAGAGCCAGATTCCCTAAAGGCAGTTGAGCGCTGGTCTTTCACTGAGTTCAACTTGTCAGGAAGGGCTACAATGTTTAAACTACTTTCATGGGATGGTTTTTCCCTTATTTCCCACAGCACCTCCCAGGCTTACTCTACATTTATGAGAATGAGGAGCATATGCAAGCTTAGTTGTGACACTTAGAGAAGAACTGGTAAGTGCTAGAGAACTGGGAGCTATAATTCGTGACTCTTACTAAGTTTACTTACTAAGATGAGTTTAGCTTTCCCTTCAAAAACTGAGAGAGCTTTTATACTAGTTATCCATAATAAAATGCATTGACAATAACAGAAGTGGAAATTCTGTATGTTTGAACTCTCATTATCTAATGAAAACTCCTGTAAAAGCAGACATTGCACACTTTAAATGCAACAGACATACTCATGTTTTGTCCTGTATAGGATGTATGAGTCAGGACAATGTCGTATAGGAAGCCCAGGAGGCCACTGTCTTCTGCATGGAGAAAATGAGTGATGATGATGAAGAAGGTAAAGGGTGTAGAATTGTGTGGATGGGTCTGATGCTGAAGATCAAACTCACTGGTAAGTAAGGGTTCTGAGATAAATAAAAATAGAAATTAATTCCTAGCCATCATACAAATCCTCAGCACTATCCTATTTTAATGATTTTATAAGTCATCTTCATCTGAAAAATATGTATTTTTTAGTAACTACACATTTATTTCAATTTGCTTTCCTAATAAATCAACACACCTTTTCCCAAATACTGAGAATCATACAGGTAATGCTAGAATATTAATTTGAAAAGCTGAGGAAGAGCATTACAAATAAATGAAACCTAAAATGAATTAAACTCCTGTTTTATTCATTGGAAGAATTAAGATCTACAGTATACATATTTAATTAGAGTCATAAATGTATCAACATTTCTTGAATGAACTATTTTTAAGCATGTGGCTGAATCAAATAATGGACTGGAACAGACTGTATTATCAGCATTACTGTATTCACAGTCTTTTTGAAGATAAGAAAATGGGTAAATTTAAACTCAGAAAAAGAGATTTTTAACCTAATAAATTTTGCTTCCAGAGTATCTATTTTTTTTACTGTTTGACAGTATGGTATTGTGGTGGGAGAGTTACACCTATTAATCTCAGAGTGCAATGGATCCTTTTTTCAAACCCCAACTCTTTGTTTAGATTAGAATGTATGTATTAGGAATTGCTCAGATGTATCAGGGCCACAGATAAAAGACATTCAGACCTTTCCTACAATACTTGGCTTGTCCTGCAGAGATGTTATGACCTGTAAGATCAACAGGTAATCAGACTGGTGGGTCTGACTTCCCTAAGCTCCACCATGCATCTACAGAGTTGTCTTCTCCTGAAGGTGACTTGGGACAACATTTTATCTCAGATGACCTGACCTGCCTTTTAGGGCAATTGAGGTATTGACTGTACTATCTATTTAAAAACTTTTTTTTTTTTTTTTTTTAGACAGGAACCCCTCAATTGCTGGACAAGCATTCTCTAACCTCTCCCAGGCTTCAAAAATCACCATGCAAAACAAACCAAAGCTGATTCTGTGAGTGTTCTTTCACAAGACATCAGAATATGAAACCTTTTCTTGCTGACCATCAGATACCATGCTGGGATTGCACTAATGACCTGCCTACAACAGTGTGCCACCTCCTCACTAGCTAGAATCAGACATGCCCAGAAAAAATGCTGGAACTACATGCTAATGAAGTGGAAATGCTCTCCTGGAGGACTTTGGTTTCTAAGAGTCAAGCAGCAATTCTTCCTTCAGGCAGGAGAAGAAAAAATGATTCATGATTGACTTTAATATGAAGGTATTAAAAAAATGGTGTTTATAGCATCAACATTTCTACAAACTCAAAACTTTCAAGGCTATGTGAGCACAATGGCACGTTTCTCTTTCTATTCATTTGTTCTGTCTTATAAAAAAGAACTTTCTATAGCAGCTATCAAGAACAAGGTGAATTTTACATTCACGTAAACCAGACACATTTGGGAAGAATAAATTAGAGAACTGTGTTAGCTTTAACACAAAACATTCTAGTTTTGAAGTCTTTATCATTTTATTCCTGTAAAGGAATTAAGAAGATTAGCAGGTAAGAAATGTATCTGTGGAAATGCTAGTCACTGTAACTGTTTGATGAACATGATACTTATGGAATAGATAAGGAGCTTTCTGATCTGGCACTTAAAAGACTTACAATTTGCAAACACTTTGGGGAGTACCATTGATTTAACTGGATCTTGAATGTTGACACAATAAACCAGTGCTAAAACCACTAAAAGTTCTGCTAGTGGATAACCCAGTTATTTAATGCTGCTTGCTATGGGTCCACAGTTAATTTTTAACACTGTGGGGACAAGGCAGTGACCCTGTGTTCTCACTCAGGAATGTCTGACAATTCACCAGGAAACAGTTGGTTCTGAAAGCCCACTATACTGGAATATTTTTGTGTTTAAAGACGCCCTCAGATCAAACTTTTCTGTGTTGGTATCTTTTCATCAGATACTGAGCTATGTGGAATATTGTTGCTTCACAGTGAAGGATGCATTAAACTGTGAGAAGTTTGTAGAAGCTGAAAATCGTTCAAGGAAGAATTAGAGGGCTTTTGGTTATAATTTCTTATTAGGTTTAAGAAACTGCTCTAATGAAATCAAGATGGAACACTTTGAATGCAGTAAAATTATGAGTTTAGTTTGTAATAACTGCAGAAATATGTAAGAATAAATGAATTAGGACACTGCAGAAATATAACTAAGACCAGTGCAACTGATAATAAAATGGAAAAGAGAGACGTATTTATTCCAAGTTTAATTTATTTGTAGCTAACAAGTTTTAATTAAAACAAGTTCTATTTGCTGTATATTTACCAATTGATCATACAAAGATGATAAAGTGGAATTATATTGGATGATTTATTTTGTGGCTGTTTCTCTGTGCTTCTGTGTTCATGCCTAAATCATGAAATGAGAGCACTAGTAAATGAGAGCACTAGTAAATTCCAAATACTTTATTTAAAATAAAATGTGTAATTGTTCAGAAATAGGCTATTGACTTTCACTGGGTTAAACAGCTCATGTACTGATTAGGTTTGAAGCTATAATTGTTCTTGTCACCCAAACTTTGCTCAGTCAATATCTTTTTATCATATACATTTTTAATCACATATTAATAAACAAGAAGGTGTGCTTTATTGATGGCTGGATTAGTTTATTGACCAACTCAACAACTCTCCATATGGTTTCTGAGCAGAGAAACAAGGTCAATGTGTAAAGATGAGGAATAGTACATTCGCCATCTTTAATATACTTCAATCTGGTAGCGTACTCGTACTGCAATCCATATAATTTCTCAAATTCTTTTAGTAATCATTTTGTATTTGAAACAATCTCACTGTTCGAGCACATTTTGGCTTGAGTCTCAGAAACTTTTGCTCATGAGCTTCTTTAACTTAAAATTGTTTTGCCACCTTGACAACAAGCTGTGTTAGTTTTTAAACCTTTGAGAATTCTAATTTTCAGATACTTGTAGACTCTTACCAAGTATTCTTTAGTTACTTTCATTTTGGAAAATATTGCTGGAAAATTTTAATATTTTCCTAACTGATAATTTTCTTCATCCATCTAATCAGTTCTTTTAAGTTTTTTCTCTTTGTTATTGTTGAATTGTTATGGTGGGTATACTCCTTGAGTAATTCAGGTTTGAAATTATGATCTCTAAACCAACTGTACAAAATTCACAAGTAAAACAATAATAGAACATGGCACTACCTGTGTGTATTCTTTCCTGACAGAGAAAATCTCTGCAGAGGAAATCCAATTCCACAGTCTCACCTTTTTTTTTTTTTTTCTTTTTAATTTTTTAAGGAGTTGAAACTGGACTAGAAGTTTCATTGGGATCTCCATTTTTGCAAAAGAGTGATTTGCAACAGAAAAGTAAAAAACTGGAAATATGTTGATGGCCCTGCCTGTCAAACACTCATATGATCACCTAAATCCAGAAGTCATATGGGAAAACATCTGACTATTAGCACATGCAGAGGTGTATATTAGCTAGAAACAAAGGGGAAGCATGTTTCCAGACTGAAGTTTATAGTCTCTAAATCCCTCAAAATGCTTTTCTCCCTAAGGTATGAGTTTAAATTAGGTCAAAATGATCAATCACTGCAATATCATATATCAGTAGCTCTGATTTTACCGATGCCTCATGCCTGAATAGTTTAGGTGACGAGATGTATGGGCGGGAAAAAAATCTAGCTCAGCTGTTTCTAAAGTGATATGCAGAGGCACTATTGCTTTGCTTTTTCTTCGTACAGTTCTTCGATGCCTCTATAGCAAGCTCTGTTCCCTGCTATGGATTACAGCCCACAGTAAAGAGAGTCTGCCTGAAGAGGTGTATGGATTCCTCTTTTCCCATCCAAGAAGTGTTTTGTCTTTCTCTCCCAAAATATGTATATGTTATCAGCCTTGAGTTTTTTTGCAAACAGATTAATTCATTTATTATCTGACTCCATTTCTTCTTTCTCTAGGTTCTTTTATGCTACTGGTTGTATTTACACTGTTTTTTAAGAAGAGGGACAATATCTTAGTACCATCTGGTAGTGTTTTTCTGTGCCTTTGATTCTAGAGTTTGAAAGATGTATCATTTTGGGGGGGGTGAGTTTTTGGGGGGTTTTTTTGGTGAGTGATACTCTATAATCCTCAGGCTGCTGGTCAAGGCAAACACTTAAGACTCATATATACTAAAATAAAAAATGCTAGGGTAATGATGAAGAGAAAGCTGCTAGTGTGGAGTGTTATTAAACACCAACCAGTTTCTCCCAGGCACTTGTTTTAAACAGGGAAGTTTGAGATAACAAAGAGAGGATCCTCCACTCCCCTAATACCTCAAAATACCATGAAAGCGGAACTGAGACAACAGCAGAGGGTCAGTCTGAACTGCACACTACCACAAGGTCTTCTCAGGAAACAGAAGGTGTTGCTGAAACACATTAAAACCAAGTGTAGATTAAAATCCTGCAGATGACTAACATACTGGCAAAACCATTCATATTCACATGAGTATTATCCCTATAAAAGCACTGTGTGCACCGAGATGTTGTGTAGAAGTTCTGGTCATGCAAGGTAAAGCTTCCCAGAGGCACCTTTTAATTGGTCTCATTTTCTCTGCCAAACATCATCAAAGTTTTAGATGTTCAGGCCAGGTCTTGTCACTTTACTATTTCATCACTTTTTGGATTACCAACTCCAAGCATAAATGTTCTCGATCATATTTCCTCCCTGTATGTATTTCTGCCATTCACATGCACGCTTTGTTCCCTCAGAGCCTTACTGAATTCCTAAAAATATAGAAAGGAAAATTATGGAACATGAACTTCTGTTCAACCCCACAATGCAAATGTTTGTCCAGGTACTTTTTAATTTCAAGGGCAGACACAGTAAATCTTTGCAACCCTTTAGGAACAGAGTCCCCTCTACTTCTCCTTCATTTCTGGCCTTTTTGAGGAAACCCCCCCAAAACAAAACACAAGGAAAAAGAACAACTATGAAAGCCATGGATATCATATGCTGCTCCCCGTGTAGATGTGTAGGAAGTATACAGAGTTAGGAAAGCAAAAGCATTTCTGGGAAAGTTATTATTAAAGGGAATGCAACTCCTAGAGCCAGTTTAAGAAATGATTGAAATGAATACTACACGCAATGAATAGGCTGATTTCCATGGTAGGTACACACCAAACCATGCCAGCGTGGGCTGACTCACCACAAATAGGTGGGTTTGACTCTTGGCTCTGACACTGACTTATTGCATGGCCTCAGGCAAATCTCTAAACATTTGTTTTTACTTCTCCATTTATACGATTTGGATAATACTTACATACCTGAAGGGGATACTTTAAGATACAATATGTTTAAGATACTACGAAGATTTTAAATGCTGTAACATAGCTAAACCTCATTAACACCGTCAGGCTAAAATAAACATCAGATGATTTAGGTAATGAGGTACATGTTCCTGGAACTGGGGAACATCGCTGAACAAAGAGCAAAATCTTCAAAGAGCCAGAGGAAGGGGAAGGTACAACCCATTGTAAAGCTGAAGCACTTTGCAAGGGTGGGTGAATTTTTAGGGGGAGAAGAACAAGTTTGTTTAGTAGGCAAGAATTCAGTCTTCATTAGTTCTTGAAATGGTTGGGCAGCACTGAAAAGCAGCATAAGCTCAGGAGTGGGTGAAGAAAACAAAAAGCATAGCCTCAGTTACCCCCTGTATTGAAGCAAGGCAGTACTTTGTCAAGCTGGTACCTGAGGGTTTGTTTCTATTTCCTATATAATGTGAAAGTACAAGCGTCAAAAGAGATCCCTTCCATTCAGACCTTCCAGGAAGGGGAGATGACTTTCTCCAAAACAGCATGAGTTGCTCTCAGGGCTCCCCAGGATTAGATCATGCAAAAAGGACAATGCTTATCCTGCTGAAATTTCCAGTGATGGGGAAGTCTTGACATGGTGAGAGCTGGGTTGTAAACCCCTCTTCAAGAGAAGGGCCCAATAAAGCCACTGGGTAGAGACTGGTGCCTGCATTAAAGGAGAAAGTGTGAAGTCCAAGAGACCCTGGGCTGGAGACTCTGGGCTGGCCACCGCTGTCCTTAAATCCTTAATCACAGAATCAGATTGGTTTGGACTGGAAGGGACCTTAAAGATCATCCAGTTCCAATCCCCTTACCATGGGCAGAGACTCCTTCTTCTAGATCAGAATGCTCAAAACCCCATCCACCCTGGCGTTGAACACTTCCAGGGATGGAGGATCCATCGTTTCTCTGGCCAACCTGTTCCAGTGCCTCGGCACCCACGCAGTAAAGAATTCCTTCCCAATCTGAAGCTACCCTCTTTCAGTTCAAAGCTATTCCCCCTTATCCTATCACAACATGCCCTTGCAAAAAAACCCTCTTCAGCTTTCCTGTAGTCCCCTTTAGGTACTGGAAGGCGCTATAAAATCTCCCTGGAGCCTTCCCTTCTCTGCGCTGAAAAACTCATCCTGTTGTCATCTTAAACCCTACTTACACCAGAAGGAATGCATTTTTGGGCTTACCCAGAGAGAGGCAAATCCCACACACAGAATATCAGATAAGATAAAACTGTAGCATTAGCACTTCTGAGGTTTTCTTCCCCCACTTTTTTTTTTGGTGGTTTTTTTTTTCCTTCTCGAAAGTTTTTTTCCGTACGTAAAGTCCTAGTTGAAAAAACCACACTCTTAAAAGAAGGGTGGAGGGAAAGTCTGGTAGCATAGAGAGTGGTATAACAGCATGTAAAATCAGGTTAACTGCTCTAGAAGTAAGAGAGAGAGGTTGGAAGATAATGAGGAAGAGGAGGAGAAGCTAAAGTGGATGTTCTTGGAGCAAGGGAGATGCAGCCAGAGGGTGGGAAAAGAAGGACTTCTCTTAGTTGGTAGTCAGGGCAGGGAGTGGGTGAAACCACAGCAGCTAGGTTTCAAGCATTAAGAAAGGAGAATTGTGACAATAAGAGTCAAGATCTGTTCTTTTCATTAAATATGTTTATAGTAAACCTAAGAAAACAAGTTCAGTGGCCTATGATTTCGACAGGAGCTCCGACTTTTGGGGATAAACCTATCTTTTTTACAGGTTTGACAGGAAAGGTTTAGCAGAGTGTCCTGTCTCCAGACCAACCCTAACATCATCCTACTCTGTATGCCCGTTCCTGGTTGAAAAATGTTGCCCTGTCCTGCAGTTTCTATTGCCTAGATTTGTCCTACACAAAAAGGGTCCCTGACTGTCCCCTCCAAGACTGTCCATCAATGTCAACCAAAGAGTGGTAGGTGGAGAAATCTGGGAGGTTTGCCTCCAAAGAGCACTTCTACTCCTAAACAAAGCATCCTCACAGGGTCATTCAAAAGGTATAGTGTGTGTATGAATAAGGTAGGCTAGACTTGTCTCACATTCCACAGTGACACCAAGGTAATTTTTAAGTTGCTGGCACAGACTGCATCACAGCTCCTTAGTAGATGTTACTGAATGAGGCAATTTGTGTACTTCACTCACTACGTCTATTTATGTGTCTTATTTATCACTTATGATGACCCTAAAGATGGAGTTGAATCTAGAACACAATTTGAGACAGTGTCACATTGCTGGCTCCAAAGCCACTTCTCATACTAGAAAAGAAAACAAAAGTATTTTTACCTTGTAAACTGGTAAAAACGTTCTTTATAGATACGCATCAACTGAGAGACACAAAATCGAACTCATATTAAACTAACAAACCTGATACATTTTTTACTACATCTACAGACCACAGAACACTTTTTTTCAATAAAAGTTGAATAAATCACAGATCTTTCTTAAGGAGACTTTTCCCCTTGTCTTCAGAAAGTCCTTAATGTGACATCTGTCCCTGCACTGTCACCTCCTTTAAAACTAACAAATGCATGACATATAATACAAGATTTATAAATTAAAGAAACCCACCCCTTTTAAGTAATATTCTTTAAATCTCAGTTTCTGACAGTCCTCCTATTTGCTCAGTAACTGTAATAGGCATATTTTTCAGAAAATAGTGAATAAAAACTGACAAGCTATCGGGGGAATCTGAATGCATAATTGATAGGGGCATAAATTAATATGATTAGGCCTTTATTGGGTGCCACTGCTGCCAAACCTACAAAAGGGGCATGGAATAAAACATGGCTATGTTCTCAGCGCTGATAGGCATCAATATGTAATGCATATTATCTCAAACCTTCTCATGTAGTCTGCTTATGACAGCACTCAACCTAATTGAAATTTTTATCTTTCTGTTGCATACAGACAGTTTTGACTAGCTGCTTCCAGGGAAAAGAGAGAAATCCAAATGACCCAAACCAAGATTTCTCTGTAGAGGTATATACCCTTCCTGCAAATCACTTTAAAATGGCTTTTTACTTTCTGGTTTCATAAAGCCATTTTCAGAAAGCTGCATTAATAGCAACCCGGGATTTGGTTTGCCTCTCTCCCTTTTAACTAAGCTTAACAGTGCATTTCCCTAAAAGAAAGAAAAGCATCAAAAGATTTTTTCGTAAAAATCAATATATTGCATACTCACATCAGCTAAGGCCTCATTTTGCTGCAGTTTGTCACACTGCATATATACAGCTTAGGAAGAAATCACTTTCCTGTTTATTATGGAATTTTTAACAGCATCTACCTCCTGACCCTTGAGGGAACAGTTAAAAATTGAGTGGTTTCTTGAACTGACAATCCCAACCACTCGGAAAATATTGGTTGGGTGATATAGTTCCATTTAGAGAATTCTAAACTATCTTTAAAGTTTTTCTTTCTTTTCCAATTCTACTATGAATTTAGACACTGTGAAATTAAAATGGCGAAACAGTGAGAGCTATCAGGTCTAAAAACATCTCAATCATTTTCTGTAAATGAGAATGTAATCAATATTCACTTTCAGTGAAGAGTTTTGCTTTGGCAAGACAAAGCTGATGAAAAAGTTTCACATTTAATATTTTTCTCTTTATTGAAAAGTTCTGTGCTGTGTGACTGTTCCTGAGAATTCATGCTACCATTACTAAATGTTACATTACAATAGAGTACATCTAGATGTTTTATAAATAAGATAAAGAGACAGTTTCTGCTCTGTTGTTCACAGCCTAGAATAGGATTATCTCTGAAGTATGACACATTTAACCTGTTAAAAAAAAATAAAAACAACAATACAACTAACCCCAAACCAACCCACCAACCTACCAAAACCCAAATGAAACAAAAACCCCCTCCAAACACCAGAAAGGGGAAAAAGTAGGTCCAAGAACTCATTTTGGCATTACTGAAACTCAATTCCTAAGATGCAGAAAATAAATATAACTTTTCCTTCTGAAATATGTATGTAGAAGCCCATGTATTTATATTGATAAATAAAAATCGTGTTATTGGTTATTTTGGTACCATGACACAAAGACAAAGACAATATAGAGTAATCCCTTGCTACTTTGCGGTTCACCTTTCACGGCTTCAGTACATCACAATTTTTTCCTGCGAAAACATTTTCTGGCTTGGCCTGATGTTCACCCCTCGTGGAGCAGTGAGATGGGGTGGGGCGGCACTAGCAGATCCTACTTGCTCAGGGACCACCCAGAGCTTGCTCACTTAGTGTTGCAAAATTAATAAAATCTTGGGGAAGCTTTATATCACTGTCTCAAAGGTATATTAACCATATGACCTTGTGGAGCCCTCCTCCTCCTCCACTTGTTGCTGCTTGGTGCTGCCTGCTCCTCCTCACTGCTGCTTGCTGCTGCATGCTCCTGCTTGCTGTTTTCTTCTGCTTGATGCTGCTTGTTGCTGCTACTCCTGCTGCTCGAGGCTGAGAGGGTGGGAGACAGGGCATATTTGCAGATATATGAATTGCTACTTCACGAATTTCACTTATCACTGTATCTTTCTGGAGCTGACTCCCTGCAATATTTGAGGGATGACTGTAGCTAAAAAATCACTTTCTTGTGTTAACGGACAATTTTTTACTCTGCTCCCTCGTGGCTCTGTTATCATAAACAGCAGGGCATCCATAAATATATAGAAGACACAAGTCTTGTAGCCTGAAGAATGACAACATGTTGAAAGATCCATGTTGCTGCAGCTATTATTTCAAGTAATTTATTTTTCATAGGCTATAGAGCATTCCCACTTTCTTTTCATACCTGCCCTTAGTTGTTGAGTTCAAGATGTGGAACACGATTTCCTTTTCACATATGGTAAACAGAGAGCTTGTTAACATTCTCTGGAGCATTCTGGAGAAACTACAAACCTTTTGTGAATTCACCCTTATGTGAATTTGTCATGAGAATGAAGTCTTAATGAAATGTGTTCAGAGCCTACTGCTGCATGGTTTTGGTGCTGTTTGTTCCTATTTTGGCTCTTTGTTGAGAAGGTATCTTCCTTTCCTTTTCAAGAAACAGAACTGAGACCATATGACTAGAACATACACTGTGTTATGTGCTGCTGTGATGTGTGGATTGCCAGAGTCATAGGGATGACATGAGGCTGTAAGAATTGAAAAGCTGCCTGCCAAAGTAATGAAAGGTCTCTTCAAGGGTCTCTTGATACAGTCGATAGAGATGAGGAACGGTCTAACCCCTCTTTAATACAGGAGGAAGATGTAAGGGACATACTAGTACATCTAGACCCTCATAAGTCCATGGGACCTGATGGGTTACATCCTAGAGTGTTGAGAGAGCTGGCAGATGAGCTTGCTAAGCCTCTCTCAATCATCTATCAGAGGTCTTGGCTTACTGGGGAGGTCCCAAAAGATTGGAAGTTGGCCAATGTGATACCTATCCATAAGAAGGGTAGGAGGGAGGACCCAGGAAATTATAGACCTGTTAGCCTGACCTCGGTGCCAGGCAAAATTATGGAGCAAGTCATCTTAAGGAAAATTATGTCCCACCTCCAGGAGGGTAAGGATATCAGACCTAGTCAGCATGGCTTCAGGAAAGGAAGGTCTTGCCTGACCAATCT
>WEKX01001776.1:180535-199828 GCA_013390025.1 Pitta sordida | reverse complement strand
TTTTTTTTTTTTTTTTTGAGGGGGGGGTTGTTTATTTTTTATGTTTGTTTGGGTTGGTTTTTTTCAATTAGGAACTGTCAATTTGCAGATCCTTGGTGCCCATTCATGTCCATTCATACTAACTTTGAAAAAGCAGTTTTTTCTCACCAGCAGGTGATCCTAAGTATTTTCTAAAAACCTTGTTACTCCATTAATATCTTGTGCAGGAGAAGCAAAGGTACTGTTAGAATTCCGTTGCTAAAGTTGATTTCATACACTGGCAAGTCTGATGTTGAGGATAATGAGCTGCTTCATCAGCAATTAAGACTTGAGATTTTGTTAAGACTATCATGTCTTAATACCCTAATAGGCTTTTCCTGACCTTCAAATTTTTTGTATTCTCTGATTCAAATCTACTAGATTAGTGATGAAAGGGAAGATGCCGCCACCAGGTCTTTTTAGTTGCTGTTGCTACATAGACTATATAATTCTGTACAGGGTGAAAAAAATTTCCTCAGTCCCATTATTAGCAGCCAAGTCCCATCTGGTTGTATCAAGTGGTTTTTGTTATAATCTATGTTCTTCTTGATCATCCCCGGGAACTGGAAGCATAAGGGTGTAGCATCTGGTAGGATCTCCACAGTTGAGACAAGGATGTGTTCAATTCTAATTGCAGTGAAGTGCTGTATCACTGTGTTTTGTGATCTTTTCACATTGTAAATATGAATACTAGTTTATAGAATGTAAAAAAAGAAGTTTGTCGAAATAGCAAAATAGAGATTTCCATGACAGCAGAATGTGCTCTTTATATCCTTCTAAAACAGGGAATAAACACGAAGTCAGTTAATTCCTTAGCTTGCTTTGTTATCATTATTACAGCACATTGCTGTACATTGTAGAATTGCAATTAATAACAGTAAAGATGATCTAATTTCAACTCGGGTAATTTGTGAGACCAGAAAAACATAGTAGGGAAAAAAGGCAGAAAATCTGATGTAGAGATTTGGGATCACTTTGGCAAAATGAGATTATGTGTGAGACTGAAATTACACCTGCATGTAACTTCCTGAATCTTCTTTTTGTCAATTCAGCAAGCATTTTTAGAAGTTCTGTTATTTTATCAAATCACTTTTTGTTCAACTCTCTGAATTTGGTCTTTTATGCTGTGAATTACACTAGACTTGAAAAGGGCTGTGAAATTGCCTCTATAGACTCCTGCTTTATGGACTTTGACATAACAGAATATTTTTAAGAGCTTTGCCAACATCTGTAGAACGAGTGTGCTTTAATATTAAAAATAGTAAAGAATGCAAGTGCATACAGTGTGTAGATATAGACAAAATATCCTTTATCTTTAGGTTTTTTATGAGAGGAGGAGCATTAGAACACTTCCTCTTACATCTTCAGTTCCAGTGCAAAGACAGCATCTTATCCTTTGAGCTGCTCTTTTGAAAGTACCAATTCTAATTGAGCTTATTGCTCCTCTCTCACAATAGGTTAACTTGGAGCAGTAAGTTATGCTGTGCATCCTAACTGTGCAATTTTAATGTTTATTCACATTAACTGAATGCAGCCCATCTCAAATATTATGCACTTATTATGAATGGAGGATCATATTCAATTTTTTTTTAGTGTTTGCTTATCATGATTTGTTATCAGTAAACCTGTAGTTCTTGTTTTGTTGTGACTTAATAATTTTCATTCTTTAATTTTATTGCCACTGCTCTGTCTGAAATCAGTCTTCTTCCTACGAAGTTCAGTTAAGAATGTTGTTTTGGTGACTGGCCAAAGCCAGATCCTGCCTTTCCCCCTTGCAGAGGAGGGATCTCCTGTAAGATGGACTGTGAGTGACAGAGGGGCTTGGGGTGCCCGCTGGGGTTATGGCCTTCCTGCCTGCTCCTCACAAGGCTGGGCAAGGTCGTTGATTGTGGGCCGTTGGTTAAAAGCAATAATTACATCTATCTTAAAGGTTCCAAGTAGTGTATAAGAAAATAGGAGGAGGTTCTGTATGTTTATGTTTTGGAATGACTTGGAATTATGCATTCACACAAAGACACAGGAAAGACCCTCTGGTATTCCTTTGGCCCAAGGCAGGTTTCTGTCACTCCCTCAGGCATAAGGCCATGGTAAGCACCAAGCACTTGGTGCAAAACCAAGTTGCCTGTTCTCGACTTCCAGTGCTCCTGGATCCTTACCTTCCTCCAGTAATTTGCAGCCATAGTAAATGGGAGGTAAGGCAGTTGGAGTGACTGTGGTGTGAAACAGAAATAAACCTCCGTGTGTGCCCTTGTCTGGCCCCTGCTCTGCCCATGGCTGGAGCAGTTCCTGGGGCTGCAGGAGCAGTGTCACCCCTTGGGCTTGTCACTGTGACCCTGATTCCTGCCCAGTACCTGTACATGGCTGAGCTGCGCTTTTCTGGGCTCATTGAGTCAGAGTGGGTCTTGATGCTGTGAATGTTACCTACTTGGAGATTACAAATAAATTATCCAGTGCTAGAATTTGAAGCTTGCCTGCTTAATTTCGTATTAGTAAAGGCTCAGGAGAATAGCTGTTAGAGAAACAGAGGATGAATTAATTACGCTGAACAAATTTTAAATTTGTTTTTCATAGTTGTTCATTTCTGTTTGAGGCAAGGAGCAGTTGAGAGAAAAAAAAGCATTAATTTTAGCAAACAGGCAAGAGGGAGGAATGGATACTTTCCTGGGTTTTCTTCCAAATGAAATAATGCTTGATTTAAAAAAAAAATATTTTGTTGAAATACAAATATATGTTCAGGGTTTTGAACTCTATCAGCAAAGCAATGTTTTGCTAAGAATCTCTTTCCAGGAGAAAAGATGACTTATTTTGTCCTCGTTGACTGTTTTTATTCAGAAAGCAGGTGACAGCTATCAATTCCAATGCCATCTACATCTCCAATTATTTTGCAAACCCCAGGAGCTAATTACAGCCCTCAGGCTCTGGCAGTCAGCTGGCTTCATCATGAGACTCTTCTGGCCATTGCATACCTCTGAGTAATTGTCTATTTATGGAAAATAAATTAATAGCTGCTATTTCTACTTTAGAAAGAGGACCAGTGAGTGTGTAGAAAGAGGACCAGTGAGCAGGTGGGTTGTAGAGAGAAGGGAAATTGAGAGTAAGAGGCAAAGGGATCAATTAAAAAAATAAGAGGGGTGGAAGGGAAAGATGTCAAGATTCTAAGGGAAAAGGTTAAAATGAAAGAGAGGGAAGGAAGTAGGGTCACAGAAAATTGAACAGGAGAAACAAGCATGGCAGGAAGTAGCAAGATACAGTGTGACAGCAGGAAAAAAAGTGAGCAAAATTGTGAGAAATTATATTTTTAAACATTGTAATATAAACCTATGAAGATAAAAATAGATGCATTTTCTCCAAACTGTAAATGTATTCTAAACAGGAAAAAACTGAAGTCTGAGTCTCTGATAGTCTCTAATCTAGTTGAAGATGTCCCTGCTCCTTGCAGGGTGCCTGGACTAGATTAGATATAAAGGTCCCTTCCAACTGAAACCATTTTATGTTTCTTATTGTACATAGGTTTCTGAAAATGCTGACAACATATGTGGTGCTTGCCGCCTTGGATTGCTTAAAGGGAGAAAATATTAGCTCTTGTCTTTATTTGTATTGATCATAACTCAGAGAGAAATGAAAACTGTGCATTTTAATATAAGATACTGTGGTATCTCCAAGATACATCCTTTATTAAAAAAACTCTGCAAGTCTCTTGCAAATGATGTATTTCATACAGTGGATGTACAGAAGGTTTTGAATTGATGAATAGCAGTAAACTTTGCCTGCAGGTTGCATGGACAAATGTCTGATGTTATAAAGAGTGTTGCTACTTTAGTATCATTGATGTGTGGCCAGAAGTTCATTGGTTTGTTGTGGGTTTTTTTTTCCTCATCTAAAAGTTGCCTATAAAATAACCGTATGAAGACAGAAGGAATAATAAAGGTTTAAAGTTGAAGAGCCGAAGTGGTCCTTCTGTCCTGCTAGAAGGCCAGAATTTCTAGCAACTTTAGGTTCATTTCAAATGTTTTCTACTCAGAACTTAACTGTGTGAGGGGAATAAAAGCTGTGTGTTAAAAGTATATCAATCCCTGTTTAGAAGAAATGTTTAGGAAATCATGGCTTCTGGTGTAACCTGGAGAGGGAAGTTAAGTGAGCGTGGAACCCTAGCAACAAAACAGTGTATGAAACAGGATTTTTTAAAAAGGACTGAAATTAAACACATGAAGCATCAAAATAACTGAAATCTGGTCAAACACCCTTTGTCTGTTTCAGATGTTCAGGAGAGGGAAATATGAAGCATTTTTCTGTATACATGCATATGTTCACTGCCTTCTGTTGAAATTTTACTTCTCAACAAAACTTTGTATTAAAAATAAATAAATACATAAAAATATGCTTGCGACGGTATTATCTTCTTTGGAATGAGATTACAGACTTTTCAGAATCTTGTAAAATACCTAATGGCAATGTAATATAAAATACTTTGTATTATTGGACACACTAATCATCAATCTGTCTTCTTCACCTTTCAGATCAGCTGTTCCATGTGTTGGCCATGCACATGCGCCTCTACAGTATAGACTCTGCATACAATCCCTGGAGAAAACTAACCCAGCCAATGCAGGATAAAAATTCAGAGCAAGTATTTTAATTTACCCAATCTGTTTTACCTGGTGAAAGAAACATCCTTACACAGGAACTTGGGGTAACATTCTGTGTTAATTTAAATTCTCTGTGAGGTAGGCTGATAACATGTAAAACTTTTATATGTGCATTTGTAAAAATAGATTTTGCTTTTTTTCTTTTTTTTACATAAAAATCGGGAAGCAGTTTTGAGTTAAAATTTAAATACACCTCTTGCAAGCTTAAGCGCATGCAAATTGAATATTATTAAGTGGATAAGTGCACTGCTGTTCTTGATGGGGATGTTAGACAAAATGTACATTGAAATTAAGTTGAGAAATAGTTTATTGAAAGTTGAGCAATGATTAATAGCTGTTACAGAAATAATGTAAGTAGGTCTAATATATGCGAGAAATAATTCTATTTGCAGCTAAAAAATGGTATCATGCTTATTATTTTAAACAAGTTATTTGCTTGTTTATTTTGCTCTGAGTTTGCTTTTATGACATCACCTTATGTGCACACCTGTACAAGGATTAACAGTATCATAAATGGAACCATGTATCTGTGTTCTGCAAGGACTCATCTTCCTACTTGACTTAAGACTTTTCAGATTCTACCTTGACAATGAGAAGAAAGTTTCTTGCCTAAAACCAGATTATCATTTTTCCTCATAAGAAGAAAACAGTAGGCTGTTTTGGGGTTTTTTCTTGGCACCTTAAGCATTTTCTGTGTACTAAGCTCTACACTTTGTATCTTACAATAATGTTGAAAGCCTGTCTTTTTAGTTCCTATCCAGCAGCATGCTCGTCAGTGTGTTTGTCGGAGCCCGAGGTGGAAACCATCATGTGATTTCAATAACTGATCTAGAAAAGTGATGCTGCAATCCTGACTGCAATTGTTATGAAAACAATTGTTCTTGCCTCTAGTTTGAGATTTTACTGTTTGTCCTCTTGGATCCAGGTTTCTTTTTGCAATGAACATTAGATTATTGCAGTAATTATCTATATTACCAGATTAGTTTATGAACCAGAAGCAGAACAAAGCATTAAGCATTTTATAATTTGAAAACCTGTGCTATTTAGCATGAATTTAAACTGCTTTTTGGGGTCTATTTTCATGTGATTCTGACTGAGACCTGACAGATTGAGCAGTGGGACAATGCTGATAAATCTGGTATAGGGCTGTGTTATATGAGGAAAAATTAAGATCACATTGATAGGCTGTTGCCAGAATGGCCGTGGAGCTGATCATAGGCTTCTCATTTAGGGCTTTGAGCAGCTTGCCAGATTTGGAAGCAGCTCTTAACAGAGGGATTTTACAGACTTGATGGAATTCACCTTGCAGTGGTCATATCAAGGCTAGATTGCTGTCAATTAGATTTCATTAGGCAGGATTTTAAATCACTTAGGAATTAATGGTACTGTAGATAGTAATGGCTTTTTTGCAGGGACTGTTGCGTGTTGGGAATGCATTTGAACAGTTTTCATGCTTTTCTGCCCTGGTTTTCAGTATTTCTTGGTAGCCTTGATGAAATTGGCTTGACACAAAGTCCTGAATTGTTTGTAGGAAGCTACAACTGAGATACCCATTTTGCCATGACAGAGTTTACTTTTGGGATGCACAGATGCAATCAACCTGGAATATTTTTGCTCACTCCTTGGAATGTTTCTCCTGCCTTAGTCTGCAGGCATCAGAGTGCTGCAGAGGAGACAGCAGTTGAGGACATGTTTTTAATGTATAAATTAGAGCATAATTACACATCTGTAATTATATTGTAGAAATCTGAAAGAGTAGTTTCACTTGCAGATGGCATTCATAGGATTGATGTGTATGATCTAATTGCACACTTTTTAGTGTGACACAGCCTTTTCAGAAATACAGAATAGCTAATTTTTTCAGGCACAGGAAGGAGTGCTCAGATTAATTGGAAGGTGACACAGTGCTCTAAACTGAAGAAGCTGAAGGGGATGGTGGAGAAATAATCACGGCAATGCTCTGCCATTTTGAAGTCATCTAAATCATCAGTCTGACCTGCAAATGGTACTTCAAGCAAAGACTTGTTAAAAAAGCAAAGACTTGTCTGTGAGAGGAAAAGATCTATGTTATCTGAGTACATTACTGTGATGCCAATTTAACTGCAGGGAAGTGAGAGAAGTAAAATAGCTTCCAACCAACATGCTATATTTTTCTATTTAATTTTTACTTAAAATTATTATTTCAGTTGAAAGCAGTTTGCTGGAGAAGCTGGTTTCATCTTCATTTATTTAAAAAGATAATTTTCAAAACTCAAAAAGAAAACCACCAACAAAAAGAAACAAACAACAAAACCACAAACCCCCCAAAACACAACAACAATCAAACCCCACCAACATGCAAAAATCTCTGGAATGCAAGTGGCATATCTTTTCACCTTTATTTAATTTGAGCTATTTTATTTAAATACCCATAAATGTTTATAATTAAAACTACCCAGGTGTAGAACTCGGAATTTTTATCTTGTTTTCCCACAACCTAGCTAATAATACCTCAGATTTCATGTGTCTGGGAGAGCTGAGCAAAGTAACTTGTAAACACTCTCAGAATTGCTCTGCTGTACTCCCAAAGCCCCTGTTTTAGTCCAGTGTCTTCTGCAACTGCGCCTAGACGTCCCTGTAGCTGAAAATGACAACTGAAAGACAGGAAGGAGCTCATGCAGCCACAGCAAGGTAAAGTAGAAATAAATCTTGAGCAAGAAGATACTCTATCAGAAAGGGCCTAAATAATGTGAACTGTTTGAAAGAAGTGAGGGGGAAGAAGGATAAAGCTAAGCCTGATGAACTGTGAATGGTATAGTGGATTATTTCTCCTATACAGTTCATGTTGCAAAACTTAATGTACACTTGGTCCCAGAGACACTTAAGCAAATTATTCTTCTAGGAACAGATCGGGTTTCAATTGTGATCAAATAAACAATTATTGTGGTGCAAGGGGGAATTAATAGCTTCTGGCAGGGGGCAGGGAAGGAGCAGCTGGAGGCAATAATTACTAAACCCAGATGTGAATTTAATGGACCAGCCAACTAGCCAGAGTTCCAGGAATAAGAAATATGAAATAAAAAGATACACATTTTAAAAAAATTAAATCTCTATGAAGACTGAAATTTTTGTGTCTGTTTTGACAAAAAAAAAATGTCAGCGAAGAATGTTTTGGTAAAACATTAAATAGTAACATTGCAGTAGAAGCACTTGGAGCAGGAAACTGCATGATAAACTGAAATGCTGGGTAATTTTTACTACAGTATTTTGCTGATGTTTCATGCTAAGCTAGATCCCTTTGGTGATGGTTTATCATGTCATGCTGGGGCAACAAACTACAATTCAGGGATAGGAATGAGCAGCTGTGCATAGGAACCTCTTTAAGTCACACCTCCGTCACAAAAACTGTTGTGAAATGGGGAAAACCCCCAGTTTTTATGAAGATACTCTTGAGACAGACAGTAGGATGGTGGACAGTGAGGTTTAGTTAATGTTTGTGCAAGAAGTGGTAGTACATATATACATACACATGCTGCAACAGGACTTACATAATTTATTCAACACAAACACAACTCCTGCCTGCAACAGCAGTCTCTCAGGCCCTATGTTGTAGCACATAGGTTCTGACAGTAGTGCCAGCTTTGGACATGCTTGCTCATGGTTTCTTCTTGCCCCTGTACTGTAGCTCATCATCATCTTCAGCTCTGCTGATGTAGCTTGGGCAGGCTGCATCATGAAGAAAGTCAAGCAACTAATCCACGTGTCAAAAAGGTTAATTTAAATGAGTTTGGGAACAGGTGACAAGGGATTGCTGGGGGCACAGTGGTAAAGGAGAATGGGAGATGCCTAATGTTAGTAATGTCAGTGAATGTATAATGAGGAAAACTGACCTGCTGTAAAATCTGCTGAGACATGAGGGAGCCAAATGTGAAATTGTGATTATATCCCACAGTGCAGCCAGAATAAATAGTAGAATTCTCTCTTACGGTGAACATCAGAAGCTGTGTATTAGGTTGACCTTTCTGCTGGCTGGGATTTGTGGGCTTTACTTCTTATCCTGCAAATTTTGAAGAAAATATATTATAAATTTGTCCTGGTTGATAAAGCCTTTGTTTAAATGCTGTATCTCTGCGTCTCAGATTTTCTTTATCTGACAGTTCAAAGAGGTGTGAGGCACAAAACTTCTATGTTATTTTATTGAATTTCCAACTTTATAATTAGTTGGAGTTAAAATCAGCCAGAAACTTTTAAGTGTCTCTGGTTGACAGAAAAGGGAATGAGAATTATGTATGTAATGGCCATATGCAAAATTCTACTTGTATCAGAGTAGAACAGTTTCCCATTCCTCTGTACCCATTCCCAAAGAAGTGATTCCCACATAACATCTCTCAGTGGGAGGATGCAGAATAGAGTTGCTCAGCTATCAGCTGATAGGCAGCTCTGGTATTGGCACAGAGATGTGCAGCCCAATTACCTTGGGCTGGAGGAGAGGTCAGTTCCATAGAGAAAACTGAGCAACGCATTTTTAATTTTAGTATGTGTTTATATTGCACTGTGCACTTTATTTTCACTTCCACCTCCCTTTTAAAATGGATGCAGCATCCTACGTACATTTGAGTAATTTTGTTTTACTGTGCTTCTGCCTGCAATCGTACTTGCTTTCTTTGCATTCACTGCTTCGGTACTTTTTGTCAAGTCAGATTTATCAAGGTTTCACATATGCATTGAGGATTAACAGGATGGACAATTTCAATAAAACACATTTCTAGACACATTTTATAAATTCAGTTTCAGTGTCATAATGAAGAAGTTGCTTAGGCTCTTAACGAATGACAGAGCAGTTTTAAAGTGCTTCATGTGCTGCAGCACTTAATGTAAGGAAAGCAGCTTAACTAAACCCTTGACATTTAATGTAGCTTTGCTTCTCAATTCATATGAACTGAATAAATTAGAAAAATTATTCAGTTGGCCCTGCATGTGAAAGTGAGTTCATTTATTTGTGATATTGCCAGTCAATTGTGCTATTCTGTATATACGTATATTTCCTAATTTTGTCAGAACTGATATTTCACCTGATTGACTGTTAAATGATATTGATTCCTCTGTCAGAAAGGGAAGTTTAACTAAATGTGACCAAAGTGACTAAATTTTTTTCATGTTCTTCCAATATGCAGTCAACTCTCTTTACTTCCTGCTTCCCCTCTCGCAGCTTCACTTCTTTGTGGGCTGCTTTTCCCTTGGTTGAGGAGGTCCATTTTGTGAGGCATGCACGACTGTGCCTGCACAAACTGACACTCATGAATATTCAAAGTAGACAGTAGTGAATATTAAAATTAGCCCTGCCTGCCACGCAGCATGGACCGCTGGCATGCTGCTCTGCTTGTTCCAGCTGGGGCTGTACATGTAATTCTGACCGCTCCACGCCATGTTCCCTCCCTGGCACAGGTGCCCGCGGCGCTGAACACATGCTGCTCCGGCAGCGAGTCCTGTGCCAGGGCTGTATGTGTACTTCTGACTGAGCTTGGAGCAGTGTTCCCACTCTGGCCTGGGTGCCCACAGTGCAGAATGCAGCGGGCATGTGTGCTGCTGCCGCTGCAAGACATGGTCAAGGCTGTACGTGTACTTTGACCGAGCTTGGAGTGGTGTTCCCGTGCCGCCCGCCCTGTGTGGCAGTGCTCATAGCAGAGAGAGTGAGCACTTCGCCCATGCAGCCTGCCCCACATGGACAGCCATGGCGCTGCAGCAGGGAATGCAGTGGAGATAGGCCCTGTCCTGCCTGGCCAGTCCCTAGGAAGCTGGACAGAGGCTCACTAGAAGCACACATGAGCCATGACAGCGACTCCAGTCTGGGGCTGTACTTCTGACCCCTCCCTGCTGTGTTCTGTCACCAGCACGGGTGGCCATGCAAGGCATGGTGGCAGGGAACACAGGGGGACAAAGGCACTGCAGCTTGTAAGTGGTTTTTTTTTCTCTTAAGTCCCCGCTCCACTGTGCAGGGAAAAGCAGTTTCTACAGTTACCGAGTCAAAATATTACAGCAGTTGTAAACAAAGTAATGATGCAAACTATGTAATTTCTTGCCTTTTCCTAAAATATGCTAAGACAAGTACCCTGATTAACATGTGAATCTACAAGCTGTGCTGGCTGCTATGTTAAGAGTCTCATTGCCATGGTAACGGTGCTGAAAGGGATGTGGCATGCTGCCACACCTTGAGCAGAAACATTTGTGCTTTCTGCGTTAACGTCCCCAGGGGCTCTGGGACGCCACAACTCCGGCAGGAGCAGGTCTGAGGCTGATGCTGCCAGCAAAGTGCTGCCTCGCAACTGTTGCCTTGCCAACAGGGCCAGACTGTTCTGTAGCCAGCCCTCCAGCACTCAGAGTGTTCCTGGCATGCCAGTGTGAGCCCAAGTGTGGAGTACAGCCTCTGAAACTCCACTTTAAATGTGTGGGCTGCGGCAGCACACATAAAAGCGAGGCGGCAGCTCCAAAGGGAAGAAGCGGGGCTGAATGTGCTCTCAGCAGTGCTGCTACCTCTCCCCGTCTCCGAGACCAGCGCTAGGACCCGGACCATCTGTCAGGGTCCATGCCAGCCTGAGCTTGTTGCCAGTGGTGCTGCGTGGCTTGGCATGATCCCTCACAGTCCTGCGGCAGCCTTGGGCCGTCTGCAGGAGGGAGGGAGCCCTCCCCAGTTGCAGACAAAGTGGTGCCACTTGCCCCGTGCGGTAGATGCTGCATGCAGCACATGTAAGGAATCCTTCCCGCAGCCCTGCCCGCCGCTCCGCAGCTCTGACTGCTGCCCCTGCATGCCCCGTTCGCGGCTCCTTTCTCCTCTTCCCTCCCCTCCCCTTGCCCACCTCCACATCCCAGAGGAGATATTTACACAAACATCTACTGTATGGAGCTCAGGGACCCCTTTGTCACAATTCCTGGGGACTCCCCCGGTGGGGATGGGGCAGAGGAGACCCCCTTCGCTTCCCTTAGCGCTCACATTGCAAGAGGAGCTTCTGGGAATGCCGGAATGTTCCTTGACTCTCTACATAGGCATAATGAGTTCAGGCACTTTTGGAGAATTTTAAAACACTTTAACAAGAATCGTGTATCCAAATGGTAACTTCCTCATGAGTTATTACATAAGTAACATTAAATTGTTTTAATATTGAGATCAATTGGAGAATTGTTAGGTACTTGACTTCTATAAGCTTGGTATCAAATGTAATACTATTTGAAATAAAACATGAAAATGGATTTATAGTATCAGAAGTTATTTTCTTTTGGTTTTATTTCCAGGCTAGTAAGTGAAGAGCTACCAGAAGTTCCTGTGCTTTACAGAGATGTTTCATCCCTTTTGCTTATCCAGATTTTAACCATGCCTCAACCATTGCACAAAGGTATGTTACGGAAAAAACAAAGGTATTTCAATATATATAGAAATATATATGAAATATATATATTAACAAAATATAATTAAATAGTTAAATAAAATAGAAGTACGCATCTAAATATATATAAATAAGTATAAATATAATAAATATATTAAAATTATTATGTAAATGAGGCTGCATCATGATGGTTCTCAGGATGGTAAATCATAGCTGCTCTACTGTGTATTCTAAAATAATGTGTCTGCCTTATCTACAAAAGATGGCATTGAACAGAATTTTTTGTTCTCAATTGACAGCTTTATCAGTGTCCCCTGTCTTTCTACCTTATCAGTCAGCTATTCATTAAAGATACAAGAGCTGAGCAAAAACTATTAAGTATTTCTACTAAAGGAAAAGTCCTTTGTTTGACCTTCATCTCTTTGTTTAGGGGAGCAGCTCAATACTTCAAGTTGAACTGAATGCCTAAGGGTGAAAGACTGTAATTTAATTTGCATTTAAAAGTTTAAATTGCAACAGTCTTACATAAGAAGAGGTCATATATGAAGATAATAATTGCTGTAATGCAGCAACTTCAATAGAGGCAGCATATAGTATAATTGTGAATATTAAAGAACTAAGTTTTTCATTACTAAAATCAAAACTGTCTTAAAACCTAAACTTCTTTTTCTGTATAAAAGGGACAGCTGAGCCTGGTTTGTCTTGCTAATAGCCAGTGCGTGTTCCAAAATAGGGGTTAGTTCAGACTTTCCTGGCCTCTGGATTGATTATTTGTAACTACAGAGCACCACCAGAAGTCATGGGGGGTTGGGTCTGGGCGGGTCCTGCGAGTTATGCAATCCATGAAGATACTGAACCCATTAATATTCAATTATCCTCCGCTGGTAGCCACAGCACCCTCCGCTCATTATGTCTGCAGGGCAGTCCTGGGAGCGTGGCTCGCACTGTAGCACCTCATTAAAGTGGAGGAAACACCTTTTGGTGCCTCTCGGCCGCGGAATCCAGGTCTGGGACATTATGCACATGCAGTCGCACAACTCGCTGAAAATCCAGCCACAACTAATTGGTTGCTACAGTGTGAGCCACGCTCCCAGGACTGCCCTCCAGACATAATTAGTGGAGGGTGCTGTGGCTACGGTTCATTATCTTCAGGGATTGTATAACTCGCGGGACCTGCCCACACCCATCCCCACGTGACTTCTGGGGGTGCTCTGTATAAAATGTTTTTGTAAGGAAAGCATATTGTCAAAGGAGTATATATTTTTTTAAAAAACTCTACAATTTAAGTTACATTTACTTTATTGGAAGGACTTAATAAAATCAGTAAATAAGTGTAACGAGACTAACATCTGAAATTCAGGGAGGGAGGAGCTGAAGCTGAAGTAGAAATGAGTGGTCTCTTTGTAGTCCATATTCAAGCACCGAATACCACTGTTTATGAAAGTATACCTTATCCTAGAAAAGACAACATTCAGTGAACATCCTGTGGAGAATTCTGTGAAATGCTACATGTCAACAGGACATTTTGCCTTTGCTCTTAACTTTACTGTATGTCGCTGTTGGAAATGGCAAAGGGCAGAAAAAAGATGAATGTAACCACTTCAAATCTATGAAGCATTAAATTGGAAATAATTTGCTATTTATCTTCCTAATTTTTGTTTCAACAAAACATAACAAACGTCTTCAGAACTTTTACAATGTGTGTGTAGGTCACAGAGTTGAATTCTGTATCCTCAATTCCTGGTAGAGAGCTGAGGCATAACTAAGGTAAAGTATTTTTTTCAGTGTCACATGACAAGCACAAGGTCAGTGATGGGGGTGAACGTCTTTGATCCTACTGCTTCCTGAACTGCCTATGCTGCCTTGGCATTGTGGGATGCAGGAGCTCTAGACTTGCCTGTGGGCACTGATATGCCAACAGGAGGTTGATGCATGTTTCATGTTTGTACTCAAAATCATTTTTGTTTACACCGTGTTTTTTTTAAACACTGAGTGCTCTCGAAGGAGGATTCAGACCTTGTCTCTTGCCCTTCAGATGTAGCACTGGGAATTACATTAACTACCCTATTAACTGTTGGATAGGTGTTGGTATCTTTTTCAATCTGACATCGATTAAAGCAATAAAAATGCCATTACTGTTCAGTCTTTTCATTCTGAAGAGAAAATTGATCTGAGCCCATTAGAAAGAATGAAGGCTGCTACAGAAGAAACTGGTAGAGGTCAGAGCATTTTCAAGCATTAACTAATTTTCAGAGAAGGGAATGCAGATGATAGTGTGCCCCTCCCGTGTAGTATAGCCAGCCAAATAAATACTGTGTTCAAGACACTAAAACCATTTGTGAAACTTTTTTCTCTTGAGTTTCATGCTAGAACATGGGCAGAACTTTTATAGGCTTCAGATAGTCAGCCTTTTGAAATTGTACAAGGTGAATACATAATCCACATAGGAGTTTCTGCTTCAATTCTGGGGCAGTTGTGCAGAGCATGAATAGTGTTCATGGCATGTGGGACTCCTTACAAAACAAATATTTTGTTTCTGTCTCCTTTCTTATGGAAATATGTATGTACAGAAATTGAGAGAGAGGCTTAGTTACCAAAACTCAAATCTGACCTTGTAAATTGAATTCAACAACTCCCACCAGTCCTGGTATTGATGAGGGTAGACTGTAGCTGAAGCTGAAGAGGTAATTTTTATAATTCGCTGAGTGTGTGTAAATTTCAGTCCCAGAAGAGTTCCTGCAAGCTTGCCTGCTATCATTCCTCAGGAGCAGGATTGTGAAGAAAATGGAGGTTTCAGCAGAGATAAAAAATATGGCTCAAGGATCTAGTGGGATGTGGTAAATTCTCCTTCTGGGGAAATGCAGAGAGGCAACATGATTGCAATGCTACTTGCTCTGGAAAGGAGGGGTGTGAAGTGTAGCAGCATTCATGTTGTGTTTAACAGAAGCTCCACAGAAAGATAATACAGAAAAAACTCCACTTTTAATTATATAATAACAGATGATCTTTCAGTTGCTTAAATTGTGCTTAGAGTTTTTATTCAGTAGCATTAAAAAGTATCAAAATTCATGTCTGCATTGATTTGTAAACACTTGTTACATAGATAAGGAATTGTTATTTCACAAATTTAATCATGTACTCAGGTTCTAGCTGTGCGTGTTTTAGAATCCAATGGGATTTGATATTGGATACAAGAAAGGAGAAGTACTGTCTTTCATTTTCCTTACCTCTTTCTCATTTTCACATATGAAGCTTGTTTAAATCTTTTGGGAAGAAAGAACGAATTTGACCCAGTTTTTGTGAGGTGCTTATGTAAATAAAATTGTTTTGCTTGACTTCAAAGCCTGAGAGGTCTTAATTTTTGTCTACATTGTCTTAGATATATATTACAGTTACATTTGTGCTTAAGGAATGGTGTAAGTGATGATACAAACTTCTTTGATCTGCCTAGATTTATAAACAAAATACATAATTTGGGATGGGAAATACAACCTAAAGTAAAAAGATAAAAAAGGACTGCTACCATATCTTCATTTCAGAGAATGATCACTTTTTTTCCTGTTCCAGTTTTAGGAAGTGCTTCTGTTGCTAGCTTCCAAAAAGATTTCAAAGCCTATCTCCTGCAGTCTAGCTGTAGGAAATAATAATCCTTTAAATATTACAAAAAATTGTAAAGATATTTGAAAATAAGGTAAGTTCTAGAATGACAGTCTGCTTTTGTCCTCCTCCATGTATGCACATGAGATCCAGTAAACAGGTGCTCACTCGGCAGTGTTCTGCAGCAAGTGGATCCATATCTGGAAGTAAAGGGTTAGAAACTGCTAAATGTCCTTGCTGTGATTTCTTTGAGAACTTAACTCTCCCAGTGTTTGTATGAATGTCACCCCAGATGTGTGGCAGAAGAGATGGTAGGATATGCATTCTCTTACATCTACAGCAATCAGTAGCTTAATTTGGTGTAACCTTTGGACAAAAGAGAATTTTGCAGTATCACCAGGTCACTAGGAGGAAGTCACTGCTGATCAGGATTAAGATGAATGTACGGAATAGCAGAAAATTACTTACCCTGTACTTTTCCCATTCATTATGGCTGCCAAATCATGTCTGAAAGCAGATAATTATAGTGACATGTTATTTGGTATGTTTTCAGGGGTTGTTTTTTTTGTATAGCACTTGCATTTCATTTGAGAAGCATCATGTCAATGACTAGAGACTCTGTAATCATATTCACTGAACATATCAAGTGTTTAAAAATTGCTTGCTTTCTTTTACAGAACACTTCACCTGTATTGTAAAAGTGCTGTTTACTTTATTGTATACTCAAGCCTTGGCAGCACTTTCTGTTAAATGCAGTGCTGAAGATAGGATGGCATGGAAAGAGTCAGGAGCTCTCAAAAAGGTTGGTTAGTTTATTAAAATATTAATGAAATTTTCCCTATGTATTTCATGTAGGAATGTAGCAGGTACTTCTGCTTTCCACGTGATAATTTGCTTCTGTTTCACAGAAATTGGTATTTTGTTTCTGTGTTCATTTTTTTTCAGGTTTTGGTATGTGATGAGATGTAAAAGCTTCACAATGAATAATCGAGTTCCAAAACTGAGTTTCAGATTTGAGTCTGTATCTCCAGCTTCAGTCTTGGCTTTGTTGCAATGATTTTGAGTAAATGCAGCTTTTCTTCCTTTGAAGCCTTCCTAGATAAACCATGGGGATTGATCTGATGCACTCCTTTACAGGACAGGCAGGCAACCTTGGTGGAGAGGGAAAAAAGCCGCTTGGTTTTTCCAACTTGTTTGTGCTCTTTGTGGCTAGGTATATAAATTTCTCTCACTTTGTGGTCTGGAGTGCTCATGGGATGAAGAGACAGAAGGAAATTTGTCACTATCGTTTCCCTGCCTTTTGATAGTATTTACAAGTAAAGTGACAGCACATCTTTCTATTTCAGTTTAGCTGATTGAATGCCAGTTCCCACTAAAGACACAGTTCCCTGTACAGGCACCAGAATTCATTTAATTCTTTGGTTAGTTTTCTGCTCATGGGTTGATTTTTCCCAGAAGGTCAGAAGAGTGCCAGTGTCAGACCAAGGGAAAGGATAAAATCATTGGGACCAGGAGAGGACATGGGTGTATTATTACCTCTTCCCAGAGCAGCTGGGCTTTAGATGTAAAGTGAAATTCACACCGAGAAGCATGACCTGCCTTTTCACATGTAATTTAGATTTATCATACTGGTCAGTCAGAATTCCAGGGTCTTAAGGACAAATTATCTGCTGCCCTGCAACTATGATAAATTTTTTTGCATCAAGGTCACAGTACTTCATTTTGTTGGCTCCCTTTCAACCCCTTTTTTCAATATACAGTAATCCCTCGAACATCGTAGAGGTCTGTTCCAGAAAAATGCCACAGTAAGTGAAATCCGCGAGGTAGCGGTAAACAGGGTAAAGGCACAGAAAAAACCCCGTGAGGTATTGAAGCTCGAATGGTGAACAGACAAGTACTGAGGGATTACTCTATTATCATTTTCCTAGAAATTCAAAAACATTTACTTGAGGTTGTGAGTGCTAGTGAGCATTTTTTTTCCATTTCCCCCCCCCATTTTTATGAAGTTTGAGTACTCACAACTGGCCAGCACAGCTCCCTGTTCCTCTCATTCAGCACTTTGGCAGCCCTTCTCTTCTCGAGCCTGGCCATAGTCTTCATGCATGTCATGAGGGAAGCTGGTTTTTGGTTTAGGAATCCAAGTTCGTTCTTTCAAGTTATTTTAAGTCCGAATGGTTAAAAACTTACAGTTCAGGTTGTTTTTTTCTTTTGTGTTGATAAGACTAATGTTTTGATCCTGGGATGACGACACAGATCACACCTTACTTAACTTTTGTCTGTGGATGATGCCAGGTGAATCTATTTTGGTTTAGTATTCCAGACAGTGGGCTGAAGGCTTTGCTCTATATTCATGTCAAATGATCAAACAACATGAAGAGTTTCATTTCTCAGCAAGGCTGAAAGATGGATATTGTACTTTTGAAACCCAAATTCGCTCTCATCATCGTTGTAAGTTGTGTAACAGTATCATAGGAAGCACACTCTAAAAGCCTGTGGAGTGAAGTTCCAGCAAAAATGTAGAAAAAAGCAGCCCTAACTGCTGATTTCAGTGTGTGTTGCCTTCTGGCTCTTTGAGCATAAACAGCAACTTTGCCTTCCTGATGGTGAAAGGTGAAAAACCCATCTAAGTTGATGTCATAATGCACTAAAGAAACCAACTGATAAATGATGTGCATTGTTATGTACTGAAGTATTTGGGGTTTTTTTAAAGAATCCCAGTAATGTTCCTAATTGTTTGTTATGTTGATATACTAACAGACTCAAAATCCAAATCCAGTGATCTTTTCAGAGTTTATTCTGAATTAGAAGAAAACATTTATGAGAATGTTGCTTTGTTTCTTAGGGCTTTCTGTAATTGTTGCCTCTAAATGTAGCTGCTATGGCACAAAGCTACGTGGCTACTTATTCTTTCCTTTAAGAATATTCCCCATCCATTAACAATATTGTTAATTCCAAACACAACTTTACATTTTCTGATAGGCTTGTTTCAACTTAAAATAGTGTTTCATCATACATTCTGGTTGGTACATTATAGAAAATTACTTTCTCTCAAAAAAAAAATTACTTGTATTAGAATTTAAATTCTGACAAAACACCATGTATCCATGTATGTGTATGTATCCATGAAGTGATTCTTGCTATATAAATGCCTACTTTAAAATTAGGAAGAGAAGTAACAGGGGAAGTGCAAACATTGTGTTTTCATGTAACATTCAGTTTAGAGCATATGTAATTCAAGTTAAATGCAAGTCCTTTTCTGTAGAATTAAGTATTTGTTTTTAATTTTTTAAGCAATGTGTATCTTTGTAGGTCAAAATTCATGTGTTGATCAAAAGGAAATATACTTCATTTATGTTTATTTTACAGCAAAATTTCTCTTTTTCATGACCAATGCTTTTTGGATTTCTTTTCTTATTTGCAGAATATATCCAGTGGAGAAAAATCTTGGGAAGTATTGCTGGGTCATGTGATTAGTGAGCTGTCCAAAGGGAAGATATATGAAGAAGGAGAGACCGAAGAATTAGCAGTGGTATTGGCAAATTTTGGGAGAATTTATCCAGCATGTCCCCTGGAAGTTTTTTTTACCTCATTGTTACAATGATTTTTCTCTGATCTTGCTAAAGAGTTACAGTACAACTCTTTATTTTCTAGATCAAAGCATATCCCTTTGGAAT
>WEKX01001776.1:80275-178734 GCA_013390025.1 Pitta sordida | reverse complement strand
TTTGAGGTCATGCACGCTTAAAAAATTTTGCACCTCGCAAAAAAGATCCCACCTGACTACTATGCCAGGCAATCATAAACCAAATAACAGTGATTGTGTTGAAGGAAAACGCATTACTGATTAAAGGAAACAATCCCACAATGAACAAACAGAAAACCCCAACATAAAGTTGGACAGTGTTTTTAGGAGCAAAAGAGAAGAGTTAGGCATTTAAAGCAGTATTTAGGTAGTGCCTAAAATTTGTGAGTTTTGAGTAAGTTCTTAATGGCCTCAAAATTTGTGTGCAACACAAGTTTGAAAAACAAGCAGATATCTATAAATATCATTTATAGATCCTACTTCAGTTCTGGTCTTGAAAGTTCGAGTCTAAATTTTAGCTGGAAAAAAGCTTTCATAGTCAGTGCCAGGGCATGTTGATATTACCAAGCTAACTTAATGTTAGTGAGAGTCTTCCCTGTAGATCACTCTTAATCTTAATAATTAATAATTTTAGCTATGAAGATATTTGCACTCTAAATGTGTCACTTTTAGAAAACATCCTTGGGTAAAAGCCCAATTTGTACCTGTTGGATGAAATTTGACTGCAGCTGGGGAGGGTGCTCAGCCAGGAGCAGGTGGCTATTGTTAGGTGATGTTTTGCTTCTAAATCTGTGAAATGCAAAAGAGATGTTTAAACTGCATGCTCCTTTTCTTAGAAATACAAATGCTGAAATGAATGCACAGAACTGACATATTCTTATTTTATTTGTAGGCTTTGCTTATCCAGGAACCCAAGTGGGACTTGCCACGCCTCCTTCAGTTGCCTGAGAATTATAATACCATTTTTCAGTATTATCACAGAAAGACTTGCTCTGTTTGTACCAAGGTTCCTAAAGATCCAGCTGTTTGTCTAGTTTGTGGTACTTTTGTATGCTTGAAAGGACTATGCTGTAAACAACAGAGTTACTGTGAATGTGTGCTGGTAAGAGAGTTAATTCAAATTCTGTAATTGAGCAATGGAGTGAAAAAGTATTAATGAATGGGAGAATCAGTTTTGATGGTTTTCTTTTCAAAACTGTAGATAATCATAGAATGATTTAGGTTGGAAGGGACCTTTAAAGGTCAAGTACTGTAAACCCAATGATACAACTTAGTGATTATTTACGATGGATAGTCCTAAGTCCTAGGCTGGATTCTGGAGAGAACTTTACTTGCATAGCAATGTATTTCACCTTTTTAAAAAAGTTTTCCAAAGCCACTGTATGTAATGTTGACACATGGTTTTGATTTGTAGCCAATTGAAAATTGTTTACATTCTGATTGTTCAAATATTACCTTAATTTTCCTCTTTGTTTCCTTAGTGTCTGCATACATAGAATATGAATGTGTGGTTGGGTTGAGTACTTTCTGATATATCTGGCCAGCTACAGACTACAACTAGATAAGCATTGTTTTAAGGTCTTCAACATTTTCAGCAGCCAAGTTTTCTAGTCACCAGATATATAAAAGTTCTCAGGAGCCTGAGTTGGACAACATCTAGTATTATTTTTCTGACTATAATAAAGGCTTGCTTTGACAGCTGTTCTCTTTACATCTCTAGGATAGTTAAGGGAAGAGTGTATCTACATGGGCTTTACAAAACTGAGAGGAATTTGTTAGAGATATTCACAAATGAGGCATAAAATTAAACTCAAATTTCAAAGGGATTTTGAAATTGTTTGAACTCATGTTTCTCTCTCATAATGCTAATATGGTATGAGAAGAAGGGATGGGCAAAATTTAAAGTAGTTATAGATAGATTTACAGTTATATTTAAGGTGTCAAGTTTCATGAAAATGAAGTCATAAAGCAAAATAAAAAAATCTATATAATTATTTTTGTTATAGTTGATTGGATTGTAGCTTATAGTAATAAAACCGTACAGAAAGAGTGCATTTTTAATTGCTAAAATGAATGAATATAGATCATGCTATTCATAGAGATGAAGGACATTAAACACAAAGCAAGAATTATTAAGAATGTTTTAAATTAGATTTATAGAGACAGACTAGATCTGTGAACATGGATCAAGGAACCAAATGTTTAATAATGCAGACCGTTGTAATAGAGGTAATACTAAGTTTTTCTGAATACTTTTTCATACTCTTGCCATCTGTGGAAAACATTTGCTAATCCTGTATAGGTTGCTAGACAACAATAAATTCAAAATATTGAAGAGAATATTTTTTCTTACTTTTGTGATTCAATTTTTACATGATAACAACTATCTTTCTTTTTTGGAGTAGGGAACCATTTTTGTATACAGGTGTTATGGCAGCACAAGACACTGACTTCTAGTGTGGAGGTCCTTAGCCAAACTGTTTCTTAGTGAATAATATGTGCATGTTATTTGAAGCAAAACTGAGTCCTGTTTTTTAAATTCTTTCTGTTGTAAAGTTGTCAGACTAACAGAATCTTTTCACTCTTGCCTTTCTGCACTTATACCATTACAGCATTCTCAAAACTGTGGAGCTGGGACAGGAATATTTCTTTTGATTAATGCATCTGTAATCATCATCATACGAGGCCATCGTTTCTGCCTTTGGGGTTCTGTTTATCTAGATGCACATGGTGAAGAAGACAGAGATCTTAGGTACCTAATGCTTTTATTCCACTTGTGTTTCATTGTTGCCACTTCTGTGTAGATCAACTTTGTTGTGTAACATGCAATAACAAATAATGATAGTTCTCTACCTTCCTTCTGTGGAAGAATGGAAAATCTCTATTTACTGCAAGCTGGACTGACTTTTTTTCTTTGGGGTTTCTGGGAGGTTTTTTTGTCCCAGAGGTGGTGTAGTCATGATCATTGAGTTACACCAGGCACCCAACAGACATATTCCTACATTGTCTTTCCCCGTAACAGTCAATTCTGAGTGTTGCATTGGGAAAAACTTACCCCTCAGAGGTGTCATTTGGCCTTTAATCAAACCCTTGGCTGCATGCAGTTGGACTCCAGTGTAGAGAAGGAGTGTAACTTCCAAGATACACATGGCTGAGAAAACAAGTGATGGTTTGTGCATTCTGCTATCCAGTGTGAGGAAGGGAATTCCCAGCAGTTACCCTATTAAAAACAAACCTGAGAGCCTCTAACAAGTAGAAATGCACACTTACCCTGTAGAAAGAGTTGTATGAGTATCACATGTTGATTATATAATGAAGCATCTTTCCATTTGTTTGGCATGTTAACCATTTGTTTCCTTCCTTTTTTTTTTCCCCCTCTACAGGCGTGGTAAACCCCTCTACATATGCAAGGAAAGATACAAAGTGCTTGAGCAGCAGTGGGTGTCTCATACTTTTGATCATATCAATAAAAGATGGGGGCCACATTATAATGGCTTGTAAATCCTCCTCCTCCTCCTCCTCTCCACACCATCTCACTGCTGTTCCTGTGACTGAATGCATCGTGACTGACAATAGCTTTAACTGAAGGGGAGTCTGGCCAGGGTGGAGTGGGGTATGGGCATAAAAGGGAAATGGAACTTTGTCAACATGTGAAATCATTTCAACATGAGCTGTTGTTGCTACTAAAGAATGATACAATAATTGAAATTAAATCGTCAAAATGGTGTGAGCAATCTGATTGCACTCTGTAGTCCATTTATTGTGTGTTTTTTTTAAAGCCCATTATTGTTAAGAAGCACAAATTTTACTTAAGTTGTTTAGGGGCTCCAGGGATAGCTGTCATGTTTTTATTTTTCTCTGCATGGAGTTGAGTTTTTAGCAATTTTTGCTGAAACAGTGTATATGTCTACTACAACTACTAAATATGTTGGATAAAATTTCTTTGCCTTTTTTGTGTTGACTTCAGGTTTTTGCTCAATATGCATTTGTAATTAGGTCTGTAAAACACTTGTGAGACTGCATGGTAACAATTGGTATGGAAGTGGAATTTTAAAGACTATTTAGCTTTTAAGAGGTCTATTGAAATATTTCAGGCATTACTGAAAACATATGCATTCTCAGGAAATTCATAATGTTTTTCTCCATAAATAAGTGAAATAGCTGTAAATTAGGTATCTTATTGCTCCTTCATTTTTTTTGCAGACAGAAGATTCTTTTTCATGTCAATTGAATTAATGGTTAGTAATAACATACAGAAACTTAGCATACAAAAATTGCTGTATATAGAGAATTTGTATGGTGCCCAACATAACAGATTCCAGTTATAAGCATAACAACCTGTCATTCCAAACCAGACGAATGTTTCAGAATGATTGGATTGGGAATGTTCAGGCTATTCTGAAAATGAAACATAATTTTGTATCTTTACTGTCATTTCAGGAGGTTCCTCTATATTGTATTTGTTTAAAGTAATCACTTCTTTCTTCTTGGTTTCCTAAAAAGGAAAAATAAAGAGAAAAATCCACAGAGGTAGTCTGGATGAACAACCAATGCACGTGCAGCCTCATTGGATGAATGCCAAAACAGTTTATGCTTAGAGAACTAAAAAATTCATGAGAACAGGCATGACTGGGCTAAACCCCACAGTGTAAGTTGGTAGGAAAGATTATGGTTAAAATACTGGTATGTAATATATTGCTACTAATGTTTTTGACAAGTGTTGGACATTTGTTGGCTATTTCATACAGTACTACCAAGCAGTTCCTGGTAGTTTTGACTTTCATAGCTTGCGTGTAAAATAAAATTTATATGTGTAAAATAAAAACATCTTATGATAAAATCACATATACAAAAAACCCCAGTTCCCCTGTGAAAGTCATTATTTAGTGAAAAGTGTATAGGGGAAATAAAAAACTGTATAGCAAACAAGAACAGACCAATGGAAAAGTGAGTAAATACACAAGTTTTTCTGGATACCTGCAGTTCGAAAACCTTACAATAAAGGATGCTGGTTTTTATACATACATATAAATATATATATATTTCAAAAATATTACAGTACTTCCTGTAAGATTAGAATTACTCTGGTTCACCGACTAAATGGCTGTGTTTTTTCCAAAATATTACTTTTTTGATACTGTATTATAAGTTCTGCCTGTGATATTTTTGCATTGCTCATTATGAATATCAGGCCATTTTGTAAGTGTGGTTAAAGAGCAAAAATTCTTTACATTGCCAGCATTACATTATTACAGGGCTCATGAACTTGAGTAATCTGTAGTTTGAAGCTCCAATGCTTATATATACAAGAGATAATGTGTCTGGAATTTGATTACTGTGTTTTATTTAAAATGGAATGTTCTCTGGTTGTGCATATGGATGTCATGTAAAACTATTAGCCTTAACTTTAACATTTGGGTATTTCATAGTGTTTATTATAGTACTGGTGAAGTAGTCACCAGTCAGTTTAAAAACAGCAACAACAAAAAAAATTACTTGGTTGAAAAATTGTACTTGAATATCCTTGCATGCTGCTAAACAAGAATTTTTATTTCCCCCATAACTTTTTTAATCCTACTTTATTAAGCTAACCTTGAAAACTAACAGGTCCAAACTAGAACGGTGCGTGTGTGTATTACTCAGATGTTCTGGTGTGATATCCTGTATGATCATTTAAGTACAGTACATTACTGTAGAATCAAATCAACCTTGATAACACATGAGAAGGGTATAAAACTAAGAATACAGTAATCAGCATTGTAAGATATGTTAATAAATGTCTACTGTCAATCTGTGTGTTCATGAAATTTTTTCTCTCCCAGTCATCCAAAATGACATTGAATTCCACTCAACAGCCATTATTTAAATGTTTAAAGCTTGTGCATGCAAAGGACTTTGCATAGGGGGTAAACCTGGGATGTGTTTTAATTTGTTACTTATAGACATCATGTATTTTGCATTAGTAATTCAGATTATTCATAACTGTAGCACTTAAAGTTGTACTTTATTTTTTGCCAGCTATTAAAGCGTTGCTGCTGCAAACTGCTAAAATTAAAATGCTGAGTTGAGGATCTGTACTTCTGGGAAAACTGTGCTTGATCTTTTCTGTCAAATCTCTTTCTGGAATAACTATTATTTCAATTTGACAAATGTACATATTTATGTATTAAATTTTTGCTTTTCTTTTGACCTTTGAGAAATGTAGTGAAACAGTTGTCTTTTTGACCTTGACCTTTGGATAAAAACATCTTTTTTTTGTGGTGGCCTGAAATTGTCAGCAAATATTTTCATCACCCCTTCAATAGAAGTCCTGTATAACTCACAGTATTTAACAAGGAAATTTTATTTTTCTTTAAAATCAGGATATTTTCTGAGTATCCGACAAATTCTATTCTTCACTTCAGAATCCCATGAGATCAGGTTGTGTGTATAGCTGCCAGAGGAGACTTAGTTTTGTGCTGATCGTGATACGATTTATATCTCATTTTCATCTAACCCAGTTTCTGAGGTCCTGCTTTTCACTTTGTTTTTTCCGAGGGGGGGTTAGTGATGAATGGAGACTGTCTGAACATTATCATAGGTAAGAATGAAATAATGCTGTTTGCAAAGTAAGAAACCCAGAGGAACAAGCTGAGCCAGTGTGTGGAGGCTCGCAGCTCTCCATTAGCAATGGCAGGGTATGAGGCAGTGCACGTGGTCAGAGGGGCTGGCTCTGGCTGACAGGTTGTGCAGTTTGCTTTGATTTGAGCCTGCTCACTGCAGGCAGTGACATCCACACTGCTGGGCTGAGCCACAATGCCTGAATGCTTCCTTTTGGTGGGGCTCACGTTGTTTCCCTGGAAATTCTCTTGCTCTGAGAAGTGTCCCAGCTGCTGTGAGTTCAGCCTTGGGACTTCACCAGCATCTTCTCCTACTGCAGTGTCCTGTCACTGCCATTGTCACCTTGCTCTGTTGTAGGAGCTCTCAATTGCTGCAAGTGCATGTCCTTAGGCAGGAAAAGCATATTCTCAGTGAAGTTGAACTCTTAATGAGTTCTGAGCTGTATAGATGGGCAGGGTGTTTTACCAAATTAAAAATCCTTTGAATTGATAAGGTTTTAATTTTTTCTATTATTCACTGTATCATTTGGACTTTCCTACCACAATTCAGGAGGTTTAATGCCATATGCTTTAAATATTGTGATTCTTTGAAATATTGCTACTGAGAAAGCAAAATTGAGTATTGTAAAATAAAGGCTGGATTCCAAAAGGTATCCTTACCACCCTAAAACATGACTTTTGCAATCTATGCTTTTTCATGGTAGAGGAAAATATAGGAAAAAACACCCATACTTCTGAAAAGTATAATAAATTTAGCTCTGAGTCCCAGTTAAAATGCTTCGAAATGGGCTTTTCTTAAGGTCCCATTACTTAAAAAGCTATTTTCACTAATTCTGTCACTTGATGTAGAGCTGGCTGGTCTGAATTTGTGCAAACTGTGGGCTGGTTCCATGGAAACCCCTCATATCACTGAAGATTTACTTCCCAATAAAAAACTTACTACTTTTGTCCTTATTTCTTGTGTGTAACACTGGAGCTAATGTTTTTCTTTCCTTCTTCCATTACCTGCTGTCATGGACCAGGAATTTTCTGGAAGAAAATGTTTCCTGTAAAATCAAACTCCTTCAGTCAATATCCTGTGCTGCCCGTAGTATCTGTGGTAATTGAGCTGCTTGTTTGATGCATTTCCCATCATAAGATGGCTTGTTACTAGTAAAATTTTTAAGAATTGTGATTGAAGACAGTTATGCTGGGCTTATTCCTAATATTTGCATTTTTTATTTAATGTTTGAACAAAAAAAAAAGGCAAGATACCTTTAGGAGATTAGAACTGGAAAAAACAAGTGCTCTTCATGCCTAAAACTTGTTAAAATGTTTACTGTCCCTACCCTTTGGCCTCAGACCTGGTGACCAAATGTGTATGGGTCATGTTTTCATGTAGAATGCAACTGAAGCATTAGTCAAATCAGAACAACATGTTCTCAGGGATTACTTGTAAGTACTGGCAAATACCTAAAGTAGATAATGAGTCTTTGTTTTTCAGATGTCCAGGAATATCCTTTGCACCTGACTGTTGAAGCCACTAATACAGTTTGCTGTGAGAAGTGTTATTTTCCTTCTGCTTCTTTGAAAAGTTGGAGCTCTCTTCTTTCATGCCTCTGTTGTTCCCATGTTGTATATGCAACTACTTTGTGTAGTACAGTCGGGTCTCCTGTAACGCGCAGCCCGATTTCCGCGTTGAATGGCGGCCGCGCTGCCACGGCCACCCCCGGGCTGCAGATATGCAAGTTTAACAAAACTTTTCAGGGTAACTGAACAGACTGTTCAGTATTGTTTCATTTAGGTTCTCCAGCTGCCTGCTTTATCCTGTTGATTTTGTCTCAACTTGTACTCTCCTTTAAGACAGGGAACACCTCCTGTTTTGATGAGTAAGTAAATCAAGTAAGTGCTGCTCTATAATGTTAGATGAACTGGTGTTAGAGCAAATCCAGGTGTAGGATCTTCCATCGTCAAAGAAATACAGTTGTGCAAGCAAGACTTATGTGAGGTACAGCATTTTCATGCTTCACTTCCATGCTTTCTGCATGTTTTCAAACTTTCTGCCTTGAACCTCAAATGTCCCTCCTCACATAATGTGTTGGCAGCAATCAAAATCAACAGGACATTAAAATGGGGTTGTTTCTTATAGTCAGCCATGACTCTGGACATAATAATACCTCTTCAATATCTCTTCATCACCTTTTTTGTCCTACCAGAAGCTGCTATCTCAAGAAACAAATCGTTTCTGAGCATTTAAGAGGCTTATTGCCTTTCATGAGTCTAGTGCAGTGTTTGTACAACTGATACTTTCCAGCAGATGACTGATGTAATTCAACTAACCTTCAGATACTTGGCTATTCAGAAATGCCTCATACTTTCACTTTATCCCTACTTGGACTGTATATTTTTTAGTTACATAATAGCAAGATTGCATACAGAAAATTTTCCTTACACAAGTAAAAGAGTCTTTAAAAAAAATGGAAGGGTGCTCTTTCAGCACCACTTATTTCACAGACTGATATTCTTTCTGTTTCAATTCTGGGCAAAATTGGGGACTATTAATCAGATTATTGCATATAATTCTACAATTCTTACCTGTCTAAAGAAACAAGTAAGAAATCCAAAGCAATCTGAAGCTAAGGTATTAATTACAGTAGCACTGCTCTTCTGTTGGAGGCTATTTCCAAGAATACTGCCGTACAGTTTTTCTATGTTGCATCTAGTCCTCAGAAACATATGTCAAAAGACATTTAATGTGTGTGAATAGCAACAAGGTAGTTCCCCTAGCAACAATAAATAGCCCAGTCAAGTGACTTACCCTTGTAAGTGTGGCAGCAAAGATGGATTTGGAACACTGAAGGAAATCATTAGCTGCAAGAATAAAAGCAGCAAAGAAAGAACTGTAGATACATCTTTCCCAGCATTGCTATTTATTAGAATTGTATACAGCATAATTATAGGGAGCTTGCATAAGATGTTATTAACGGGAAATGTCTCATTTTACTCCTCACTTCTGCGGCTTTTAATTTTCTGTACTATAGGGGGTAAAATGTTATTCATGGGTGGAGGTGAGGAGAAGACACTTTTATTCTTGGGGTAAGTTCAGCTTCCAGGCTAATGGCCTACACACTTACTCAGACCTAGCATTTGAGTGATACAGGCCATTCTGCTTCAAATGTTCATCCACTAAGGGTAACTGCATAGATATAACAGCAGGTACATGACGTGGTTCTTGAGGATGTTCCACACAATGCTGAGAGTTGGTCTCAATCTTTGTGGTTCCCTTCCAACTCAGAAATTCTGTGATAATATTTTTTAGAAAATAATTAGCTTGAGGTACTGCCTCTCCCAGTTGTACTACTGCTGCATCTTTGAAGGAAGTTATTCAGAGCAAGAGTAAGGATTACTTTTGGGACAATTANTGCTTCTGTTGATTTTAGAGTCAGTGGAACCTACTCTTACATTAACATCGTTGGTATTTAATTTCCTTCGTTACTGAAGAATTTTTGAATGGCAGTTTACTCTCCTTTTCAGTCCCCTTGGCTGTTTTTTGCTTCTTTCCATACTGTAAAACTCGTCAGTTGCTTTGCCCTTGCTGCTGTCAGTATTCAGGTAATGAAGTAGTTTAGTGTTCAGGATATTTCTACTAGTGCAAGAGAAGCAAACTAGATGTGTCAGCTAGAGCAATGATGTTTGTATTCACAGAAAAATTAAAGCAAGAGGCTGTCATTTAGATGTCAGTCTAAAAACCAAACCCCTTGTCTGTTTTCTTCAAGATGGTGGCAACCCTTAAACAGGGTGCATTTGCATTATTTAAAAGCTAAGAAAGGAAAACCAGAGCAGCACCTATGTGATCTGGTAGGACAAGACACTATGGCACAACCCACAGTAACTTGGATACTTAGGGGTTCACAGTGCTGTATATATATGTATCTGCATACCCCAAATTAAGAACTGTCTCAAAATTTTTACAGAAGTACTATTATGCACTTCAGCAGTGTCCTTAAAGTCTTCAGCAACTGTTTTTTCCCTTCCAGCAAACCTGTTTAGTATTATTGCATTAAATTCTGATTTACCAGTGTTTATGATGTGTGTAGCTTAATGCAATCATGCATTAAGTAATGTAATCATGTCCATCTCTGGGCAAAGAAAAATGCACACAGGATGAGCAGGTATTTAAAAAGCATGAAATCCTCCTAATTTTTAAAGGAATTTACTGCAGTGAATAATGTTTGTTTACATCCATTTAAAGAAAGAGATTTGAAGATTATAAATCATGGTAAGACAGTGCATCTCAACTTTTCATTACAGAAAGAGTAGGTTACATTATAATTATATGTTTTATGAATAAAACATATCATTATAATATAATAATAATAAATACAGAATATAAATATATTTATAATATATATAATGTATTATATATAAATAATACTAATAATATATAAAACAAATAATAGTTTGTTAGTTACATGCTTCACTACCAGTCAGTATTGTTCAGCAACTGAGCACTTCATGGAATACACTTTGGATAAGCTCTTCTGTTAAATACTGTAGGCTATTTACTGCCCATGAAATAGTACTTGGTTTCCATTCCATTCTTGAGGCTATAGCATTTTATAACATGTATTTCATTTAATAATAGCTTTTCACCTTTTGGCATCTAGCCATGGCCGTATAAATAACAAATTACTCAATTTTCAAATGTGGTCTAAGTGTAGGAAGGGCTTGCATTAGTGTATACAGGATTATTGGATACAGTAATAGGTTTGTCATTACTGTACATACAAGCAGAAGTACTACAACAATTAAGAGGGGGGGGGGTTCCTACCTGAAATTTGCAAGCAACAACAAAAAGTAATAGCTCTGCTTAAAAATGGCTTGTTTCAGTTTGGCTTTGGACTAAGCAATGCTCATGTAAATTGTAGTTTAGAATGGACAACTCTTCCCATTACTGCAAACAGTAACATTAACCTGTATAACATTATAAAAATGAAAGGCTTATGTGATCTGATATTTATTCCTGATGATGGAGAAGTTAGGATTAAGAGAAGGAGGGGTTGGGTTTTGCTGGTTTTTTTTTTTAAAAAATCTTTAATTGCAATAAATTGGCTGCCTTTTCAAATTCTTCATTATGGTATTTCTGTGATTCATTTNGCTTCCAGGCTAATGGCCTACACACTTACTCAGACCTAGCATTTGAGTGATACAGGCCATTCTGCTTCAAATGTTCATCCACTAAGGGTAACTGCATAGATATAACAGCAGGTACATGACGTGGTTCTTGAGGATGTTCCACACAATGCTGAGAGTTGGTCTCAATCTTTGTGGTTCCCTTCCAACTCAGAAATTCTGTGATAATATTTTTTAGAAAATAATTAGCTTGAGGTACTGCCTCTCCCAGTTGTACTACTGCTGCATCTTTGAAGGAAGTTATTCAGAGCAAGAGTAAGGATTACTTTTGGGACAATTACACTGCAGAATAAAGGGTGAGTTGATGGCATTTGGGTAACCTGACTTGTGTTATGGAAGAACTGTGCATGAGGTACCACCAACTGTGGTACACATCACTTGCTGGACTCTGTAGCTTTGTCTTGCAATTGGTATCTACAGTATGCAGTGTGTAGGCTCTTATGTGTGTATTTTTGGTTTTGGCTTTGAAGTCCTTTGAGTCACCTTTCCTCTGGAGTTCCAAGCTGGGAATGAATCCAGTGTAATTCCAACTTCCTGTAGTTCAGCAATGCTATTTACATTTCAGTGCTATCCCTACATCAGGCATTGCATCTTCCCCCTTTCTGTTTCCAGGCTGAGGTCTGCAGTTTGTGCTTATGATTTGTAAGGGCTGTACTGGTGTTAGGTACCTCACACTTCAGTCCTGGTAGAACTGTTATATTGTTGCCTTGCTCTGCACTTTCCCCATGCAAGTGTAGTTGTTCTTGAATGCTGTACTGCTACTTCCATAGTTCTGCTGCACTTCTCTAGTCTTCATCTGAGTGCTGTGCAGCTGCTGGCTGCTTTAAATCATCTTTCAATATATGCATAAAGCTTCAATATTTTTCTCACTGCTTCTGTTGATTTTAGAGTCAGTGGAACCTACTCTTACATTAACATCGTTGGTATTTAATTTCCTTCGTTACTGAAGAATTTTTGAATGGCAGTTTACTCTCCTTTTCAGTCCCCTTGGCTGTTTTTTGCTTCTTTCCATACTGTAAAACTCGTCAGTTGCTTTGCCCTTGCTGCTGTCAGTATTCAGGTAATGAAGTAGTTTAGTGTTCAGGATATTTCTACTAGTGCAAGAGAAGCAAACTAGATGTGTCAGCTAGAGCAATGATGTTTGTATTCACAGAAAAATTAAAGCAAGAGGCTGTCATTTAGATGTCAGTCTAAAAACCAAACCCCTTGTCTGTTTTCTTCAAGATGGTGGCAACCCTTAAACAGGGTGCATTTGCATTATTTAAAAGCTAAGAAAGGAAAACCAGAGCAGCACCTATGTGATCTGGTAGGACAAGACACTATGGCACAACCCACAGTAACTTGGATACTTAGGGGTTCACAGTGCTGTATATATATGTATCTGCATACCCCAAATTAAGAACTGTCTCAAAATTTTTACAGAAGTACTATTATGCACTTCAGCAGTGTCCTTAAAGTCTTCAGCAACTGTTTTTTCCCTTCCAGCAAACCTGTTTAGTATTATTGCATTAAATTCTGATTTACCAGTGTTTATGATGTGTGTAGCTTAATGCAATCATGCATTAAGTAATGTAATCATGTCCATCTCTGGGCAAAGAAAAATGCACACAGGATGAGCAGGTATTTAAAAAGCATGAAATCCTCCTAATTTTTAAAGGAATTTACTGCAGTGAATAATGTTTGTTTACATCCATTTAAAGAAAGAGATTTGAAGATTATAAATCATGGTAAGACAGTGCATCTCAACTTTTCATTACAGAAAGAGTAGGTTACATTATAATTATATGTTTTATGAATAAAACATATCATTATAATATAATAATAATAAATACAGAATATAAATATATTTATAATATATATAATGTATTATATATAAATAATACTAATAATATATAAAACAAATAATAGTTTGTTAGTTACATGCTTCACTACCAGTCAGTATTGTTCAGCAACTGAGCACTTCATGGAATACACTTTGGATAAGCTCTTCTGTTAAATACTGTAGGCTATTTACTGCCCATGAAATAGTACTTGGTTTCCATTCCATTCTTGAGGCTATAGCATTTTATAACATGTATTTCATTTAATAATAGCTTTTCACCTTTTGGCATCTAGCCATGGCCGTATAAATAACAAATTACTCAATTTTCAAATGTGGTCTAAGTGTAGGAAGGGCTTGCATTAGTGTATACAGGATTATTGGATACAGTAATAGGTTTGTCATTACTGTACATACAAGCAGAAGTACTACAACAATTAAGAGGGGGGGGGTTCCTACCTGAAATTTGCAAGCAACAACAAAAAGTAATAGCTCTGCTTAAAAATGGCTTGTTTCAGTTTGGCTTTGGACTAAGCAATGCTCATGTAAATTGTAGTTTAGAATGGACAACTCTTCCCATTACTGCAAACAGTAACATTAACCTGTATAACATTATAAAAATGAAAGGCTTATGTGATCTGATATTTATTCCTGATGATGGAGAAGTTAGGATTAAGAGAAGGAGGGGTTGGGTTTTGCTGGTTTTTTTTTTAAAAAATCTTTAATTGCAATAAATTGGCTGCCTTTTCAAATTCTTCATTATGGTATTTCTGTGATTCATTTGCCTGTACTGGCAAATTGTGAATTTCAGTTGCACTTAAAAGCTACTGCAATGAAAATTGCTGCACCATAGAACGCTGCTGTGTGCTTGGAAATTCAATGTGGGATATGAAGTCTATGAGCATACAACTTGTGTAGCTCCAACACAGTGTCCTTATCATTGTGGCTGTACCCTGACAAGGCACGTTGAACAGGCTGGCAGTGTTTGGTAAAGCAGTTCTAGCTGGGCTGCAAGGACCTAGTGAAAAACCATCAGCATCAGAACAAAACAAGTAGGTACAGGGAGACAAGAAGATTGAGATATAAATGAGTTTTTGTAACAGAACTCACAAAGGTCTAGACTTTTTGAGCCAAAATTATTTAGTGAAAATGGAGGAAGTTCCTGTGGTTCAAACACCAATATAAGAATCTGGGAGAAATTTGGGGCTATCTAGAGCTTCTAGATCCTGATTACCAAAGAATTCTTGATAATGCTGAGAAATACAAGCAGAATACTGCAAGTAGAGGCTATTTTTGCTTGAATTTAGGTGCTTCTTATATAACTTGATAAAAAATTGACATTTCAGAACCTTATGCACAATTATGTTTTAAAGTATCATGACTTCTGTAAACTAAGAGTAGGTAGGATTACACTTTTGGATCCTCCCTTCAGAAACCCATTGATGGTGATGTGCGTCTATGTTATTATTTACTGTTTATATTACACTTGTTGTTTGTGTTTATATAATCCCACATACAACAAGGCCATTCACTTAAGAGCAGGACTCAATCCTTGTGGGTCTCTTCCAATTCAGAATAATCTGTGATTTTACAATTGTAGACAACAAGAGGAAATAATGGCTTATGATGAAGACTTTGTATACTCCAGTGTACAAAAATTCAGTAAAAAAAAATAGTGTGAGATGGAGCACTGCTCTGCAAAACTTTTGGAGACTCTTGTATTGTCTCAGATTCTAATAGTGTCATGGGCTAAATTCAGAGAAAATGCTTCCTACTGACCATCTGAATCAGTTATTTTCAGTTTTGGTAAAGGATTATCTTGACATAATTTACTAGAATGTGGATGGTGAGGGCAGGGGAAAAGCGTGTGTACAGGATTACAAAGCAGAGAGTTCACTAATCAAGAGAGGTAAAATAAATTACTTTGGTCATAAGAGTAACAATTCATTGTTAATAATTTGTTAAAACAATACTAGTACGGCAAAATATAAAGGTGGTGCTGAAAGAGTTTTGCAGAGAAATGCCATTGCTCCTCAGTCTTTAAAGTTTGCATCTTACATACTTATGAAAAGATATATGGCTCTAAAGCTCTTTTTTTAATTATGAAGCTTACAGCCTACTTGTTAAATATAGATAAGAAGTAGTGCTCTGATATTTGCCGAGGGAGCGGGTGCTGTGACGTGAGTCAGCCGTCGCTGAGGCTGCCGAATGGAGCAGTTGTTGTCTGACAGATTGTACGAGACAGGGACAGTTACAACCTCCGGGAAAGCAGAGGGTGACGAGCTGCAAAACGCAGAGAGGGATTGCTGCAGAAAACTGAGGAAAGGAACCCCTATGACGTGCTCACTTGGAAAAAAGCATAAGCATATTGAGCAAAGGAACAACCTCCTGGTTTTTAAGATATTTTGTAAACAAACCAAGGTGTCTAAGAGAAATACGTACCTGAATTTCTTCTCCTCAGGTAACCACAAACAACCTGAAAATTGGTTATGACCGAGCTCAAAATAAGACTAATAGGTACAAAAGGAGAAGGCCAGAGCTGGGAGATGACCTTCACAGTCGCACACAAATCCGTCCTTCACTAGGACCCATTTCTCCGAGCACCGATGGAGCTACGCTCGCAATTCTTTGTTCTCCACAACGAACTCAGTGCACAGAGACTGAGCCATTTAGTGCCAGCGACGCTGCTTGCTGTGCACATGTACGCACTGGTTTTATTTCTGTAAGAGCTCCCTGACCATTACCCTCACAGTGCTAAAGCCCCTTCCCCGAGNCCCCGCTGAGGTGGCACCGGGCTGGCCCGGGCTGCGGCTGCGGCGCCATCACAAGCGCTGCTGCTGAGGCTGTGCGGGTACCCGCCCCTGAGGGGGACCAGCTGTACCCGGGTTTGCGACATCCGTAGGTAAGCGGTACTGAGGAAAAAAAAATCTACATGATTAAATATGGCAGAAGATACTACAAGAAGTAAGTAGGAGTGACACGGGATTAATGCCCATCGGGATAAGGGCGTGAATAACTCAAGAAAACTCTGTAAATTCCCTAAATAGTGCTGAGATAGATCTGGCTCTAGTGTACAGTATTTCTTTAAGCGACCTTCTAGTAACTAGTGAACCATAATATACATTATGAATACTATGGTAACACTTGATAAATTCCTTTAAGCAAATGTAGTGACCTTTTAAGCCTCCCTGGTACGTACAGGTGTGCTGGTTTTAGCGAAAGAAGGGAAAACGTATCTAGACAATAGTGCACACAAATCCAGGTGAGGTTAATTTAAAACGTTTTTCTAGTTATTTCTCTGAAGCAGTGCATCTGTTTTGTGAATACAAAATGCTTTTTAGTTTTCACTTTTATATGCTAGGTTTTCTCACTTTGTTCTCCCCTTCAAAAGCCGCGCTCTGAAATTTCAGTTCCATTGCTCTGGAAACCAAGGATGAGTGTTTTGAGGTACATATTTAGAAATTATTAGGTGGGAAACTGTTCCTGTACAGAAATTTCAGTTCGTGTGATGTACAGTAATAGTGGTCACTGTCTGCAAATCAGATGCAGTTACTGAGTTGTTTTCTGGCAAAAGCAGTGAATTGGTTGTATCTTAACCAACTGTGAAGTCTTGTAGAATGTGTTCTGAAAACACATTGAGTCCCTTTTCTAGACGCTTTTTATATCCCCAAATTGAAATTGCACACTGAATTGGACTTCAAACTGTAACGCAGTTAATTTTCTATCCTTATATCCTTTAATCCTCAAGTGTTGATCCAAGTTGGTGTTAATTACTGACATTGTAGCACAAAAATTAAAAATAAATGAGTTCACCGAAGTTTTAGTCAAAAAATAAAAATGTGACTTGAACTAAGAAGAGATATTTTTCTCTTGGGCTAAGATTTTCATGTGGTAGTTAGGCTGGAAGTCAAGGTGGATAGGGATTTATAAAACCTATTTCACACCCTTTTAAAAATGAAAAGTCTCTTTAAGTGCAAATGGATTGTTTTTGAAACAGGGAAAATAAGAACTTCTGTGCTGGTGCTTGCTGCTCCATGGAGTTCCGTGGTTAGGAAGCTGTAGGAACATTATCTGCAGTGGTAAGTTCTGCACATAGGAGAGAGGGCCACTCTGATTCCTTCCTTGGCATTACGTGCTGCCCTACAGTGTATGTGCAGAGTAAGTGATTTATCCAGTACCATCCAAAACCCTTCATTAGAAGAAATACTATACCTGTATTATTGACTTTCTTACTACAGGGAAGAGAGATTTAGTGAGCAGTTTGGTTGCTTTAAGAGCTGCCAAGATCAGTTTTGCAGTGTTTTTGCCAAATGCATCCACAATAAAAAGTTCATTGGACAAAAACAATGATTCTTGCTGTGCTAATGCCTCAAGAGGCTCACTGAAAAGGGGCTCCTGAGTGCAGGCTTGTCTGGGGAAGAGACACATTTTGTGTCACAAAGACAGTTTACCAGTCTTTTACCAGCCTTCTGCCACTGAGGAAGTGGAAGAGAGGGGAATAATGAATGAAGTGCTGATTCACTGTGCAGTGCTGTGAGAGTAATCAGAGAATATTCTTGTACAGGAAAGGGGGTTGAAGTCCTGAACATTATAATTGTTTGCTTTTGTTCTTCTTAAAGATTTGGTTGGTGGGTTTTGTTGTTTGGTGTTTTTTTAACCCAGCCCTAGTTTTAAGTTGTCATCTGAACACAGTGAGATACACTGTGTGTCTGTTGCTTCTCTTTTGTTCGTTCTCAAAAACTTGCCTTCCTTAGAGCTGCATTCTAGTAATCTAAGGAATTAGAAGGGAGTAGAGTCTATGGATCAGCAACAGAAAAAGAGAACAGGAAAAAAAATCTGTACAGAAACTGTGAGCATAACTGGCCATGTGAGCACTAAACTTTTTACCAGTCTGCTCTACAGCTGAACCTCAGTAACGTAGAGCCAGAGCACAGAAAGGCTTTCTGAGCTTGATTGTTTTAGGGAAGTTGGGAACACGCTGCAGCTGCAGGGACAACCAGCACTTAATTCAGTAGGAATTTTTATGTGTTACTCTTTAATTCCTTTGCATGATTTTGAACTCAACTCTAGTGCAGCAGCATAAGCAAGCTACAATGTATCTGGCCATTATCCAGGACACAAATTCAGACTGGGCGTTTTTAGTAAAGACTGCTGTATTACAGACAAAAATATGGAACCATATTCCTCATTGTGCTAACCTGAGGAATCAGACAGATGTCATGGATTAAATCTGTGCTGCTTGATAAAGCCATGCAGCTCCTAAAATGGGTAGGGGAGATAGGAAGAAGCTAAGGGAGCTACAGCAGGAGAATCTAAAGGACAGAAGAGTGCACAGTGAAGGTGATGGTCACCCAGGGAGTTACAGTGTGCAGCTGAGGAAATCACACCTTCCTCTCTTTGTGGACAGTGGGTGACTGCTCTGCAGGTAGAAAGGGAGATGGATGAATGAAATGCACGAAATCAACCTCCTGTTGGTTTCTTCCTAACTTGCCCTGCTTTTTGTGCATCTTTCATCTCTTTGCACAGCTCTTGTTTTGGGAGTTGTACATGTGACATAAATAGTGAGGAAAGGATGGTTTGTCTGGAGTAATGAGGTGTGACTGATCTGTGTGGTAGTGCAGCTAAAGGAAACTCCACAGTGACCCTGATGCAGCATTAACAAAGCAAGGCCTTGGGTTTAACACACCACATCAGAAATCTGGAAAATAATTTGAGAAACTGCTGTTGTTTAATTGTGCAAAAACGCTGCAGGGATTTCTTACCTCTCTAGGGAAGAGAAGTGCTCTGAATAATGCATTATATGAGGCCATACATGCTTTCCTTGTCCTAAAGCTGAAACATGGATGACTGAATCTAGAATATTACTGCTCTGGGAAAAATATCTGACATCTGAGCTTTTCCATCTGAATGCTGCACAGTAGGTGAGAAGCTCTGCTGAACACAGCTGAGAATTGGCCTGTGGTAATGACACGTGACGAGGGAGGAGGAATGATGACATTTTCATTCCTTGCTGCTGTTTCGTAGGAGCAAGGCATGTCCATAGCTTCTTTTTCTCCACCCCTCATCTAGCTGTTTCTTCCTCAGACGTGGACAGTACCCTGCTGTGGTACTGTAGAGAGAGAGTACTGATATTGTATTCTATGTATGGGAAAAGGAGACATTTGCACAACTGTCATGTATGAAAACAGTGAACTGAGCTAATTTTGCAATATTTCTTATGAAGTAAGTGAAAATTCAGGAAGATTAATTAATCTCCTGACATAGTATGGTATTAATTCATAAAAGGAGTTATGTTTAGTAGTAAAGCATGTATGGTATTCGTATATCTCAGAATAGGGGAAGAGTTAAAGCTAGCCCACAGAATTTGCATCTGTCACCTCTGCCCTTGTAGCCACTCCTTTCTTGGTCAGAATATCAAGAGAAAGTGTAGGGCTGGGGAAAGTGGATCATAGTTTGCCTGCTTATCCCTGATGGCATTATGGTTGATGACAGTTAAAGTCACTGGAGTTGCTATTTTTCCCTCTTCCTGAGCTGATGGTGTAGTGTATCTGCTGTGGAGACAGGTGTTTGGTGCACTGGGGGAATGTGTTCAGCCCACTTGAATTAACAGCGTAATTACTGCTATCAGTCTATTCAGGCAGCTGTTTGTCTAATGTTCTGGACAATATTTTTTGATTTTGCATGGACATTTTTCACCACTTCCATGACTCACAAGAAAATTCTGTCTCCTTCAGTCTTGTGCTGCTAGGACAGCAGAAACAATAGGGAATCATTTAGCCTTCCAATTCACAGAGCAATGCTTCTACTAACTCTCAGAGATTTCTCTGGTGGCAACCTGAAACCCTTCAAGGGGCATACTTTCCAGAGGGGTCAGTGTTCATGGCTGAAAGTGTCAACAATATATTAAGTTTGGTGGTTTAGTGGGAAAAAAAAAATCTGCTTGTATTTAATCTGATCTGAATTATTATTTTCACATAGTGTGCAATGACTGAAAATAGTGTATTAAATAGCAAGATTGACTCTGTAAAGCAGATAATACCTCTGTTAATAAATAAACACCTCCTGCTTTGTTTATTACCTGGAACTAAGACCTGAAACTAGTATTAATTGTTGTATTTCAGGAGCTAATTGTGCACCCTCCTTTATGTCTAAATGAGAGAATCAGCCACTTCACTGCCTGAGATTGAAATCTGGAGGGAGTTGAGATTCAGGTTTAAGAAAGGTGAATTCCAAGTGGGGAAAAGTACTTAAGTGGAGTAAACTCCTGGCTCTTTGCAGGGGCACCATGCGGACAAAGAGTTTCTGGCAGGTACTTTTCCCGAGTCGTGCTCCAGGCTCCGTATGCTGGACCTACTTTCTCATTGTTGTGAATGACAGTTTAAATGTCCAACTTTGATATGGATATTCACATTTGAATACTTGAGATGAGTCCTGTCTTTCCCATCCCTAGAATTAGGAACCCAGGATCTAGATGGAGCACTCTGAAGTGTCTGAATAGATGTAATTTTCTGAATGCTGTCCTAATCACTAGTGTCTGCTGCATGGCATTGCAAGTAATAATAAGCATTCCGCAGAGGAGAGTACAGAGGAGCTAGAAAATTCTCTCTTGAGAGGAGAAATTAATGTCAGTTTCTCCTTTCATCCTGGCAAGGTTTCTTATGTTGGTTGGTAGTTTCTAATTGCTATCAGCAGTATCAAAAAGTCACAAAGTTATGTAAAAGTAGTTTCAGCCTTTGCCCAGATATCCATAGATTTCATTCCTGCTGTGCTGTGCCATATTCAAAGTTAATTGGATGACCCAAATTTAAACCTGAAATACAGTATGAACTTAGAGGCTGTTACCAGTGCAGTTATAAGTTGCTTGAAGAGCACATCTGCAGTGTTGGGTACAAAAAGCTGAAGGCCAAAACAGAGTGCTGGAAGCACATGAGGAGTTAGTGGCTGAAAAGAGAGGTGACCATTGGAATGGGAATCTGTACAAGGAACATATGATAAAAGCCAGATATTTCTATTTTAGTCAAATTCTACATTGTGAGAGACTGGCATGAAGGCACTTTTAAGGATTGTGTTCATCATTCCTCTGCATTGCAATAAAGTGTCACTCTTCTTTCCAAATGCTATTTACTCTTCAAAATAGATTGATTCAGCTAAGTTCCCTTCAAACTAAGTCAGACTGTAAGCTTGGAATTTCTGTTTCATTCATCATGTGCTTTTGAGGCCTGCTCATGTTCTTATTAATAATTCAGCCTTTACCTATTCTAGGTTTATTGCTCAGAGAGACAGTACCTTTTGCTGAGTTGAGCATATGGCTAACAGGAGCTATGTCAGGTAAGGAATGCAACATTTAATTTTTCACCATATTATCTTTTGTTGTTAGTCAGCTTTGGAATAGAACTATAGTGCAGTTGGGTATGTTTATATCAACAACTGTTAGCTTGGGTGGCCTGTTACTTTGAAATAGCTGGAGAAATGCCAAAGATCTCAAGTGACTCGAAGACTATCAAGCTTTTGCTTTTTGTGTTTGTCATTTCAGTAGCTGAGAACACAGCAAGTCCTGAAGCAAACTGGATTAGGTAAGAGAATTTTTAAATGTCAGAATTTATGGCAACCTGGAGAAAAAACAAATGTGGTGTTCTGACTCCCCACAAAATAAACAAGTCTCCGTGTCGTTCTGCTAATGTGTCCTAATTGTCTTACAGATGGTCAGCTAGGATCTGTGAAATGTTGCTCTGCTTGGAGCTGTATTTCATAACCTTTTTTCTTTTTTTATTTCTCAAGTAATGAAGTCAAGCTGTTGAGCTAGGCAAAATAGCTGACTCCTGATTTCATCTTAATGCCAAGAGCACTGTGAAAGAAAGTTACTGAGAACACGTAATTAAAAATAACTGTTGCTGACTGTTGTTGCTTTGCAATGTGGCCTTCGTGTGTTTGTACGTAACAGCATAGCTGTCTGTATTTGACAGGTTGCACTAGAGGTGTTAATTCCATTTATGAATATTCCCCAAGGGTAGAACTGCCCTTGTGATTCTGGGCTTGTTCAGGCACTTCTCTTTCCACTGCTACTCAGAAACTGCTAGCTAGGGAGAGCCTTTTGAACCGAGTGGTACATGGCATGATGAAATACAAATCTCTGTGGCTGATAAAATTCTTAGGTATATTTTTTAGGAAATTCTATTTAAAATAATCTCATCTCTGAAGGAAAATCCACTGCATAGTTTCTCCTGGCCTTACTTGTTGGCTTCCTTCAAAAGGGTGATTGTTATAAATCATACCTTAGAAGCTGTTAGTCTTGAGTTCCTAGTTTGTAGTGTTGATGGTTATCATGTGGTGGAGTGCCTACAGTGTTGGAGGAGGAATATGCTTTTACAGCTTTGGTTGTAAAAGGAAGAATGGACTGTGAAGAGTGCAGCTTTCATTATAACTCCTGTCTGAAGAATTGACTCATGGTATATTTTTTCCTGCTTGGGTTCTTTGCCAAAAAAAAATTAAATGGTGGCTCTCTTTCTCATCAGGATTCATGGCCCTGTCAGTGTCAACCTATTGTGGATTAAAACCTGGGGATTTCATTATCAATAATTTTGAAAAAAAAAGTCAGTTCACTGAAAATATTCATGCTCTAGGTAACAGGTTCCAGCTAAGGTTTTACATACTGTAAATGTTATCTCTTTAAATAAAACCTGAAAGTTCTTGCATGGGGTTCTTATGTATGTGTATAGTAACAAGAGTAGTTCTTTTTCAGTTGTGCTAATGGAGCTATTGACAAGACAGTTGGCACTGTCGCACTGAGGTGATCTTCACCCTTGCAAGACAAAATATAGTTATATGAGCACATTTTTTGCAGAGATGCAGTTATCCATGTGTATAAAAGATCTGACTCCTGATAGCCAGCAGATGCCCATGTCCTTGACAAGGCTGTCTCTGCAAGATAGATACATATATCTATAAAATCCGCATTGATCTGTACTATATGCCACAGCTTCTTCTCCAAAAAGCTTTGTGACTTGAAAATATACAAATGTTTTTGGGACTAGGTGGAGAAACTTGTGAAGTCTTGTTATACCTATGCTGATAAGGTTGCCCTAAGCCCCAAGTGCATCAGCTTGTCAGGGTACCAGATAAACCTTCTCCTCTGTCCTTGATGCAGTTGCAGCTCTGTGATGGAGGCTGTACTGAGCTCATAGGCATGCAATTGTGCCTTATCTTTGCTGCCTTCCCAGCCTTTTCCTTATGTTTGGACCCAGCTCTGCAAGTCTCAAATAGAGCTTTCTACCTGCATCTCCTTGTTCCAAGTGTTCTGTTTTCTACCTATGGCTTTCAGGAGAGACAGGTTTTTTGTCGAACAGTTTTTTAGGAGGACTCCATGTCACTAATAAGCAGCATAATGTAAATGTACGGCTGGAAAGTGGACACTAAATAGAGATTTGAGATTCATATGGAAGTGGTGTATTGCATATAGAAGTAGGATGAACTCTTATTTAGGTCTAAGAAGGTGGAGACATCTCTGGACCATTTTTGTGGACATTTAAGGAAAGTATAGAAATATTCAAGGAACATATTTTCCTGCTATTGAAATCTGAAATAACAGGAGGTGCTGCTTAAAACACTTTGAAGGAGTGCTGCCTCTGTTCTTTAAGATTCCTTATATTTCAAAATGTCCATTACAAAATAATGTAAGACCAACAGCGTAAGAGTAATTTGTTCTGTTATTCTTTGGTGACCATTGCTGTTGGCAGTTCCCATCTTTTCCATGGTCTTCCTTCTTCTGCTGTTCTCTGTTGTCCAGCCTAGTGTGAACTGAAGGGTAAAAGGGTTAATTTGGGCCTGACAGGCAGGACATGAGTTTTCAGCAACTCTTCTTTCTTTGAGATTTCTCCTTACAATAAACAAAGAGAAAATGGGAATGGAGAAGTAGCCTAGTGTGGTACAATGATTTTCAGAGAAGAGTTGCCCATAGTGTTAAGAAGACCCGAGGGACAGTCTTTTGAACATAGACTCTGACTAGTGGTAGAAAATCATTTGCTTGCAAATGCTTAGCAGCTCAATGCAGATTTTGCAGGATCTGTCGTCTTACTGAAGCATTTATTTTTTAAAAAAAATAACAGCTGCTCTTCAGTAGACGTGGTTTTTTATTTAGAAAAAGAAAAAGTTGGAAAGCTCCCTGTTATTGTGTAGTTTTTGATAAACCTGGAGAATAAACTCAGTCTGAGTGTGGTAAGCAGGAGGAGCTGTAAAAGGTGTAGGTGGAGATGGCAGTTTTCATGTCTCCTTGTATATTTTTTACGCTGTATTTCAAACCTACTGGAGGGATGAATGATAGATGTTATTAATACCACCTCACATGAAAGAAGAGCACATGTTTGGTGCACATTGTGTTGTCTTCACTTGTTCTCTCATCGTTTCTGTCAATAGGTGCATGGATGATCTTTATAATTTGTGTGTAGCCTGTGAAATGGATACAAAGACCTGTCAGACTGTCTTTTCTAATACATTTTCTTCTAAGGAGACAAACCTAACATAAATGTCACCTGTGTATGAGCAGCTGCAGCAAATGGAACACTGAATTTATGGTTCTGAGAGGCAGACCAGGAGAGATTATGAGATAAATACAATAGATATGGTACATAATTCAAAAAATTTCCTGTGATTAAAAATGAATTCAAGGAAAAAGAGCATATCTTCAAAAAGTTAGAGCATTTAAAAATCGCTTTTGTACTTCTGGAAAAGTGTTAAAAGATCATTCACAACTGTGTTTATAGGGAAAATCCTCCATTAGTTTAATCAAAAGGGTATTTTTCAGCTGTTGGTCTTACATTATTTTGTAATGGACATTTTGAAATATAAGGAATTTGCTTCTAAGACATATCTGATATCATGCCTCATGTTTGGGGCAAAACACTGTCTCAGTGAAAAATTGTTATAAAACTAACCTGATTGCTGTAATGAAAGTCATATATGTTGTCATCAAATGCAGAGGAGGACTGATGTTAGAGTAAATGACTTGAGTTTAACACCTGATAACATATATCTCACTCCATGCTCTACTTAGTCACATCAGTGTTTTAGTAAAAAGAAGTTGAGCAAATTGCTGCTGCTGGGACTGTTTTGTAAGGAGTGTCATGAACGTGGTGCTACCACAAAAAGAGATTGATGATAGTCTGTTTTTAATAGTTGTAAGATGACCTATAGTGTAGCTTTCATTCTTTATTTAATTTCTCTTAGTCTTAATGGTACATCTGGAGAGATGCAGAAAACATAGTAGTGTGTAGTTTTAAGGATGAAAATTCCTGTAAGTTTTGGATGGTACAAGTATATAAACCTTATTTGTCTGCCTGAAATACAGAGTCATCTTTCTTAGTAAATTTTAAATATCTTCTGAACTGTGTTGTAAAACAAAGGGAAATTATTTGGATTAGTTCAGGACACATTCAGAATTAAATGAAGGAAAGGTCTTTCTTTGCCGGTCCTTTATTGAACAGAAGTGAAAAGGCTGTATTCCTCCTGATTAAAGTTTTGATGACAAATGAGTGTGAATATTTCATTAGCCAGAAGAGTACTTAGTTGCTGTTCAAACTTAGTCTTCAGCACAAATTATAAAAATATGCTGATCTACATTTGTTGTCTCCAGAATTCATGAAAGCATAAGACTAATTTTGTTAAATAATACATAATAAATTGCCAGAATTTTGCAGGAACTGTTTATTTAATAGAAGGAAGAAAACAATTAAATTTGAAAAGAGGTTTTGGGAGAGAGAATTTTTTTAAAAGCAGGCCCTGAAATAGGGTTCTGCTTTACAGTGTGGAGTTTTGTGTAATTAAATGTTGCTTGTCTTAATAATTACGAAACTAAGAATTGTATGTCCTTATGCCCTCAAATTCTTCCTTATTCCATGTGAAGAAAGACAAGAAAAAAGAAAATACAAGAAGGAGTTTGCTTACCTTAAAATATTTGCCTTACAGGTTCCACACATCACATTCCTTTAGATTTCAATGAACATTTTCTATATAAATGGTATGTAAGATACAGACATTATAGTCTCAGAGTTTGTGAACCCTTACAGTTATTACCAGGCAATGCTGTAGCATATGTATCTTCATTAATCTTCCTTTGAGAAGGTGAAAATATTGACCATGAGAAAAATATATCTGCTCATATGTTAAAAGGGCTGCTTGATATTACTGGGTTTGTGTCTCGACATGCATTCCAAGGGCTGTAGATGTAGGTCTTGCTACTCGTTCATTTGAGAACTGTGCAAGTTTTTGCATGTTCTGAGGCAGGCGAGCAGAAAAAGGCCTGGGTGAAGTACAGTAGGCACTCTGCAGCGAGTGAGGGCAGCTGAGCCGGGAGCCACGGGAGCCACTGAGGCAGCAGGGTCGGTGGCCACACGGACTATGGGACATCCTGTCAAGACACCAGTCAGGCAGCAGAGGCAGGTACAGGCATGGCAGTCTGGGTTAGCAAACTGTCCAGGGACTGCCAGGTGAGTCTGTGGCAACAGGGCAGGTAGGAGTTAAGCAGTTCAGGAGATAAGTCCATGGGTTAGTGCTTGGTCCTGGAAGTGTGGGCTGTGTGCTCAGACAGCAGCATGGCTGTAGGATAGCCTTAAGGACGATAGTTCCCAGTGAAATGCAGCTCCCAAGAGAAGCAGATGCCCTGACATTGCAAGCTTGTGCAAAATAATGTAATTCATTGTGCTGTGTGTGCTGGGCATTATTCTGGGCTGGTTCTTGCAGCTGATACGAAGTTTAACATGCTGATCTTGCTTGGGTCAGAGCTCACATGCCTGTCTGTGACAAGTCTGTTTTCTCCTTAGGTTCTGGATTCCTGAACACTTTCCTTATGTCAGGATACAACCCATTCAAGGCAAGAGTCATTCTAGCATGGATGACTTCAGTTGCTGATACCATGTAATTGCCTTGTCAAGGATTAATTCTGTATTTTGCAGAACTTTCCTTAAGATCTTTATCAGAGACCTATTTAGCTCATAAACTTGCATGATTCTTTTCATCTTTTGACAGCCACATTTTTAAAGTGTTTTCTTTGTTCGTATTGGTGAAACTCAAACATTTGATGGATTTCATTTTTATGTGGAGTACCATATAGCTTCTGTTTGTGTGACTGTATTGCACTTCCTGCACTATACTTCTGTTCTACATCAGAATTAGCAAATACATCAACTGCTGCAGAATCTGATTGGTGTCTGAGAGATTTTGCTTCCTTTTTCACTAGAAATCAGTAATTCAAGGTGCAGAATGAACTGTGGTTTACAACTCCTCATTTTTTTTCCTGCTTTTTGTTCTTGAAGTCCAGGAGGCCTGTGAATAGTTTCTGAAATTACTATATATTTGAGGTCCTTGGAAGAGAGAGTTACTGTTTAGAGAACAAGTCCTGCATAACGTGCCTTTCGCTAACCTGTCTCTGTGGGATGGGTTGGGTTCTTTGCCCCTAGAAGGTAAGATATATGAATCTGCAGTTTCAAAATCACCATTTGTTGTACTCTCTGACCTTTTTTCTGGCTGACCTTTCTCAGGCATGATGAGACGAAAACAGTGTGTGTAGTCTGTAATGTTATTTCCTAGTGTTTGCAGAGTCTGGAACCTTTGCTTCCAGACTCATGAGAGTAGTATTTCCCCTGTGTTCTGAACTGGATTAGGCTAGGAATCTGTAGTCTTGCCTTGGAAAGGCTGTATTACAGCATTCTTCAAAAATAGACTTGTATGCTAAACTTCAACAACATTCATTATTATCTTCTGTTAAAAGACTCAGTTAAACAAGACACATCTTGATCCCATTTATGTGTCTGCTTAAACGATGGTTGTTAATTTACAATGTAACAAATGTATGAAAAACTTAATGTTAACACTTAGAGAGGCTTTTCCTCTGAGTTCTGACCATTTTCCAGCTAATGTTATGCTTCCCAATGGACTAACAGGTTGTGAGAAGTTGAGCCAAATGTGAATAATCAATTGTGTTATGGGGCAAGTGAAACTCTTCACATGAGGCCTAAAGCAGTCACTCTCTACAGAAGGTGGAAAGCAGTAGTTTGATAAAGGAACAGATTGCTTCATTGTTAGATAAATTATTAGTAGTTTTTGTTTTAAGAGTGTAGACAAACAATAATTGCCCCAGAGAGAGGGATGGATTTTGAAGGAAAAATGGTTGCCAAAGTAAAATTCTCTACTGTGAGTGGGATACAAGCTGGAAAAGAGCTGTAAATTTATTAGATAAGAAGACCTTTCAAGGTTGTTCTGAGTCTAGATGGATGTATGCTTAGTGGTTTTTTTAAATTTCTGTTCTTTTGACTTTACAAACCTTGGTAAATGGCATTATTGTGGTCTTGTTGTGGATGCAGTAAGTCCTTTTATTAGCTGTTTATGTTGACCTGGTTGAGGTGAGGGATGATATCAATTCACCCAAGTAACTTGAAGGAATTTGCACCCCTCTTGCAATCTGTAGGTACTACTGAAGTACTTTCAGGCAGCCAGTGGCCCAGAATATTTCTTAGAGGCTGTAAAGATAGTGGAGTTGCACAGGTCAATGTATAAACCAGTACCTCAATGTCTAAGAAGCTATTTCCATTGCTGAAAAAGAAGTCTCTCTGGAATGGTAGTGGGAAGCCCAGGGACTGCAAAAGGAGTGGAGGATGTTACCACACATTTTTCAAATTGGGAAACCAGAGATGTTTTTGTGCCTACCCCAGAAAAATTATTTCACTTTTCTCTAACTTCATACCTTAGCCCATTGCTGTACCGTGCATTCAGGGTCTTCCATCTCCTGTTAGTTGCTTCCCATATGGTAGTTGCCTTCACTAACGTAAAAGTTGAGCAGACTGTTATGTCAGCATGCCTCTGAGATAACATCCCATTTTAGAATTCGTTCAGTTTTCATTAGTGAATTAACTGAACGTATAAATATTTATGACTATCTCAGATGTCTACTACAACAGGGAATAAATAATTCATTATCGAAAATTACCTGTGTACAGTTGATACCACAAGGCTATAAATCAGATATGGCAATTTCCAGAGAAGCAGCACAATATATTTTTTTTGCTGGAACACCCTTGAGTGAGTATCTTTTTGATGCAAACATTGCTTTTCTAAGCTGGATAACAAACCTTCCATTGTGTGAATACTTGTGATGGGAGAAAGTCTATTTACAGAAATGTGCATATAGTAAAAGTTTATTGTCAGTTGGGACAGTTCAGGGAATCTGTGTTCAATATACTGTAAGCCCCCGGTTATTTGTAACTCACATCTCTGCAGTTTCAATGATTTGCAATTTATTTTCCAGTGAAGAAGCGAGGTCTATGCATGTTCAGATATCGCCATGAACTCAGACACCTCATGAATATGGAATGAACTCATGAATATGTAAATGGGCAACACCCATCACCCCCACCCCCTGCAGTCCCTGATTGGGGACCATTACTCCTCAAAGTTACAAAGCCAGACGTTTTATTGGATGAATATCTGAGAGAATCCAAGTGCTGCAGTAATATTGTTTGCTGTTCAAGTCACAATATACAATTGCCTAAGCAGAGAAGATCAGAAAAGGTCCATCAGCAGTTATATCAGAATTTGCTAACACAAGAATCTTTCTGCTTTCCCTTAAATATTAACAAACGGTAAGGTCTCTTTTGGGTTCAGATCAGCAAAAAAAAAAGTTGTTTTTATTACTCTCTGTATATTAAGTTATTATTAAATAACATATAAAGGTATAACAGCACTGTGCAGCTGCTATGTATATTGCTGTCTGTCCTTTTCTACCTATCTGAACCCTCCAAAACCCTGACTGATTTTTAAGTTCAGTAATTCACTGTGAGCAGCAGTGAATATTGGCATTGTTCTGCCACCTTTTGTCGGCCTTTTTTGGCTGGGAAGATGTCAAGCCAATTGCTTGTGGATTTCCCTTGGTCTTTGTTACAAAACTCAACGTAGGTGGCTATAGGCCCAGATACCATAACCTGAATAATATATTTATAATTTATTAAAGTTAATTCTTTAAAGGTTCTTTTGATAACTGCTCCATGAAGATAGCTGCTGAAGGAAGTTGAAAATTAATGAATTCTATCTTTATGCCTATTATTATTTTTGAAGCCTGTTAGAGGAAAGAAATTATGCAAATTGGTGTCACGCTAGGCTACTGCACACATGCTGGTAATGCATAACAACTAGCTCACTGATGAAAATACTTCATCTTAAGCAAGAGTCATTGTCAGTGCTAAGAGATATTCTTTGTATCATGATTAACAGTTTATTATTATTTTTCTTACGGATGAAAGAGTATCTCTTCTTATTAAAAATCCTCAGAATAAATCTGCTATAAAAGTAATACTGGAGAACTGTGGTGATGAATTATGATTGATTGCATTATACAATTAAGGTATATCGTGAAACAATAGAAAGATCTCTTGAAAATATTAAGCAGTTGTTGCTCACTGTCTGTGAATGACAAAGTGGCTTTAATTCTTAAGCTCCTGCTTGTGAAAGACTTGATAAATAGCTCAAGCTCAGCATCAATTAGTGTCACAATGATCTTTAGTATTAATGAAGTGAAGCCACTAGGATTGAACCAGTTTATTTGTACCTCCATGACAGCATGGTAAGCCAACACACACACTGCGTTGTCTGTCTAGTACTGGGCATGGGAACCAGAATGCAGAACACACAGTTCTGTGCAGCACTGGCTCGTACAAGCTCTCCCTGTGAAGAAGCTGTCTTAGTTCTGAAGAATATGGATATCCTTAGCAGGACAGAAATCCAATATAAGATAAGCTGGTTTCAGAAAGTAGGTCACTAATGTAAGTTTGCAGTTATTTTCTTCTGAAGTTTATCCTACATATATCTTAGATTTCTTTTTCCTCCTCTGTACACGAAACATATCAAGCTTTCTGATTCTGCAGTGAAGAGCCTGATTTTGGTCTGAGGTCATCAGTCTATTACAACCCTTCATCCTTACATTTTAGCACTAGCACATGCATTTTGTTTGCTCTGTTAAATTGCTGCCAAAGGAGGCAGAGAAAAACTTCTCAGATATTAATTTTTCACACAAGGCGACTATAGCTGGTTTGCCACCTGATTTGCCACCTGTAGTTTATAACTGAATGGGCTCGTGGGATTATAAGCTTCATTTTAGTGCTGAGTTCACAGCCTGAGGTGAAATTGGTGTGTTTGCTGTTAATCATTTGTAACTACTTTAGTGTATTTTGCTTGATGGAATTCAATTTAAATGGCTTAATATAAATAGCACTTATGCAGTAGGAGTGCCACTGATCGGAACTTATTGTTTGAGTTATTCTTCTTAACATTCTTTCAGATATTTGGATTTGGTCTTGGAAAATAATTTCTGCTTAATAATTTAATAATTAATCACGGTAAATTACTAGGTGCATAGTTTTATTCAAAATTCGGTCCTTGGAGTTGTAGATGGAACTGATTAATTAGCAGTCAAATTAAGTGTGTTATAGCTCCTTGTGAATGATCAGGGGCTTTATTTTCAGTGGGGCCCAAAACTTAAAAGAAGATTCCATTGATTTCTGTGTTAATGGCAAAGTACGCTTTACCTCTGAGGATAAGACAACCCTCAAAAATAGTTGGTTTACTATGGGAGTGATTTTTTGCAATAGTCCGATTCTCAGCAAGGCATTCATTCTTTTGTTACTGAATATACGTAATTTTCTGCGTTAGTTCCAGTTAGTTTCTTAACTACACAGTACCTAACAGAAAATCCTGGAAGAGTCATTTTCCATTCATAATACATTTTACTAATTTTGTGGGAGAAAAAAAATGTATTTCCTTCATGTTAGTGAGAGGTGCAGGTTTGCTATATGAGTCATCTCTGTGAAATGCAGTCTGCATATGTCTTGACCATTTTTTGTTTAATTCCAATGCCAACAGTTTGGATATTTATGTTGAACCTTAGTAAAACAGTCTTGAAGTTTTTTTAGAAAATAATTTCTCACAGAAGACTCCATTCAGATTTGAGAGAGAAGTAGAAATCTCCCAAATAAAAAAGGGAAGGTGGGGGGAAGCAGCAGTCTGGTGGGGCAGTGTGGTCACGCGCAGTCGCAGCAGCCTGGTCCCAGCTGCAGAAGCAGCAGCGTTGACAAAGAGAAACCCAGGGATTCTCAGGGCTGGGGGGTCTCCTGAGTCAGAGGTGGCTCAGAAATGCTTCCCTTTGCTCCCCTGTGCTGAGAGAGCCCATGGGGAGGAGCGGAAAGTGTCCACAGTGCTCCAGAGTGGTGAGGGTGGAGCAGTGGGCATGACCTGCATGCATATTAATGACCTGCATGTGTTTGCAAATACGACGTTTTGCGAGACCTCTGATATAACCTGTTTCTTGCAAATGAGGAGGTATAACTGTAGTGAATATTTATATTAAAAAAAGATGGAGTGACTTAAGTTCACCCTCATCTGTAAGACCTTCCTACTCTAGAAAACCCCAGTGGTTGCTTGTTCTTTTCTTGATTGTACAGTAGATTGAGGCTGTGTTTAATTTAACTTAAAGTGCATGACCCCATTCTGTACCTATTAAGCAGATCTCTTTAAGGCTAATACTACACTTTTTGTAAGTACCATTTAATTAGAAAATGACTTGAGGTGAACTGGTGTGATGGTTTTAGAGTAATACAGTGAACCCCTGTGTTTTCGCGGTCCACTATTTGCGAGCTTCATCATTTGCTGGTGATTTTTCCGCAAGATGTGCAACTTTGGCGCGTGCGCAGAACCTACCGCAACCTCAGTCTGATGACCCCCAGCTCCACCGCTTGCGGTGCCGGCTCCGCCCCCGCCTCCCTGCTCGCACAGCCAGCCCCGTCCCTGCTCCCCCTTACCCTGCTCGCAGGGGTCGTGGTGCACCTCCGCCCCCGTCCGTCTCACTCACTCGCCACGGCTTGTGGCGCGCCCCCCATCCCGCTCACTCGCTGCGGCGCGCCCCTGTCCCGCTCGCTCACCGTGACTCGCCCCCGTCCCGCTTGCTCACCCCGGCTTGTTGCACATTCCCGTCCTACTTGCTTGCCACGGCTTGCGACGCACCCCCATCCTGCTTGCTTGCCGCGGCTCGCAGCGCCGGCACTCGCCCCACCCTCACACCGGTCCCATCCTCGGCACTCGCTCGCCTTGGTGGAGCACAGCGAGACATCTGAAACAAGCCCCGCTCCCAACTTCCCAACTTTATTAGGGGAGACGGTGTGGCTACAGGTATGGCGTACTCGACTACGTAGTGGGTTTGCTATCTTTGCGAATTTCACAACTCGCGGGAGGTGGACCAGACCCAACAGCCTGCGAGTAACGGGGGTTCACTGTACCTTGAATTTCACAGGGGTTAGGGTCTTTCTGAGTGCCATGAATCCTCTGATCCAGGGAGATAGGCTGGTCATGAATATGCAGGTAAGCTACACCCATCACCCCACGACCCTCAGCCCTGGAGCGCTGGAGGGTGTTCTGGTGCTGCCCCGTGCCCTTGGACAGGTCATGAAAGCATAGGGAATCTCTCTTGACCTTGGGGTGGCCACGCCACCTCTGGGAATGGTCCCTGGGCAGTGGTGGCACTGGGAACAGCACTGGATCCTAGAGCCAGTCTGTGCTGCCACTGGAAATGGTCCCTGGGTGGTGGCGGCGCTGGGAACAGCACTGCATCCTAGAGCCAGCCTGGACCAGCCCCTACTCACCACCTGGGAGCTCTTGGGCCATGACCAAGCTGACTCCTACATGCTGTGGTGGCAGTGGGGCCCCAGAACCAGGATGAACTGCGCTGGGGACATGGGTAGCTCTGCTGGCAGCAGGACCTGAGGACCAGGACGGGCTGTGCTGGTGATGCGAGCTGGGGACAGTTGTGTGGGCTGGGATGCACTCACTGGTGGGGGCTGTGCTTTAACACATTCACCACTTGTAAACAGTTTGCAATGCACTGACTACTCAGGCTGTGATGGCAGTGCAAGCCTGAGTGTTGATTACAGCTATTGCACCTCCAGTTTAAACGTGGGGGATGCGGCAGTGCACAGAAACAGTGCCTGCCGTGCTTTAGCTTCAGAGTGCCAGGGTACCCACGCCACTGCTGTGCCCAGCACTGCCACCGTTCCCCAACCTTCCCACCACGGAGTCCTGGTCTGGAGCAGTGTGGAATGGTGGCTTCACTAGCTTCTGCCATGGAGCAGGCATGGGACCACAACACGGGCCACCTGCCACCATGGAGTGGGACTGTGCTGCGCCATGGTGCTGTAGGACTATTAACTGCATGTTATGAACGTTCCCTGCCATGTAACCTCTCCAACACTTATAAGACAGTGAACTCTGAGCAGTCCCTAAGCCAGTGAGTGGTGTCGCCCCCTTGCCCCTCAGGACATGGCCGTCCTGCCCCATGGGAGAGTGCTAGTGCTGCCTCTCAGGTGCACCAGAGGGACTGCCCATGCACAGATGCGAAAACACTGTGAAGAATCACGGAGTGTTCATTGAACAGACCCCTGTGAGGATCCAAGGCAGTGAAAGTGGAAGTGCAACTTAGTGAGCTATGACTGTATTTGCATGCAGGTGACATGAAGCCATGGGTCTGTGGTAAGAGGGAAGCAACTTCACAGTTAACTTCTGGAAAGCAGAAAACCCCTGATTTTTACAAGAGATGCAGCTATGAAGGACCCAAGATGCCAGTAATGTTACCTGGACTCCATAAAAGATGGAAGGTCATTGAGTGTTGTAGCACTTAACTGGGAGTCGCAGGATGAAGCGCTAGATAGTTCTGGAGTAAAATGTTTTCTTTATGACTCAGTAATAGACTCAGCAGCACCTTCTTATCTGTCCTGCAGCAAAGACTGGAAATGCATACCCAATTAGAAGATTACAGGGGAGCTGATCAGTGGCCAAGCTGTACTTTACCTTTGCCTACATGCATTTTCAGCATTTGACTAGAGTGTTCAAAAGTCAAGTTGTTTGTTCTCTTTATTTTTAGAGTAACAGATGATATTTAGATTTCTCTGTCATAATGTCAGTAGCTGGTTTTATGGTCAGTTTATTATGGTTGATCCTAGGAATGGGGTTGTGATTCATGCTGTGCTGAACTTAAAGCGTAGACAAGACAAGGGAGCAAATGTTCACAATGCTGTCATGAGAGCTGACATCCAAACACAATCCATTGCCACTGGTTATCACACTATTCTGGCCCTGTGGCTGATACTGGAAGTCTAACACCTTTGATCGTCTAGTCCATCCACACAAAGAAAGAAAAAGAAAAGAAAATAATGGAGATACTTCTGAATTTAAAGGATCTAAGGGACTTTATATAGACAAAGAGAGTGTATGTAAGCTCAATTAGTAAAAGGTCTATAAAGTTTAATTTGGTCTATGTGGAAAGGAAGAACACGTTTCCCACTTAATATCTTCTCCATTTCCATTTTGAATAACCACAAAGTTGGTTTCATAATTTCAAGCAATACTTGTTCCATAAGCTGAATTGAGGAGGGGTGTTTTCAGGGATCTACCTTTCATCTATGAGTAACAGCAGTTCTATTCCTTGTTGTCCTGTTTTTTCCTTCATGTTGGCCTAGTGAAAAGATGTGAGCAGTTAAAGTATAGTTCTTTTTTTGTTTATAGGTTGTATAGCATCAGTAACAGCTTTTGAATGTACAGCAATCCCTCATCTCTTTACGATTCAAATTTCGTGGCCTCAATTCGCAGTGTTTTTATTCCTGTGAAACCATCTTTGTCTTACCTCGGTCAGTCGCAGGGTTTTTCTGTGTTACATGAGGATGGGATGGCCACACATGGGCAGTGAGTGCCTTTGTTGCCCCTCTCGCTCACTCGTGGACCGCCCAGAGTTCCCTCCCTTGTGAGTGTTGGAAAGGTTAAATGGTGGGGAAGCTTTATAACATGGTGTCAACAGTTTATTACAGCAGCTCACCCCAGGGCTGTGGAGGGACGGGGGTTCAGTGGAGTGCTGCGCCAGGCTGAGGCATCGCCACATTGCTGCTTATGCCTGGCACAGCCCCAGGCTGGACCTGGTAAGGGGTGCCCACAGTGTCAGGGGAGGGCACAGGACACACTCCCATCTGCTACCCGCCTCACCGGGGAGGGAACGGGAGGATGGAACCCTCCCGCAGTGCAGCAGGGACACCCCTCTCTGCTCCCTTGTCGCTGCCCATCATGCTGGGGAGGTGCAGAGAAGATCCCCTTTGCTCCTCTGTCCCATCACACAGCGTAGGGAAGTGCTGGGAACTCCCTCTGGCGCTCCAGAGCGGAGGGGGTGGGGTGATGGGCATGGCTCATTTGCATATGTATAAACTGCTTCTCTTCATGGATTGCAGCTATGACGGGATTCTCACAGTCCTGGACCCCGCGAAAATTTGGGGGATTACTGTACTTCTATCCTTCTCCTTCATCTTCTCCCATCACTGACCTTTATCCTGAAAACAACTATGCACAGCACATTCTACCATCTCTCTTTCTGAGAACAACTGAGAACAGTTATGGGATGGTGAGTTGATGGATTTTTTTTTTGTCTGTTTCATTTCAAGATATTGACATCCTCTTTGTTTTAACCTAGCCAGTGAGAAATAGCAGGAGGAGACTAGCAGAGGCAGCTGTTCTGACTATTGATTTTTCTTGTGCCTTTTGTTGGTTCATTAATTCCTCTAACAATTGCTTCTGAGGTAGCTGTCTGTGTGTGACCATTTCTAGCCAGCAGAAAAGGGGCTGTCATGGCTGGGTGAAGTCATGGCTGATATGGTCAACTTTACTTTCTGAATTCTTGTATCTATGAGTTATTTAATTTAGTGTATTGAGTTCTCTACAAATGGTGGAATACCTTACTTTTGAATTTGACATTCTGTTCTTCCACAGTATTTGTAGATGGCAGACCTGTAAAAGCCAGATGTTTCACAAGACAAACAAGAGACATTAGACAAATGGAACATTGCAAAAACTAGCATTGTGCATGAATTATTCATATGGAAACAGTATATTCAATTTCATTTCACTTGTATTGTCTGGTATTGCTATCATTTCCCTACCAAGTATATTAGAATTCAAAACTCTCTAGTACTGTGCATCATGATTGCTAGAAAGCACCTGTCTGGAGTGGGGCTCATACTAATTTTAAAACCTCTACAGATGATCCATCTTGCTATAAGGTAGAAAAGGAGGTGTTGGAATGCAGAAGGAAATCACTGTTGTGTAGGAGTTGAGTGAGAATAGAACAATAATTGTGAAATTGTTTCTGGAACTGTTTTTCTGGCTTATGCGTCCCTTTTTTCCCTGTAATTTCTGAGAAAGGTATCTGTGATAATAAATTTGTGAGAAGAAGTTGCTGATTTTTTCCAGAGGTAATTATATCGTTAACCAAATCTGCATGCAGTTGTTCAGTGTGGAATTTGGATTTTTTGTTTTGTTTTTCACAACACAGGAGAATATCACAGCAGAACTTCTAGGACACCACATATTTTCCAGATGGCTTTTCTGAGGCTGTCTAGAGCCATGGAATACAATTGAAAGGCTGTGGTTCACAGAGGGAAAATTGATGCGTGCACTGTTCATAACCCATACTTCATTTATGATATCTTGTCTATCAAGTACTACATGTAGTCTGTTTGTCTTGGTGATGCTGTTAAGGGATGATAGCATGGAGTCATTGATTCTAATGTCAATCTTACAGAGAAATATTTTCTTTAAATGTAGAGAAATGTTACTTGCGCACTTCTCTGATTTAATTTGTTCTGTTAAAGCTTTAGAAAACCAAAAAAAATAAGGTGTTATGACAGAATCGACATTTACTTTGGTAGACAATATCTCTTTTCATGGATAAATGAAAGAAATCTTATCAGTGGCTGAAGCCTGTTAATAAAATTTGTCTTGACTTATTGTTTGTCTTGTCTGGTCAGCTTTTACAAGACATATTTTAAATTACATTATCTCAGCTTAAAAAAAAAAAAGAATCATGCTATTTGTCCCTATTTCAGCCTGAGAGCAGCTTGACTAGACTCCATCAGGTTGTCCTTACTTGTGCTTTCATTCTCTTTTCCAAAGTATGTAAAACAGGATATGGTAGAGTGCTAGGGGCTTGTTGATGGCATGTGGGCCTTAAATTCTATAAACGTGTGCAATCCCAAATAGCTTTGTGTTAGATGTTCCCTATCCAGTAGTGTTAATTGCAAAGTGTAGTTTTCAGCACCTGGTGAGGGGTATTTTGTTTGCCTGCATGGAACAGATTTAACCACTGAGAACTTTTCTCCAACTGGTGGCAAAAATACTTTTAATCAGTAGGTCTCTAATAGGTGTAGTCTTCCTCTGTGGAGAGTATTGCTGTTTTTCACAACCAGAGGCCATCATCTCTTAGGACATCATTGCAAAGCCCAGAGATGTGTGAGGCCTGATGTGGGGGGAGTCAAAGGAGAAATTTCTTCCTAAATAAGTTTCAACTACACTATCTTAGTGTTACAATCTTCTGAGTATCACAGAATATGCTGAGTTGAAGGGACCCACAAGGATCATCATGTCCAAACCTTGACCCTGCACAGGACCATCTCCAGGAGTCACACCATGTGCCCCAGAGTATCCTCCAAATGCTGCTTGAACTGTCTTGATGCTTGGTGTTGTGACTACTTCCCTGTGTCCACTTGTCCTCCCACTTCAGGGGAGCCTGTTCCAGTACCCAACCACCCTCTGGGTGAAGAACCTGTTTCTAATATCCAACTTAAACCTCCCCTGACAGAGCTTCAAGCTTGGGTCCTGTCACTGCTCCCCACAGGGAAGAGTGACAGAGAAATAAATATCAATCTGTCATTTTTTTCTTTGTAAAGCTATTTCCAGCCTGTTCTTCCCTGTTTCTTTGCACATGAACATCTGTAGCGTTTCTGCTAAAGCATTAAACCCACACATTCAATATGTTGTTATGTCAGTTTTTTCATGAGGTGTGACTGTTCCCATGTTTGTATTCACCACCATCCCACCTTGCAAGTGAACCTTGCTCTGAAGTTTGGCTTATCAGGAGCTCCATATCAGTGTCTGCTGTTTTCAGTGCATGTAGTACAGTCTGTTTACTGATTTCAGAGAAGGCTCTCACCTGACCTGCTTCTCTGTGGAGGCACTAAGTGTACGTGCTCAGAATACTGTTCTTTATTTGCAGCATGATGTATTGGATCCAAATATTGGGAAACTATCTAATAGGTTAGATTATTGACCCACAACAGATACATGACATTGACTCTTGCTTTTTTTTCCCCCTCCCCTTATTATTTCTTCTTTTTTTTNTTTTTTTTTTTTTTTTTTTTTTTTTTTTTTTTTTTTTGTGAAGAGGCCAAAAGGATTTTATATGTTATTTGGCACCACTTTTGGTGCAAATACAGTTTTACAAATAGAGAAATAGAGGTTTTCTGTAAATGTGCCTTTCATTGTTTTAAAAGAACATATTATTCTTCTAAACTGCAGGTTAGCCATGTTTTTTCAGCCTAGTACGTGTAAATTACTCTATTGTTATTTCTTCATTTTTCCTTTCTCTAATTCCAGTTCAGGGACAAGATCTACATTCTCACTACTTAAAATGAAATCCTGAAATGGTACAGTCATGCCTCCGGATTTACGGGTTTCGGGTCTTATGAGGCTCCTGTGGAACATTAAATCTGGGAATTCCAGTTGGACATTAATAGGGCAAATCATTGCAATAAATATGGCAACTTTGCAGCCTTGCAAAATCCTGAGGCCCCTTTAAAGCTGGGTGTAGGAGCGTGTTCCCTTTGACTGGAGCAGCTAGCACAGGCAGCAGTGCTTTGTCTAAGGCTATGCATATCTGCATATGCACATCTGCAGATAAGCGCTGGTAAGTCCAGTCTGGCTGCCTGTCCCTGTGTGTGAGCCCTTCTGTGAGCAGCTGTGGAAGGTTTTTATACAGACTTTCTCAACTGTTTAATGTGAAACCTCTGTGGCTAGCGGCAGGGGCAGGAGGCTGTAGGGCTGTGGTGCTGGGATGTACACTGAAGAAGACTGAGCAGGGTTCCCTGGCTAGGCTTATAGTGACAAGGGGCGAGCATGACTTCTGTCACTTTTGCCACGCTGGCTCTCAGTGCCTGCCCAGGGCAGCCGCCACTGAAGCGTCCCTGCGCGGGCACAGTGTACCCTGAGGTGTGCTGTGGCATCATGTGTATAAGCCTTTCCCGATAGGAACCAGCCACAGAGACACGCAGGACCAGGGAAGGGACCACGGCACATCTGAAGGTGCCGCAGGACACACAAACGCCACGTAACCTCCGCAGCACTCACAAAGGAGTGATCTGTGGCTGTCCCCAGCAAGTGGGAGGCGCCGCCTGTGGGGCTGTGCCAGTCCTGCTCCACAGGGAGAGGCGGTACCGCCCCTCCATGAAGCAGAGCAACCGCACATGCATCAACCGGACATATTCATGAATAACTGATTAGGATTTGTGGAAAAAGTTTTTGCAGATATTTGAAGCAGCGAATAATTCGGCACGAATAGTCAAGGAATGACTGTATTGTCATTTTCATAATCAGCAGAACATGCCCTCTATGTAATTCCAAGATGAGAAGGAGCCCTTTGCCTAGGCTGCAGTGATCCATTTGCTGCAGGATCCACTCAGGAATTTTAGGGGAAACAAGTCCCCTGGCCTGGAGATCTCCTGGATGTGGAGATGCAGTCAGCCAGTGTAGCACACCATAATGCACTGACTGGCATACGGGAGCAGAGACAAGTGCATATGTTGGTAAACATCTCCAGTGATGGATGTGACTCCAGTGGTGTACCTGTTCCCTATTTCCAAGGAGGGTTGTATTTTATTATACCAGCCAGCCCAGTCCTAAATTTTCATGAAGTAGTTGTATACGTAGCCCTCTTGTAGATATATCAGATATAATGAGGGATTATACTGGCAATCTCCAGGGAACATTACACAAATATATGTAAAAACCATGAAATGGCTTTTCAAAGCACAAGAAATAAGGCGTCATTTCATAAGCTGTGTTAATCCAATTGTGTAAAATGTCCATTGAAAGAGTGTGCAGTAGAGGGAGGGGTCAGATTTTGTCTCAACTTGTTAAAATTTGTTTAGGATGGTGCAGCATATGGCACAATGTTTGAAACAAATAATACATACAATAATGTAAAGAAAGAGAAATGGTTCCCAGAGTTTTCTTTCCATTTTTTTTATTACCTTTCTGCCTGGTTTTGATTTGTGATTCCATATGTATTTCTTAAATTAAGACATCTTTATCATAGGATGCCTTCTTTAGTCCAGAGTTACCACTGTATATGTGTCTGCTTTGTTTTACAGGAAGCCATTGTATGGATTATTTCAATATAATTCGAGTATGATTGGACTGGAATCATTAGCTGATCCCTCAGATACCTGGGAAATTATAGAGACTATTGGGAAAGGCACTTATGGTAAAGTCTATAAGGTTGCCCATAAGAAAGATGGGAGCCTGGCAGCAGTAAAGATTCTGGATCCTGTCAGTGTAAGTAAAGAACATTAAACTGTAATTTCAATGTTATTTTAAAAGATTTGTTAAGATTTGAAATGCAAATCAACGTGTTCATAAGGGAGCAGTTTTGCAGAATGCATTGACAGAAGTAGTTTAGTACCAGAAACTGAAAGGTGAACTTACAAATTCATCATCTTGTTTGAGGACAGCATTTGCCTAGTTTCTATTTTAGGTCTGTGTAATTCTTTTGGTATAAATTTAGTTATCTGTGCTTGGAACATGCAAATGATTAGAAGGCACAGAGTATTTCTCATAGGGCCTGCTATAGCAGGGAAAAGACAAGGTGGTGTTAATGTTTTATCTTCTGTACTCCCTAAAGGAATTATTTTTCCCATCACAGAGGCACTGTGAACTTTAGGATATTTTCGAGTTACCTTTTATAAGTAGATAATAGCGTGAGGCAATAGTTAAGATAAAAAGAGAAGAGCACATCCCAGATCCACAGAGGTAGGTCTGTGCCAGCTCTGGTTTAGTGGGTATTAGATGCCTAACTTCCCTTGAGGGCCAAGGCCCTAGTTTTCAGTGGAAGATTTAACTGGCAGCTGATCAGGTTCGGTCAAACTGAACTAAAATATTTACTATAAAAAGTTATATTTCTGTCATCTGAAATTCATTGTGGTTTTCTCATGTATAAAACTGCATAAGGCACAAACTTTAATTTTCTAATAGTCACGGTCTGTGCAGAAACAAAGAAAGTTTCATGGCTTAAGCACTGCTCTGAATTGTGGCCTGTGTGCTGGTATTAAGCGCTATTTTGTAATTATCAGAGAATTCTTTCATTAACACAGACTTAGTAACCTTTTCTGATTTCATGGGTGTCTGTTTTGTCTCTTTCATTGTTTCTGATGTATGTCCTTCCTCAGAAGAATGTACGTATTGGGTTTTACTGATTCCCCTTTGAGGTTTTGAGAAATCATCCTCTGTTTAGTCCCACCTGGTGACCACAGAAAAAAAAATAAATCAAAGGTTCATGTATTCACGTTTAGTTTGTGTGTTAAAAGTATGCATGATTAAAAACAGGTTAAAAATCATATATATGTCAATTTGTTATTTAGACGACTGAGCAAAGTTAAGCATGATTTTTAATTTTCTTGTTAAGCATATTATGCACTGTAAGAATTCCTGAAGAACTGGTTGCTTTACACAAGCTTTGCTTTTCTGTATGTAAAAAGAACACAAGTGGCACAATTTGGTGTGCGTTAAATTTGTAGTATAGTGCAATTTCAGCTGCATTAAAGTAACACTATTTCAAAGTACATACTCATTAAAAAATGGTTCTTTTTATCTATGAGAGTTTGTCACTGTCTTTATATGTTCTGTGTGTTTGTGTTTTTGTAGGATGTAGATGAAGAAATTGAAGCTGAGTATAATATTTTGCAATTTCTTCCCAATCATCCTAATGTTGTTAGATTTTATGGGATGTTTTACAAAGCAGATCAATACGTGGGAGGACAGCTCTGGCTGGTACTTGAGGTAAAAACATTTTGATGGTATTATATCCAACCTAGCAGATGCTGTTGGGTTTTTGTTTGTTGTTGCAAGAGGAGTCACAGGCTTTCCTGATTCTCTGATTGGGGCTGTTAATAAAAGGACTGATGATAGATGATGTGTGGTAGCCTACTGCTGAAAATCACATCCAAACTTAAAAGTTCATTTTAGAGGGGATGCCTTTGCACTTAATTTCTGTTTGAGTTGCTACATCTTGCCTCTAAAATAAGCAGATCCTTTTTTTTTTATTATTATTGGAGGAAACATTAGATAAGATATTTTCCTAAACTTTTGAAGAGGTCAAAAATGCAAAAGATGGCAAATTAGTAACATGGAGGGCAGTTAACAAGTAAGTTGCCCACTGCAAAAGTGAACAGAGCAAATGTAGTGGGGAAATGCGTTTTATGGTAATTAAAAACTAGAGGTGTGTTGTTGCTGGAAACATAGCAACAGAAATGTCTTCTACTAACTCTTATTATTCAGTGGCAATCAGTATTCTTACCATGTAAAATGTATTTTGGTGATCCTGTTCCCAGGTAAGTGACTGCCAAAGGTTGTTGCAAAATATGGATTTTTTTCTAGATGCTTTCTAGGCTTCATTGGCCTCTGCACAGACACTTACAGCTCTGGTGAGCAGCTAGGATGATGAGCAGTAACAGACCATTCAAGCCTTTCTCTCTGCCATAACTAGACTGGTAAAAGTTAGGATTCACTTTTTAGAAATTCCGTTTCCTGTTCTTGAATGATGACTGGAATCAGAATGGGTAATTTCTGTTTTAAGTTGTGAAATCCCAACAATACATCGAACTTCTGTGTACCAGTGCAGTATGAAGTTTGAATGAAAACTTCTGGATGTGGTTCATCTTAAATGCCAGTAGCTATGAAAAAGGAATGTTGGTAGTATTTTTGATTTGGTGTTGTTTTTTATTGCTGACTTTGTGTTGAGTGTGGGCTTGGTTTCCCATCTGTATTATATTTTAGTACAAGTGTATTGTATCTAAAAGATCCATTGAGTGCCATATAACAAATTTTTGTGAAGCAAAGTTGAATGTAGAATTGGAGAAAGTCGTACGTTTGTATAGACTTTATCAATTAAGTATATGCATTTCAGGTGGTTTTGGTGCGTGTTATCCAAAGGTTTGAGGAAATTCATGTATTCATAGCAGTTACTTGTGATATTATAAATTAATGACACATTTTCAGTAATAGGGAATATACAAAGTTTTCAGACTTTGATCCCTGAGTCTTTGATGAAGTGCATTCATTTGAAGTGTGACTTCCAAAATTTGAAATAAAAAGATGGAAATTTTTTTCCTTCAGGCACAGTTTTGCCATGTGTACTCACTAGAAGCATGACCTTACTTTGATAAATGCCAATGATGTGGAAGGGTAGCAAAAGTACCTGAAGTACTTTTATGATGATACAAGCCTTGGACAACTGTAAAGCAAACTTCTCTCCTTCTCCATTTAAGTGTGCATCTCTCCACCTTTTATTTAGATATAAAGTGGTAATTTCAAAAATTCATTTTGTCCAAGATTTTTGCTGACTGTCAAGAAAAGTGCCACTGACAGCTGCAGTACTGTTTGTGGGATATTTATTTTCAGAATCAGTCATTCATTTAACATATGCTACCTAACAGCTGTCAGTCTGTATTATTTTTCTGTCACAACCAGCCTGGGTATTTTTTGAAGTTAAGGCATACTTTGATATATTTTGCTTTCAGGCATAGATACATGTTTAGTACAGTCTGTCTCAACAGAACATTTAGCTCAGTGAATGTAATAAATAAAACTCTTTGACTTTATGATTTGTCAGCAAATGGTTAAGCATGTTAAGAAAAATATACACTTCCATTTAAACGCATTTTATGATTAATACTGACCTGAATGCTCCCACCTGATTTATTAAAACAAAATAATAAATTCCCTACCAATAAATCAAAAAGTAAAGTCAAATTCTTACAGAACTTAACTACGTTTTCAGTTATGATTTTTTTCTTCAAGGGCTTATTTACATAAAGGATGTCTTTATCATGTGACCCAGTCTTTTCCAAACTAAAACTTTCAGTTGAATGATTTTTTTTTTATGCAAGGGGAGGTTAAAATATTAGGAAAATATTAGTATACCACAGAAATTAGTGATTGTATTGATACACAATTCATAAAAGCTCTTTGAAAGATACAAAACTTGAGAGTTCGTGTAACTTCTGTTTTTGTACCATTCTCCTAATTTGCACTGTGGTATTTTAATTAACTTCTGTTAAAATACATGTAATTCTCTATGGCAGAAACATTGGTAAGGGCAGTGGTTACAGAAACAGGTGTAGATGAGAAAATTCAATGAAGGAAAGTCTCCCCTTTTTTTTTAATTGAAGAGTTGCAAATATTAAGGTAATAAAAGGACAGAACAAAAAGAGAGAGATAAATACCTGCTTAGAATGGCACAGACTCATGGTGTGGGTGAGAACATATTTACAAAGGTTCTAATTTTACTTTTTCTCCTCCTCTTTTGTTACATAGCAGCCCATTAAATAGGAAATGCTTGCAAGAAGCTGCTTTTCTGGATTAGAATGTTCCTCTGTTGTTGACAGCACATGGCATCAAATCTGAGTATAGAGATATGACTTTATATTGCCTGCCATCTGAGGCATTGATGGAGTGAAAGTTTAAAATGGCTGTAATTTGTTGCCTCCCAGTTATCAAGAGCATCAATCTTTTCTGTCTGGCCTTTTCTTTCCACGAAAGGATTTTTTCAAAAAGACAATGTTGTTGTGAAAATAAATAAGCAATATAAATTGGATTTATAAATCCTCTTCTAACACCAAAACATGATCATGTTCATGATATTTTAGTTTTTTGATCTTTTATAAACTACAGTATATAATCTTCAGTTTTCACTTCCCTCTCCTTACCCAGGGTGCTATGATTTATTATTAACATCACTAATAAAATGTGTTCTAAGATGGGGTAACAAGAACATAAATAATTGCAAGCTAAAAATGTAATTGTATCCAGACTTGTGGTGTAGTACAGTTTTGTGTGGTATGTTTTAGGTAGGTTTATAGCCTAAACAAGTATTTTGAGTAACTGAGGACTTGGTTTTTTTCCCCCTTCTTGAAACTCCCCCCTTCACAGCTGTGCAATGGAGGTTCTGTCACAGAGCTTGTCAAAGGCCTGCTGAAGTGTGGCCAGAGGTTGGATGAAGCTATAATCTCATACATCTTGTATGGTGCTCTCTTGGTAAGGATGATCACTGGGCTTGTAATGACAGCAGAGGGTGCAATTTACTCATCCCTTACATGTGTTTTCCGTTCATAAAGTATGGTTATGCTGACAATATTACGTGGGCTTTTATAGCAGCAGGGGTTGTATCAAGGCATGTAATCCAGTGGACAGATGTTTCTATGGGGTATGTGCAGATTGTTTTCATTACATTCACTAATAGTAGGGTAATTGTTTTTAAATAAGGGAATAAACTTATTTTTGTTACTGCTGGTATATAGGGCCTTCAGCACTTGCACAATAACCGGATCATTCATCGTGATGTGAAAGGGAACAACATTCTCCTGACAACAGAAGGTGGAGTCAAGCTCGTTGACTTTGGTAATGATCACTTCCCATTTTTTTCCCTAATACATGCAGTTTAGCCAAAGGCATTTGTTTACTATCCCCTGGGAAGGCAGAATGCCACAGTGAGAGATTTTTTCAGAAGGATACTTTGAATTACGTATTTTGAGAAGGGAAAATGCAGAAGAAACCCGATTACAGCAAGCATAAAAAATCTAACTTAAAGTCAGTAATAGACTTTAAAAAGCTTAAACATAATTTAATAATTTTGAAGAGTTCTGAAGGTACCATTTTATTTAAAAAGCTCTTTTGGATTTCACAAGGAATATCAGTTTCAGGGCAGTTGTCTTCCTAATTTAAATTTAGATATTCTATCTTTTGCATATGAAAAGGAAACGTTCTTTCTGAAATGGCTTTTGCTAGCCTTAAGCATATTTCTTCCCTCTGAGCAGAAGGTAAAATAGTCCCTTGGGTACAAAATCCAACATCCATTTAATTTGTGATTGTTGCTGTTAGATTTGAGCACTTCAAGACTGGAGACATCATAAGAAACAGGAGGGAAGGAGAGAGAAAGAAATGGACTTGACAGTAGAATTTAAGTTAGTTCAGCATTTTCCTTCCCTTTGAAAACATGCTTAGAAAAATAAATAAATGCTTTAATCCCTCAGATATGTGTGCAAGGGAATGGCAATTCTTTTAAAGGTAACAGAAGCAGATTGTTAGTAATAAAATTTATTAATGAAGCCACATAATGCATAAGGTGATTGTCATTGTAAATAGTGTTGTTTGAATAACAGATGTGTATTTCGCAGTGCATGAAGGTAAAAAAAAGTGTTCACAAAATGAGCATAGGATTAAATGGTGTGCCAAAACTCCCACTGGAAATAGTAATTTTTAAAAAGAATCCTAAATAGTAAATTTATGCTGTACAAAGAAAATTTAATACTGATCAAGTCTCATGGTATTACAGTATATCCCCGCTGCATTGCAGCCCCTCCATTACGACCCCACAGATTTGTGAGGAAAATTTCTCGCAATTTTGATTCAGCCATTCGTGAGGTTCCCCAGCCGATGCATGCGCAGTGCCTCTGCTCCGCCGAGGGGTGGTGCCAGTGCTCCCTGTGGGGCGGGACTCGCCCAGCCTCATGGGGAGGGCACGTGGTTTGTCTGGCTCGCCATGGCGTTTAGAGCCCTGCGGCACTGTGCTCCAGTCCCTGACCCGGGAAACTGCCCCACAAAAGTGAGGCAAGCGAGGTGGGGCAAGTGCTGTGTGCTGGAAGGAGGCTTCTGTTCCTCCCGCCCTCTGGGACCATACAGGTAACGCTGCCTCTCCTGGGACCAGTGGATGTTAAAGGGAAAGAAACTCCGATACCGACGCCCCACCCCCCACCATAAGCAGCCCAGAGTGTCACAGTGTTGCAAAGTTTAAGTTTCCCAGGCTCCAAGAATGCCGAGCAGAGCCCAGGGATACCCCTTCCCCGCCGTGGAGGAAGGGTGAGCATGTGCGGTGGCAGCAGCCAGGTGGCAGCTGCAGAAGTGGCTGGGACAGTGCTGACCTCGTGGCCGTGCTGTGCTGACAGCCCCGGCGGGCCAGCACAGCGTGTGGGGCCAGGCACAAGCACCGGGGCTGGGGGGGGAGCAGCGGCATGGGGTTTGGGCTGCGAGCACACACGGTCACAGCAGCCCAGAGAAGCCCAGGGATTCTTGGGGGGGGTCTCCCAAGTCAGAGAGGGCTCAGAAACGGTTCCCTTTGCTCCCCTGTGCTGAGAGAGCCCGTAGGGAGGAGCGGAAAAGTGTCCACAGTGCTCTGAAGTGGCGGGGGGTGGAGCGATGGGCATGCCCTGCATGCATATTAATGACCTGCGTGCATTTGTGAATTTGACGTTCTGCGAGAGCTCTGGCATGACCCATTCCTCGCAAATGAGAGGGTACAACTGTATAGATTTAACACAAAAATCTATTGAAGATGCTAAAGTAAGTTGGGAAATACAAGACTTTAGTATCTTCTAGGGAAAGAAAGTCATTATTTTGAATAGTAAAGGCAGCAATTAAAATATGGCTGAGAGAAACACATGGCCTAAAGCAAAACTTGGAGTGAGTCCCTGACCTAGTACAAGAGAGGAAGATCCTTTCTCACTGAGGGTAATTTTGGCAGTATGATCACAGAATCACAGAATATTCTGAGTTGGAAGGGACCCACAAGGATCATCACGTTCAACTCTTAAACGGCACCACTGCCTCCCTGGCGGGACACTCACAACTATATGATCTTTGTTTGTACTCCACAATGGGAAAAGTTGGCTTTTCTCCCCAACGCAAAATGTTTTCATCAGATATACTAGAGGCCTCAGCTGAAGCTGAGTTTGCAAAGACACATTACTGTGCTGCAAACTCCAAGTGACACGTTCAAGTAAACTGAGAATCCCAATCTTTCTGGTGCCCCATGTATCTAATTCCACATTTCAGTTTCAGGGTTTTTTTCCTACTTTTTAGTTACAACAGTAGCAGCAGAACATTAAAACAAATACGACAGGCTCAGAAAAAAAGTGAGTTAAATCTCAAGTGTTCCCTAATGTTATCAAATTGGAGACTATTCTTGCTTCTGCCTGTGTTTCTCTGTGATGTTGGAGGGTCACTTATATCTAACTCTGTTCCTCATTTCCCAGTAGTCAGTTTGGAACATCCTGTCCTCCTTTGCAGAGCTATATGTTCTTGAGCTGCAGCTGAGATCTATTACAGCTCTACTTGACGCATGTGGAGTGCCTGAAAACTGAAAGATCTCAGATTAAGTACCCAAACACAGTCGTTGCTTTGGATATTTTTAGGTTAATCCCTGGAATTAATAATCCTCTGCCATTTTGTGGGAATGTTAAGCAGATTTATTGTTTGATGAGTGGGGAAGGATACATGTCAAAAGGAAAAGAAAATAATAATTTTGAATTTTGTATAGGATTGAATTTATTAAATAAGTAATAAGAATTCAAATCAGTGGGGTTAATAAAAATTAAATTATTACCTATTCAGTGAATGCCTCCATTTTGTCTGCAGAATGAGACAGAATCTTGATTATAAAAAAAGTTGCTTCACATTCAAGGTTGTACATATGGATATTAGATCAAAGAGAGGATTACAGAGATATCTTTAATTGAGTCTTTTCTTTATTGCATGACTTTACAGCTTGTTTTTTCAATGTAACATACATTTCTTCCCTCAATTGCTCTCGACAGGATAATATATTTGAATAGATGATGGTCACAGTGTAAGTTGACCCAAAATGTATGCGACTTACCATTCATTTATGCTCATACTCCCCTCTCCCAGCTCTTTGGTATTCTGCACTGTTTTGGAATATCCCTAGATAGCAGTAGAAATTAAGCTAGCTGAAGAGAGATCACAGTGAAATGCACAGAGGCATTTTGTATGTCCTGGCCATTGACTGTTTCTCAGTACTACTCAGGGAATCACTGAAGACTTGCAATTACACAAAATGGAAAACAAAGAATTGAATGTTGAAACCAGCAATCAAATAATTTAACTTACGAATTCAAATTCTTTATTTGTTGGCATCAGTCAATTTATATGTGTTTCTGCACAGTTTTGTCTTTGCATAATGCTGTAGGAGCAAACCACTATGGTTTTTGTTTTTAAAAAATTTTAAAGCAAAATATATTTTTAAGTCAATACTGGCTTTGCGTCAACTCATTGGAATGCTACTGAACTAATTCAAATCAAGTATATGACCAGAGCACAGAAGATTTGCTGTGGAGCTTCATTCTAATTTGTTAACATTGTTTGATTGCACTCTAATTTGTTCTTTTGGTTTTGTTTTTTTTTTTTTCCCAGTTGTGCTTCAGTAGCCGAGTTCCAGTCAGCAAAGCTCTGAACCAAATATTTTGTTTTAAGTATGCGTTTATTTCCCTAAGTATAAGCTGCAGTCTGAGCTGAGCTTCTGAGCTTTTCCCAGTAGGGAAAGATTTAAGCAAGTGCATCAGCATTGTGTTGAACAGGAGCTTCTGCAAATATGCTAGAGAATGAGTTTCCTGCCAGTGCTATTCAGGGAGTAAATCTCTGAAACAGGAGTTTTAAAGTCAAGTTGTAATTTTAATAGTTACCATTTATACTCATGGAAACAACGGAAAGAAATCTGTGGTATTTAGGTGCCAATTGAATTGTTGAGTCTGAATGAAAGTGCTTGAAACTGAGAGTCCTTCACAAAAAATCTCTTGGCTATTCTGAATGAAAAGAGCAACTGAAATTAAACAAATAATTTAGTTCAAATGCTGCACCTACTTTGGCCAAGCATTCTGCAGCTGTGCTCTCAGGCTGGGGCATGTTTTTCCAAACACTTGAAATAAACTGACTGAAATGACAATGAATTTGAAGCCAAGTTTCTTTGCTGTTTTATTGCAGGTGTTTCAGCCCAGCTCACCAGCACACGGCTGCGTAGAAACACCTCAGTGGGAACACCCTTTTGGATGGCACCAGAGGTAGGCAAATGTACCTATCCGAATTGTCTCTATTCATTGCAATGCACACTTTGTTGTCACTTCCACATAGTAGTTTTTCTTTCCTTCCTTCCTCTATGGCTGTTTCTGCTTTACATCTAGGCCTTTGTTCAGTAAAAATTGTATACAAATAGAGTATACAAAAGGGAGTTCTATTAATCTTCCTTATTTTCTTCTCTGTAGTGTTTCCAGGAAAGTACAGCAGATCTACACGTAGCTGAGGGTCCTTGGAAATGTTACGACTTTGCAATCATTTATTGTATGTTTTGGTGTGTCTGTGCCTCTAAATGCAGATTGAGATAATTCCTTCTTTCTGGTCTTGCTAGAGGACTCTGCAAAACCCTGACTTGGCCGTGTGTTCTTTAACCTTAGTCATTGACTGGTGAGCTACACACTTAGACACGTGGACTAGCATAGGTTAAATATTGAGAAAGAGAATATACAGGCAGCTTAGACAAGTATCTTAGACCATATTTTTACATATTACTCACCAGACATAACCCTTTTCTTTCTATTTCATGAATCTCTAACAAGTTTTAACACACTGTTGAACAAAAATCCTCTGTGTACTTTCCCAAACTTCAGGGTGAAGGATGTCGATCTTTGCCCTCCCTGCTTTAAGGACCAATCTGTACTTCTGAAAGGTATAGATTATAAAATTTAAAAACAAAGACTGAAAACAGAGTGATCTATTTATTTGTGCTGTTGAGCCTTAGTAACAGTGCAAGCCTCTTTTCTGTTAAAGGCCATATGAAATTTGGGAAATCTGGGATGTAATTTGCATGTTACAACTGGACACAGGTCTGTTTCTGTATGTCAAAGAGTTAAGTATTCTGCGAACATTTGTTTTAAAGCATTTTATACTTTCTATAAATCTATTGCTATTTATAAATCTATTGCTAAGGAAGTCTGATTATAGCTGAGCAGAGAAAAGAAGATGCTGTAACGGGTTCAAAATTGATCTTGCACAGTCTCACAGAGAATAGTTGGTATTTTACCATCTCCATAACAACCAGTTTACGTCACAAAGGATACACGAGATACCTTAGAAACCACTGTGCAAGCATTATTTATGGAATCACCTTGGTTAGAGACATTTCTAAAATGAGACCTTTATAAAATACTTCTCTAGATAATAATGGACATATTATGAAATATTTCATTCAACTTGGTAGGGGCTATTTTTATTTTACTGGGGTTTTTTGAATAATTGCCATCCAAGGCAGTCATCATACCAAATTTAGTTTTCCTTCTGTCTTGAAAATATAAATTCTTGTGGTAAAAAGCCAAAGAGATAAGCAGGCATTTTGATCTGAAAAATTTTGACGTGAAAACACAACACACATACAATACAACACAACTAAAATGTGTCTTGTGCACAGCACATCGAACAGGAACAAGAGTGGCTTTGAATGCTTCCTGTTTTGAAAAGATTTGTTGAACCAGCCAACCAACTCAGTACCATAAACACAGTAGCCTGTAAAACATTTGCATGCCTGTGTGAGACGTGCAGATCAGGCTCCATAGCTGTACCAGTGTGCAGAGCAGTTGTAAGGTGCTCACATATCCATTATGCTGGTGTTGAAATGGCTTTTGAATGACAAGTTGCATAACACGCATGCTCAAATCACTACAGTTGCTCCCTTTGTGTTCATGTAAATGACAGATTTCAAGTGAGCTGCAATTTACCTTATTTTGGGGGACAAATTTCTGGTATTTTTAAAATATGTAGCCAGATTTTTATGTGGAAGATGAAAAATTAGGACTGCAATAAGCTGAAAGGCTCTTCTTGGGTAACAACCTATTAAGAACAATGTTTTCTGGATGAGACTGTGGTGACATCAGTAAACACTAGAAAGGCACTTAGCTCAGATTTTGCACTCAGTTGCAAAAAGCTTGCTGCATCAAGGTTTTTGATGTAGGATAGAATTTATGTTAAACCCACAAATATCATAAAAGAAGGAGTGAAATGTTACTAATCAGAGAAACAGAAAGCATGAAGACATTTTTTATTTTAAATAGGAATTTTACTATCTACGTGTGACTATCTATGTGTGAAACATAGGGACCTCAGTCAATGCATAAGGCAATCCTAGGATCTCATCTGATGGTAAGAAAGATGCATTTAATCTGAAGGGGGAGAATAGAGGGGAGATGAAAAAGCTTGCCTTGGAGGAAGAAGCTACAGAAGTGTTTCAGAGTGAAATGGAGCTGACAGGGAATATTTTCAAATGTAAACCCCAGGAAAATAAAACCTGAAGAAGAATGATGCAAGCTGACAGATAGGAATAACTGGATATAAGCAGGAGACAGTATACTGGAAACTGGTATCACTAGGTCACCCTGGGTCAGCAACAGTCTGTAAAATCAAGAAAACCATCATGTTTTAAGATTAAGTGTGCAAAATATATCAAAGGGGTGGTATGGCATGGTGGTTGCAGTAGCAAAAGTTCATAGGAAAGTAGCAGTGACTGGGAGTGGTGTAAGGAAGTTGTTCAACTCAGTGTTCTTACTGGCAGCACTCAAATCAGCAGCTTAACATTTCTGAGTGACTCAAATGTCTTGGCTCCTTTTTTCTGATGACTATGAATCTTTTTTAGCGGCATCAAGCCAAATAAAAGAGATTGGTCCTTGAGCATTTATTTTGAGCAGAGCTTGTACTTAGCAAAAATTTTGCTGCAAAATGAGAATACTGGACTAGACTTTACGGTAGCAACAGAGGAACTTGACAAGAATAAGTCAGTTTGAGAGCAGCTTTAAAGGAGATTCACTGAAATCTATAATTGCTGTTTAACTTTATTAGTATTGTCTCATGCTTACAAAAATAGACTTGCAGAAGCTGAATTACAGGCATGCCAATAAGAGATAAATAGGACAGGATAGTGTTATTTTTTTAAAACTGCCTACTGTAACTTTAGGTAACTTATGTTACCTAAAATCTGCTTCTATTATGCTGAAATAATTTGTGTTGTCACACTTGAAGCTTTTGAACGGAACTAACTCTCTATTTCTAAACATTAACATCTTGTTTTCAACCTGCAGTGCACAACTGAACAAAACCTAGTTCAAATAGACTTGGAATTTTCTTTTTACACAAATATAATTATATTATTGTTATCAAGCTAGGAGTTCGACCCTTGAAACAAGCTCAGACAGAATATTATAGAATAAAATAATCACAGTATCAATTAAATTGGAAAAACCTCAAGATCATTGAGTCAAAACTGTGAGCGAACACTTGTCGAGCAGACTATGGCACCAAGTGCTACATCCAGTCTTTCCCTGAAAAGCTTCCAGGGACAGTGACTCCACCACCTCCCTGGGCAGCCATTTCCATTGTCTAATCACCCTTTCTGTGAAGAAATTCTTCCTAATGTCCAACCTAAACCTTCCCTGGGCTCACATTAAGAATATGTCCTCTATTCCTGTCACTGGTTGCCGGAGAGAAGAGACTGACCCCCACCTGGCTACAACCTCCTTTCAGGCAGTTGTGGAGAGTGATGAGGTCTCCCCTGAGCCTACTCTTCTCCAGGCTAAACAACCCCAGCTCCCTCAGCTGCTCCTCACAGGATATGCTCTCCAGGCCTTTCACCAGCTTTCTTGCCCTTCTCTGAATTCACTCCAGCACCTCAATGTCCTTCCTGAAATGCGGGGCCCAGAACTGAATGCAGGACTTGAAGTGAAGTGAAGCCTCCCCAGTGCTGAGTGCAGGGAGATCATAACTTCCCTGGTACTGGTGACAGTGCTATTCCTGATGCAAACGAGGATGCCATCTGCCTTGCTGCTTTCCAGCCTCTCTGCCCCCAGTCTGTAGTGCTGCATGGAGTTATTGTGGCCAAAGTGTAGAACCTGGCACTTAGTCTTACTCACCTCATGCTTTTCATCCTGGTCCATAGATCCGGTCTGCCGAGATCCCTCTGCAGAACCTCCCTATCCTTTAGTGGATCAACACTCCCACTCAACTTGATACTGTTTGCTAATTTGCTAATAGTAGACTCAATCCCTCATCTATATCACCAATAAAGATATTAAATGGGACTGGGCCCAACACTGATTCCTGGGGAACACCACTAGTGATCACATGCCAACTAGATGTAGCACCATTCATCACCACTCTCTGGGCCCAGCCATCCAGCCAGTTCTTAACCCAACAAAAAGTGCATCTGTGTAAAGTGTGAGCTGCCAGCTTTTCCAGGAGTTTGCTATGGGAGATGGTGTCAAAGGCTTTGCTGAATCCAGGTGGACAACATCCACAGCCTTCCCATCATCTACCAGCTGGGTTACCTGGTTATGAAAGATCAGGTTGCCCTTCCTAAACCTGTGCCCTTCCTAAACCTGGATCTGGTCTCTTGGTTGCCCTGTATGTGCCATGTGATCACTCTCAATATGATCTGTTCCATGTACATGTTTAGCCCACATTTAGTTTTAAGAACAGATATACAAAGAGGTACTTAATGTCAGAAAGCACTGTAGAGATGCTGAAAGTAATTTAAAACTGCATGGAGTATGCTGTAATATTTTACTGATAACTGCTAAAACATTACACTTCTGCATGCATACTTGTATTTTAATAGGAACATAATTAAAGCATAGTTGATCCTTTGAAGAAATGTGTGTTGAAATATGATATGTGACACATGAGCACAAAAGGCTGTGACAATGTGGTAAACATATCATATGAATTCTGTAATAATGAGTTAACCAGAGGTAAAATCTTGTGTCTGTCTTGCTTACTTGAGATATTCCATTATTATTTAAAGCTGTGTCAACTCTGTGTTATGAGTATTTGTTACCATCCTGCCAGGATGAAGTAATGATCAGTAAGACTGTCCCACACACAACAGATTATTTTCCTTCCTCCTGCTGAACCAAACCATACTTCCTGGGATAAAATTCAGTACATCTGAGCATCAGAATAAATTTTCTAAGTGTTAAAACAGTAGGTGACTAGTTTAAATTGTCTTTCTTTTCTCGATGTTCCGTTGTATTCTTTTTGAACTTTAAATCTGATCATATGAGTGTGAAATAAGTCCAATACAGAAACAACGAATATTTGCATTTCACAGTTTTTCACAGTATTTCACAGTATAGAAAAGGCTGGAAAGGACCTTGAAGATCATCTAGTCCAACCTGTAATCCAGCTAACCTATCCTCTACATCTAGATCATATCACTCAGTACCTCATCTAGCCTCCCCTTGAACACATCCAGGGTTTGGTATGAAGCTCTGTCTCTGCATAATCTAAAGAAAAAGCAACAAAATTGGCTGTTTAAAAAGCATCCCAACAAGTAACTAATGTAGTTGAAAAAATATAGTTGAAAATGTAGTTGAAAAAATATATAAAGGGAAAATAAAATTTTGCAAAATCTTCACAGAAAGTTTTCTGCTGAAGTTGATATTTATTATGATAGAGGCTATTCAGACCTTAGAATTTGCAGAAAAAAATAATTTAATTGTAAATATGTTTAATGTGTAGTTAAATACTGGGTTGAAAAAACAGTGCAGAAAAGATAACTCTATCACTAATCTGGATTTATAGAATCATAGAATGATTTGGTTTGGAAGGGACCTTGAAGATCATCTAGTTCCAACCCCTCTGCCATGGACAGTGACACCTTTCACTAGACCAGGTTGCTCAAAGCCCCATCCAGCCTGGCCTTGAACACCTCCAGGTATGGGTTGTCCACAACTTCTCTGAGCAGCCTGTTCCAGTGCCTCACCACCCCCACAGTAAAGAATTTTTTCCTAATATCTAATGTAAACCTCTTTCTCAGTTTGAATCCATTCCACCTTCTCCTGTAACTACATGCTCTTGTAAAATGTCCTCTCCACCTTTCCTGGGCTTTTTAACTCTAAAAATTAGTGATTCCCCTGAAACCATAGAATATATTCTCATCTTGTCATACTCCAGTGTATCTTATTTGCCAGCCTTTTGCTTACATCACGGGACTCAAGGTCACCATCCTGTTAATAGGTCTTAGATCTCTTTAAGTCACTTTAATTCTTTTAGGTAAAATTAGCTTTTCTGGTATGCACATTTTCGCTGTATTTTTACTTGCTGACTAAGCAAGAAATTGTGTAAGTACTGATTTGTCGTGAACTGTAGGGATTCACCACTTAGAATAGAATATAGATTTCCAGAATGTATGCACACTTGTTTTTCTGTGTGGAAGCCATTTAAAAACAGTTTTACAGTGTAAAAATATGCTTATTTTGTGATAAATAATTTTATATCTTCTCTAATAAGGAAAATTTTGAAAATATTTCCTTTTAACATCTTCCATGAAAGCATAATAACTGTTCTCTTAGATCTAATGATAAGATAGGTTAGTGAATTAGCTCTTACAATGGTTTTTCAGTTTTGTGGGCTTTTTTACCTTGTAAATTACACTAAATGAGATAAGATTGAAAACCTAAACCCAGAAAACCCCAAAACTGTTGATTATTCTTAGGAAAAAACTTCATGGATGGGAATAGACAAAGTTGCTGCTGCTTTTACAGCACTTGTATCTGGTATCATGATTAGCTAATAGTGAAATACTTGACAATTCCACACATTTGAGGGGTAGAGATAATAAATGAAATAAATAAATGTTAAAAATGGTCGCATTAAATAATCACATATATTTTTGTTGCATTGTTAAGCATAGGGGTGTAAAGGAATTGCCCACTTGACATATATCATGAAATTACATCCTGTTTTTAAGGAGGGTAAAGTACTGGGACACTGCAGTGTGCTAGGAATTATTTTTAGGGAACGTTAGCTGTCCTCTTGAAATGCAGCACTGGATCTGAGTGCAATGCTGTGGTACATGTGGAAATAGGTATAGACATGCCAGAGAGGAGCTACTACAGTTTAAGTGTGTGAAGGCATGGGGGGAAGAGTGGGAACAATTGCTTTAAGTAGATAGGCCAAGACTGTGGAAGAACTGAGGGACATAGGTGTGAAATTACTTGCTTAAGGACTTACAGGTCAGTGACAGAATGTGAGATAGAATTAAGTGTCTAAATGGCTGCACATGATTAAAATGCTTGTGACTCTGGAATGCCACGGTCCGAGTGATGATTTGAACAAAGTTATCTTTTTGTGAATACAGATTTTTATTTCTTTAAAGAAATAAAGGAAAATGCAGTTTCTGTCCTGTTTTCCTCCCTGCTTTCTTCTTTTTCTGTGACTCTCAAACTGAAGCTTTAACAAACTGCAGCAGTAAGAAGTTATGCTGAAGTTTCTTAAAGTCCGGAACAACAGCAGTGTCATTTAGAAAGCTAAATTGGAATACAGAAGTTTAAGGGACATGTTACACAGGGGATGCAGGGAGCACAACAGGACAGCATCAGTAAGCTCTTCCTGAAGAGTTGGGTCTGCCAGAATGCATCTCCTCCTCCTTTGCCTCCAGGAGAGCTGACCTCCATATGGGCTAGAATGGCAGGAGGGGGTTGAAAACGAAGTGGCAGCTGGGGGGAGCCTCAGGAAACATGTCCAGTAACTTTGATAACATAGCCATAGTCTTGTGAAGGGGTGTGGAGGAGTTACAGATGCTTCTGTTGTCCTCGAACAGGTATAGAGGGGTTGTAAAGCTTTCATGTAGGGTGCTTAAAGATTTAAAAGACGAAACAACCAGCCCAAAACAGCAGAGAAAATCAGTTCAATACCACACTGCTCTGCACTGAGATCCCTACATGAAATATGTTTACTTATGAGATTGGAGTTGCGTCTTAGTTGTGAAAGACCTTTTACAAATCTGTGTGAGATGGATAGTGTACATACTTGCTACTCAGAAATAAATCTGTGGATCAGAAGTAAAATATGTCTATTAATGTGAGTAGTGTTGAGGCTGTGATGATCTGGTGGTATAAAATCAAGATTTGTGTGCTTGAAAGCTTACCTGTTTTTCCTCAGTGTATCATTTGGTCTAATAAAAGGTATTGCACTTCCCTACAAATCTACCCTGCTGCCAGAGCAGTCTAATGGTCTCAGCAATATATCACTTGGGTGAGTTAAAAATAAAAATTGATTACTCACAGCTGTTAAAATTTGACTACTTGATGTTATTTATTTTCAATGAATCAATGTTAAATGTGATAATTACTTATAAGACTTGTTTAAAATATTTTGCTATTTATTTTGGTAACATTTCTAACAATGTAACAATTTCTGATATAAGTACCATGAAAAAAAATTTGTCATGATACTAAATAAGGCACTGAAATCCACAAAAGAAAATGCAGGAATATGGAACCAATTTCAATCATAAATTTGCATTTTCTTAGTTATATGAATGTGCTTGAGGGGAGAGAGGGAGAAAGGGGGAAAGGGAGGGAGCAAGCAAAAGAACTGAGAAAGGAGTAGAGATAGATAGATATCACTTTAGTCTGGCTAATTCAGTGCTGCTAAATGCTATCATGAAAGACATTTTTGTTTTCAATGTGTAGGAATTAGAAGGACATTTAATATATTCCCAGAGCAGATAAATGAAGCTGGATTCCACAGTGTCAGAGCACAGGAATTGAGTTGAGTTATTCCATTTGATTGGCACAGTTAGCAATTTTGTTCTTGCAGCAAGAGTAACAGTTTTGTGCCACATTCCTTTTCCATATGTAATGCTTTTTAGCAGTGTGCTCACACCACACATAAGCTACTTAGTTGGCTGCGTCAGCACCGCCTTCTTCACAGGTAACTCGGACTCCTGCGGTGGGTCCCCAGCGCTCACTGTGTACCAGTTGTCCTCAGGTAGCACATCTGTGCTGCTGTCATTAGTGCTGGGTGTGCTTGCAGCTTTGTACGTGCACTCTGTATACTGAGGCAAAGTGAAAGTAAGTTCACGTGTAATAATTCTGGATAAACTTGGAAGGGTTTAATGTGTTTTACTTCAGCTAAGCATATGTATGGTGTCCTCTCTCTGCACAAGCCAGTATGATCACTATACAAATAACGGTTCTTAATGTTTTCCTTTGTTTATATCTACCTTTGACCTATGGGCTTGCGGAAGTTCAAAGAAATATTTAGATTGATTTTGGAACAAGCAGAATTGTATCCTCAAATATAAAATGTTCTTGTCAGGGTATGAATCTTCTTGTGTATATCTATGAATTTTTGTGTTTCTGTACAAGTTATGAATCACACAGAATGCCTAGGCACTGACTTCTCTTAATTCCCTCCAGTTAGTGCGACCGATATGTTTATTCATCACTTTTTGCAGACCTTCGAATTTCTGCTTGCCTCATTCTGTACCTGTGTGACACTCAGCACAATTAGTGTTGACAACTACCATCACACTCTCCATTCTCTGTGTGATGTTGAGGTGCTTTTTAGCTTACAGCAGTATGGCTGGGCATGAATCATGATGAAATTACAACTAAAACAAGAGGTGACAGCCTGTCTCCTTAGCAGCCAGGCCACTCTGTGCATGTCCCCAGTCCATGCTGAAGGGAAAGACTTGGTGCTTATTCCCATGGTGCTCACTAGCAAATCTCAGGATTAACTACATCACCCACTGAAGCTGTGGCATGAACACACTCTGAGTTCCTGATGGATAAAAGAACATAAGAAATGATAAGTCAACACTATATTCACTTTCTGTGTTTGGCTTTTAGAAATTTTTGCTCTGCACAGAGTAGCAATAGTTTTCAGGGCAAAATAGGACTGAGGCATTCGCAAGGACTTGGCTGGCTTGTGTCAGCTATGACTTCAAGAACACTTTCATCTTCACATTGCAGGGTAGAGTGTTCTCTGCTAGCCAACATACAAAGCAAACTGCTGATGTGCACCTTTTATCAAGGAAAAAGCTGTAAAATTTGAATCTTGCTTTAAAAATTAAAATTAATGGCATCTGTCTTTCTCTAAGGATTGTTAAGTTGGTAAGATTCTAATAATAAATTCCTCAAAAATGGAAAACTTGTTTCAAACCAGAGTGACTGTTAAAATTCATGTACACGGTAGATACTTGGTGAAGAGCACTTCATTCTGTGGGGCTAAACTCACTATAGTCAAGCTAATGGCCTAAAACATTGTGGTTTGCATGAGCTACCAGCTGAGATTTTTAAATAAAAAGAATGCATATTAAGGGTAATGTTTTTCTGAAATAGTCACTATAGCCTCTGATAATAGAGCGCTGGAGGGTCTGATGGTGTTTAATCCCTCGTGATTAGAATGGCAGTATTTTGCCGTAGTGTCATTTTACTGCCAGGTAAAATGCTGCTTCTGCTGTAGAGCAGGAGACACAGAAATACTTTTTATGTTCCTTTCTCTTTGGTAGGAACTTTGGTAAACTTTTCTCTTTGGTAGACTTTTTTCTAATTTTTTTAAACAACAGTTGCAATATACTTTAATAATTTTTTATTTAAGTATTTCTGATGGATCTCCACACTGATTTTCTTTACAATTTTTTGCATCTGGTTTCTTCTCTCGGGCATGATATGAGAAAGTAGTGTTTTAAAGCACTCTGCTCGAACTGTGTAGGATCTCTCTACTGCACAGTAAAACTCATCTTTTTCAAGATCTTTTTCAAGAGGTAGGGTGATCTCTGGGAGGAGAAACTATAAGAAAAATCATGGAAGCTGTTGCTAGCAATATGCAGGGATCTGACAGATTTTCAAAGCAGTTGGTCGAATTGATGAGATTTGGGAAGAAAAACTAGAGAAAGAATTCCAAACCAGGATGGAATTAAAAGAAATGAAGCTGTATTTTTTGTCTCATCCCTTGACAACAATAAGGGCTAAATTAAAACTTCAGTTTGAATCTCACATTTAGATGCAGAATTGTTTTCAGCTTATATGAACAGTCAAGCTTATTAGAATGTGATCAGTGGGTTGGCTGGAAGTGGGCATCAAGTTTGTGATGCAGAACATTCTGATGTCCAAGGAGAGATTTCTGTTACCTTTTTACTTATAAGTTTTCCTCGGACAGAATATGTAGTATTTTAATTAGGATTTTTTTTTAACAAATCTAGACAATACAAACTAAGGGGGGAAAATGGCAGAAATGTCTGATGGAACATTCTTATCTAAAAAACAGCTGTGCAAATTGTTCTATCCTCATGAATAGTCATAGAAGTTAATAAGAATAACATCAATAGGGTGCTTGGCTATGTAATAGGTTTCTGTAAGAGGCACTTTCAAAAACAGAATTTATTAGTGATGTTCTTGGTATGGATATTTGAAACATCCCGTGGAGCTAAATGTATTTAAAAAAAGGAGATTGATTTTAAAGAAAATAAACCTAAGAGGTGTTCTAATTTACTGTTACCTTTTTGTGGTGTTTCTTCCAACTAGGATATATGGGCAAAGATGTGAATTTGAAAGCTACGTAGCACTTTAGACATGACTCAGAGTACTTGCATGTTACACTAGGATGGCAAGAATTGTACATAAGGTTAAGGAGTTTTCTCTTCTTTTCTGATAGGTCATTGCTTGTGAACAGCAGTATGACTACTCGTATGATGCTCGATGTGACGTCTGGTCCTTGGGAATAACAGCTATTGAACTGGGGGATGGAGACCCTCCCCTATTTGACATGCATCCGGTGAAAACCCTTTTTAAAATTCCAAGGTATGGCACTAGATGGCTCTCTTCACTCACTAGTTTGTTCAAAGGCAGCCTAGTCCAAGGAGAAATATTTGGTAAACGTTTGAACTTCAAATCCTAAGAACATCTGATACAAAAAGACATTAAAAAGATGTAGTGTTAAAGATTTTTTTTTCTGCCTGACTTCTATAATAATGTATATTTAGAACTCCTTGAAATGATAAAGACTTACAAATTCATTTTATTCTTATCTTAAAATATACAATTATATAATATTCGGATACCTCCCTTCCAAAGTACTTTTCTTTTTTAGCTACTATTGATGAAAAAATTTATTTCAAAAGAAAAAGCCAACATTTGTGATTGTTGAATAACATTTAAAATAACCCTGGGAGTCGCAGGCGTGTTTTACTGTGAAAGAAACCCACGAAATTTTGACAATACTGTGAAGCAGTCTGGCAGTTTCAGCAAACTGTAGTCATAATTTATTTTTTCAGTTACCCAAGGTTGTTAAAATGCCAAGGTTTGGATTGGCATGTATAGACAATCCAATATGAATGATATTGTATTGGGTATGAAAAAGTGATAGAAATTCCCTGTGTGTGTAGCCATGTAATTTAGCTGTATTACTGCATGCTGTCTATTTTTTGTTTCATCTGTTTTTGTTACGTTCAGTCTTCCTGAATGAGTTGGGATTAACACCGTAAAATAGAGTTTAAAACAGAAGAGTTATAATAAAGAAAATATATAGAATTTGTGAAATATGTTGTGAAATATAGAACATTGATTAGACTGGCATATACTTCTCTTTTCCACATTTTGTCTCATGAAGAAAGAATTGCCACTGACTGATAACAGTTTAAAACTTTCAGCAATATAAGTGTTTGACCTTTTGTTATCTGCATGGTTATCATAGGCTTTTAAATTTTCTTCTGATTGCAATTTGCATTTCTGATTAAGTCTATTTATATGCGGATGCAGTTGTGCTGGGTTCTGCCTCATACAGTTATCTTCTTCTACCCAGCTCAGACCTGCCCTGCCACCACTCTTTCCAAAATAATTCATACCGAAGCAGCAGTTCATCTTGTTGCCTTTGCACAAGTGTAAAACAGGTCCTAAGGCAGCAGGGGAGGCTTCAGAATATTAAAATAATATCTCTAAATTTTATCAATGCTCAAAACAGTTTAAAAGGACAGAAGTCATACCAAAGGTAACAGCAAGCAATAGGAAGATACACAGAATAATGCATATAGAGCCTTTGTATTCTCTCTGTAGTTTACTAATTTCTCCATTTGCGGTTGCATCTCTGTATGACTTGGCAAAATAGGTGAGTTATCTATCTGATTAATCAAACAATGAGTACATTTACCAGATCAAGTAGTAGCAGTTTTTTAAGAGATATTTTCCTCTGCTGTGCATTACATGAGCTAACCCTGCTGCTGCTATCTATGCATTCATATTAGATGAAGTGGACTGTGATGAGCGCTGGATGGCATAAGGGCATGGGGTACAGGAGACAGAGCTTCTCTCCTGCTACTTGTTTGAAGTCAATTAAGAGGGATAGCAAACACAACAAAAAGTAATTCAACTGTTTAGAAACAATCTTGGTGCAGTTCCTGATATCTGTGCTGAGATGTGCACGTTTTTAACAGCATTTTCAATGTGAACATTTGGGCTCTTCTTGGGTTGAAAGTGGTTCTTCCAAGCACTGACTGTTGAGTGCTCAAGCAGTGACATACAGAAGCATTGCAGCTCACCTTCTGAGGCTGTTCAATCCAAAATCCTCTGAACCCATGGATCTGCCATCTTTGCACTTTCTACTTTTGTGATAGTATCTGTGTCTGAAGTTACAAATTCAAATGTTAAGCCATTTGGTAGGTAGTTATTATCCCATTGAGTGTCATCTCTGGATTTATCCAATGCAAATGCTTATGCAATATAATATCTAGTAGCAAAGAAGCCTACAGAGTAGCTATATTTTATTTGAAGAACTCTTTGTGTGTGCCATTCACTGGCTTTGTTTGGTAACCCTTAGCTGCCTTATGAGAACAGGAAATGTGCAGTCAATCCCTATTTCCCCTCTCCACGTAACAATGTCATTGTAAGATCCAATCAAAAGAAAAGGAACCATTTTTTTCTTTTTCTTTTTAGTTTTCTTTTTCATTATTGCATCTTTGCTCTCTGGAGTTTATAGCTCCTGAGGTACAGTTGGCCCTCTTGCACTTCGTGCCCCCCATATTGCATCTTCACTTCTCAGCAGCATGATTTTTTAACGATTAAGGAGGCCCCTTTTCTCAACTGCGCATGTGTGACCTGGCATGCATGAATATTCAATTAGGCAGTCATGAATATGCAAATCAAACCCCCAGCTGCAGCAGGGGCCCCGCCGCTTCCTCTCCCCCTGGGAACTCATATTAATGAGCTGCCATTCAACGCGGAAGTAGGGCTTTGCAGCACCCAATTAAGATGGCGGGTCTGCGATATTGGAGACCCAACTATATGTACTGATCAAGAACTCATCCAGCTAGATTCTGCTTTTGTCTGGTAAATGGCCTCTAGGAGGAGATTTCCAAAATGATCTCACAAGTGTAATTTGCTGTTCAAACCATTGGAGTAAAATGGAGCTGAATACTAAGGTACACACTGCTAGTTCTGGGATTCCAGAATTATTTGCAAGACCTGCTCAGAAAGCAATATAACATTATATAAGCCCAGTCTTGTGCATGTACCCATGCTCTGAATTTCTGACAAAGGCATATTAATTTAGTTATTGATAATAGCTCGTTTTTCTGGCCTAGTTTGGTGTCAAACAGACAAATCAGGTTTCAAGCAATTGTTAATTCTACTAAATGCACAAATACAAATGTCACCAATGCACATTGCACAGTTATGGTGTGACTGTGATTCCCTACAATCTAGCTCTATTTTATCTGGTAGTGCAAAAAGCTTCTGCAAATAATGAGTAATGAATGTAATGGGTAATAACAAGCAATAAAGGTAATAGGCTATTGATTAATTGATTTATGTATCTCATTTCTGTGTGTATTCTCTCAGGATAAATTTTGTTGATCGGGCTGGTTTGACTTTAGTTTGGAGAAGAAGAGGTGACCTTGCTGTTCACATTAAATGACACTTAGGCATCAGGCAGAGAGTTATTAAGAATAAGAACCTTGTGGGTCCTTTCCAACTCAGAATATCCTGTGAACCTGTGAACATAAAATGTGATTAGATGCCAACAAAATTGCTAATTTCCAGAGGATAGATGAACTCTCAGAAATCACTGAGTGTTTCAACCTGGGCATGAAAAATAGGTGATCTCGCTGTGCTGCACTTCCCTCAAAACCTGACCTGTGTTTCTGAACAGGAGATGCTGGATGCTTTAAAAAACACAATGGCTTTTTTAAGGTAAGTATAAACTTCATACTTTTGATAATACAGGCTGAACTGTGGGCCAGATGCTTAAGCATCTTCCACTGGTTAAACACTTTTCTGGTGCTATAGAAAATGATTACATTTCTGTCTGCAGCAAGTATCTGATAGTAGAAGTGGAGTGAAAAAGAAAATGTCAGTTAATTTTTAAGTCAGATGTTTCATTAAAATCTGGACCTTGTTGCTGTATATTACGTAGATTTAGAAGAGAAGGGGATAAAAGTTCATGGACTAATGCAAATTTTGAAAGCATCTTTCATTCATGAACATTTTATTGTATGAAAGCGCAGTGTCTTGGAAACATGATACCACATGCATGAAACTTTCCTTGAAACTTCTTATGAGAAGGAAGCGTTATCTTAGAGCAAATGTTAATGTTTGTGATGATGCACACATTCTTCTTCATCAAAATGAATTCCTGAATCTAACGAATGAACCTCCTGAAAAGGGACCTCCAGTGCCTAGAGATAAGAGATAAATCATACTGCAAGGACACTGACCCATGAAATGATTCTGTTAATATGTCATCTGTCTAGAATATATTTTCAGATCTCCTATAGAAGGGTCTAAATTATGAAGGGATAGTGGCCTAGCAGAGTTGGTAATTTGGGATTTGATACTTTTAACCTCTTCCATCTGCTGCCACTACTTAGATGCGTCTGTTTCGGCAAAATATTACAAAGTGAAAGATTCTCAAATACCATTACACCCAAGTATTTTAAAGTAAAATAGGTCCATAAATTCCTCAAACTATGTTGTCTTGAGAGAAATGTTACATCATGTCAGTATATCTCTTAGTGTACTATGATCGCCACTAGTGATTTGAAATTTTGAAAAGTAATTACTGTAAATAGTAGATTGGCAAAGAGGAAATTGTGCATTGCACTCTGGAAAGAGTGGATGGGGTGTATCTACCAATGTAAAGTCAGGATTTCAGATTCTGTTGCAAAGATCCCATGTTTCAGAATCTGACTCTGTACAATCTTATTTACAGGGAGGTGGTAAAGAGCAATTTTTCTAGGTTACACTGACCGCTGACACTAAACAGTAACTAAACGAAATTCTCCTCTCATATCTGTATCGGTCAAGCGTTGTTCTTCTGAGAGCAGTGGAAGGCATGTGTTTTGAAGCTGATAGTTCATAAGAAATGCTTATTTAATTTTCTGACTCATAAAATTTGAGAATTAAATGAAATTTCATTTAAAATTATTATGCTTCATTAATTCATGTTAAATAACTAGGAGAGGAATGGCATTGAGCTTGTGAGTACTCGTTGAATAGTATAGTTCTTCACCTGTGCTGTACTATGTTGAGACTTAAAGCTCTTGGGAGTACTTATTAGTTTGAATTTAGTGATGCCTGACTGCTTCAGGAGCTGACCTGCATCTAGCAGGACAAAACCGCCTCCTACCCCATCAAAGCTTCAGCTTCACATTAGTTTGCATGTAGGTAGTATATATACCTCTGTACTTTCTGTGCCACCATATATTCATCTTTAATGTTGGTAAATGGACTCCAAAGAAGTTCTTCAAGAGTACTCAGTTACTGCCATTTTTTAGGTATGATCATGTCAAGAGAGACCACAGACAATAGAATATCACTTAAGTAGACAGTATGACTGTGGGCCACTCATGGCACCTTCACCTTGCCTTGTTGTACACGAGAAGCATTTGGTGTACTGCAGATAGTTTCATCCTTCTGAACAGGTAAGATCCATTGTGGAGACATTATTTTTTGGAGGTAACTTAAATGTTAACATTTTCTAATGCAGTCTTTCATATTGCCACTGGCTTTACTAACGTTTTTATAACTTTGCCATCTGCATTGGCACTGGAATGATCATGTAGCGTACACTTTGAGTGCTGTAGCTTGAAACAGTAAAGAAACACAAGTATGTCTTGTAGGACAGTAAAGCTTAGAGTTGATTTCTTTTGTGAAATAAAAGCCAAAAGAATTAATGCTATTACAGAATCACAGAATCACAGAATACTATGAGTTGGAAGGGACTCACAAGGATCATCTAGTCCAACTAGTCCCTGTGAGGGATCTAGGTTTATGTTCACCACTCTGGGGTGTGCGTTTGGTCTCTGTACGGGTGTTAGATGGTGAGTTGGACTAGATGATCCTTGTGGGTCCCTTCCAACTCATAGTATTCTGTGATGTGTTTAAAAAGACATAAGACAGTATAGAATCAACCCTAAAATTTTATCATATTGGTGCAATATCACTCCTCCCTTTCTTTAACTAGTCAGTTGTCACATAACTTACCTACAATTACTTAACTGTTTCTCATTGATTTTGTCTTTCTCTTCCTCTTGGTAAATTGTGTACAGATAGGATTTAATTTTGCAGATGCACTTGTTCATATGTATCCAGAGCCTAATTTCAGCGACTAATTCTAATTTGTGCTCTGTGGCTTGCTGTTGAATAGTCTGTTGTAACCATTTACTGTTTCAGCTGTTAGGGAGGACTTTGCCTGCACAGTATGTATCTGGGGTTTGATTCATTAAAAGTCTCTCCTTCAACTGGCTTTCTCATGAATAGAAGGGTATTCTTTGGTGCTTATTTAAAACAGATGGTTTCAGCCAATGTTTCTACCAGTATAGTTGCTGCTAGAATGTTCATGGGAATTACACCCAGAAGAGCTAAAATGTGTGCAGCTGAAATTAATTCATCAGGAAACTCAAATGAATAATCATGATAACAAACATGCTGAGTTCTCAACTGTTTTCTGAGCAAATAAACAGAATCACTTCTGATACTGTGTTATTCTCTGTGCTGTACTCTGCCTCTGAACTCTAGGTAGCAGCTGAGATGCCCGATGGATGTTTTTAGTGACTCCACGTGCAGTTCATTTCATGCATTAAACTTGCATAAACGGTTTTAGTTATCCAGTTTATAAAGTAAATTATTACTTCTCATAATCCACTGCATAAGTAATAGCAGACTGCTAAGATACTGTGAGTGCCATTTTGTTTTGCTCTAGTGGAAAATTTCAAGCTGACAAGGTCAAGCCCTGCAGTCTGAGAGCAGTCATGTGGTGAGAGGCACATCCAGCAAGAGAGGAGAGTTGGTAGATGGACATACAATGTCATCTCCTCGAGAAGTGAGGATTTGAAATGTGCCTTAGTTAGATTTAGAGGATAGAGCTAACCTGTGAAGTCTTGCTTTTATTATTGTAAACTAAAAATATATTGGTTTTAATGTGTTTTCATAACTGCTTCCTGTTTCTTGAACTAACTACAGCAGTTAACAGTGTTGTCTGTAGTTGTCCTTAGGCAGTAATTCCATCCAGGTAACAGAATAATCCTTTACATAAAACATGTACTGATTTTTAAGGAGATCCATGATATGGTGCACAGTAAACTGGAGGTTGGAATGGAGAAGATACAGCATGGCTGATTTTTCTTTAGTGCAGCAAAATACTTTTGCTCTGCATCTAAAATGAGTTTGAACGTGGTGAGAAAATCAGTCAGTTATAAATAGTTATCAGGCTATTTTCCACCATTTAGCCCAGAAAACAACTTCCTCCCAGGCAGATAGCTCACATGTAGTATTACTTTGCAGTTAGACATTTAGTCTTCAGATATTTTTATATGATTGATTAATATACTTTGTTATGGAGATGGATTCTTAGGACAAAATAATTGCAATAATCTAGGAGTCAAATTGCTCAGTGAAGAACTAGGAAGCTACGTTTTCAACATATAAATCTACATCATTACCAAGGGTTGCTGAGAGGCTGCTGATGCCTTAATAGATAAGGTTTAGATAGATTACCTGCAGCACTAAACAATTTACTGAGAACAGAAAATGGGCTTCCAATACAATCTAGAAATGAAACATCACAATTATTTGAGGTACTCTGTAACCTTGGAAACAATTGGGAGCAGTGACATCAGCACGATTATGTGCAATTTTGTCTTTAGTTTATCACCAAGGTAACCAGAGCAGGTTTCCCTGCTTGTAATTTTAAGAATGTCGGGGTCTGGTACTAAGTGAGCATGCATGAAGCAGACTATTTAGGGTCTATTAAAATTGCATTCTGCTTCCCTTTTAAAATGATCCTTCAGGATTTAAATTGTATAAACTCATGGATTTTTTGTTGGATTTTTTTTTTCTTTCCTTCTTTTTCCCTCTGTCAGAAACAGCTGCAGGCAAATAAAGCTTTAGTTCCTCTGCTAAATTCTCTAAATATTGGAAAGAAGTAAAAATCTATTTCCTCATTGATTTCCTTTTGCTGGCCCCAAATATGAAATACTGCAGCTGCATACAGAGGCTGAAAATGGCACTGTGTTCTTTTTGGAGGTGGTGCACACCCACAGTTGAGGACACATGTTGTTCCCACATTTAACTTCCTTGAAGGAAGCTCTGCATTAAAGTCTAGAGTCACAAGAGACTTGCATTCAGTGCTGCCAGAGGACTATACAGGGTGAATGATACCCTTAGACTTTCTGACTATAAGATGCTGTTCGTCAGCCTACCTCACCTTGTGGTTGTGCCAGTCAGGAATGGCCTAGCATGATATTCCTCTTCATGCCTAATCCAGAGAGGTAGGGGTTTTCTGCAGTGGGTTTTGGGGAAGGCAGTGTTTCAATAAAAGCTCTGTTGCATGCCAGAAAATCCTGCCATCTCCTTTATAATTGCTTTGTGATGAGAAAGTTACGTGGTGTCAGAGCTGTAGTGCTGACAGGCAGGATACTCAGACCATGCAGTCTCTCATCTGTGTGTGACTGAATTTTAGGGGGACGTATTTTATGTGAAATTGTGATAAAGCCTATCTGTCCATCATGAAGGAAAAAGGGGAGACTGCAAAAAGTTGGGGTTTTTGTTTGGAACACTATGTCAGGTGAAAGCCATACCACTGCTATAAATTTGCATTCGTAACACTTTCATATTTTATCTGTAATGTTTTACTTTGTCAAACATTTCCTTTTTTTTGCATCGTTATCCCTAGATTGCTGCACATGCCAAATACACACTTGTGTTCTGTGGAGTTATTTTTTCCTTTGGCTTATGATTTTGCAGGACAGTTGGCATGAGATACAAGTTAGAAAGTGATGTGTGTAGGAAAGTAATAAAAATCTGTTCCTGTTTGGAATGCAGTTCTGAATAAGTGAAACTGCGGTTTCAAGCCATTAGCCTTGTAGGGTTCCAAAACAAACTTTATAGCCTATGGTTAATGCTGGAGTTCAGTAGCCCACATCACTGATAATGAACTGAACCAAGTAAATTAGATTTTTGCCGGAAAAAAAGACAAACCTTTCACATAGTTTGGTATTGCAGAGAGAATAAGGCACCTTGTACAGTTCACAGTACCAGACTTTTATGGGATGTAATTGAAAAACAGATGCCTTTCTGAGAAATAGAATATTGATGTTCATATTTGTAAAGGAATTAATTCACTGACTGGTAGAAGCAGAACAAGAAGAAAGTGAACTTTTTAGATACTAGCCACATTCTAGCAAGATTGCAATTATATATAATGAATTATATATAATGAATGTGTGTTGTTTGTTTCATTTTTGTCATAAAAAGTCACCAAATGCCTGTGTGCTTTGCTCTCTGAAGTAATTTTCAGAAATATGCAATAACAAGTAATCACAGTATTTGCAAACATATTTGGTGAAAAGGAGCTGTGCTTTGAAAGGTATTGATTTGCTTGTTGAAGTTATCAGTTTGATTAATGTTAAAATTTTATGCAGTATATTTAATCATTACTCATGATTAGTGCAGTAATAATGCATTACACATCTGCACATTTACTATTAACAGTGTCTTGTATTTCTCTCCTATCACAGATGTAGTCGTAAGTTAGAACGCAAAATTTTTCAAGAAGTATTTATTGGAGCAGCCATTGGTTATAATTCCTTAAAACTAAAGTATTTTGGGAGTTAATAATTATTTCAGTGCGTTTGTTTTATGATAATGAAAGGCCATTTAGATTTCTGTTGTATTGCAGCTACTCTCAAGAGTTTCTACAGGAGGTGAAACTGTTGTTGAGGCCAAGAAAAAACTCCCAGGCACTTCACTAGATAGCACATTCTGTGCAAAGAGACTTGACATATGAACAAACTGAAATGTAGTCATAATAAATGACTGTGCCACACTATGTTCCCAAAGGTTACAGTAGTGCTGTTTGAGGAAATAGCATGAAGGGAGTGGAGAAGAGAAAAAAGGAGGAGGAAAGTTGTAAATAATAATGAAGATGTGGTGAAATGGTCTGTACGTTGGTTCTGTGATCAGGTTCAGTATTTATATGGCATCAAATGATCTTGGCCTCATAGGAATACAAAACAAAGGCTGTTCAAGGAGTCATTTTCAAGGTACTGAATTTCATGATGACTTAAGAGTTTTTATTGAAAATTCTCTGCAAATGAATTTGAAGTGTGAAGACCTGAGCAAACATAGTCTTGACAAATCTGAGCTAAACTCATAACTGACCTGTCTTTGAGCAGGAATTTGAAGTCCTGCTGAGGTCCTTTCCACCCTGTATAATCTGTGCTGTGGGAAAAAGGTTCACTTCATCCATGCAGGTGTTTAAAGAGGAATTCTACTTTTCCAGTCTCATAAACAATTGCTGAACTAATTTTCCCCACATTGTTACTAACCCTTGAAAACTTGCTTTGAAAGCACACAAAAGGTGTAAAACTAGGTTTGGAGACTGAAAAAGAAACTGGTAAAACGGATCAAAACCAAGTGAATTTTCTAGGGCATGTGTAGTTCTGTTTACAGATTATTATATTTGTTGTATTGAAAAAGTGTCAATATTTTCATAGTATACCCAAAAGAAAGTTAGAACATAGCCCTGGTTATCTCTAAGAGTATAAGATATTAAAGACTGGCATTTTAAGCTACTTGGCAAATGAAGGTAAGATCCAATGAATGAAATCTGTATTTCCAAAAAAAAATTACAAGATACATCTGTGAGAACAGATCAAGCAACTCTTGCGCTTTTAGAAAGGGAGCAGTCACTTTTTTTTCTTTTTTTCTTTGCAAACTTTTCTTCGGTAGCTTGGAGAGTGGAAGGGGAAATGAACATTTGCTGAGGGAGTTGTTTTGCATTTCATCACCACAGTCTCTGAGAGCATTAGGAAAAAGTGGTATAAACAGCTTCCATCTTTCTACATAGCTGACTAAAGTGATTTGACTTCATGCAGATTAATTTGGTTAAATTAGTTAGGTTTCTTCCTTTGCAGTATAGTTGAATCAGATTCCCTATGAGCAGACTGTTCACACATTTGTATGAGTGCTGGGTAAAGATGTTCTGAATTACAATAAGATAGACTCATTGGGAGAGTTGATGATCCATGATCTGTTGCCAGCATGCAAACACATCAGACTTCTAGAAGCAGCATCTGCCTGAACTGTCTGGGGACAGAAAAAGAATAGAAAACATCTTATAGTGGAACAAAAACAGAGATGTGACTTGATGGAGGTGTAATTTTCTTCTATGTTTAGCCATTCTACATATTATTCAAAATTGACTGCTCATGTCATGTCAACAAGTATATAATCACCTTAGTTCCTCATAATTAATTACTGAGAGGAAATTCAGGAAGGAAGGAAGAATTGTGTTCCATATTTTAACCTCTATATTTAATTGCAAATATATTTTTACTTCTCTCTTCAGGTTTTGCTTTTGGGGGTTTTTGTTTGCTTGTCTTCATCATCTTTTTTGTTTCTCATTTTTACTTTTTGCGCTTCTCAATTTGTTAGTTCTTTGATATTTGTCTGAATCTTGGCATTGTCTTGTCTCCCCTTTTGCCAAGATATTACTTTCTACCTGCAGAACACTGTCCTGTCCTATGTCTGGTTTTACCATTGCTTCTTTCAACTCTTCATTTTCTCTGGATGTGTTAACTTATCCAGGGGATGCTTCTTTTCAAAGCTTGCCCTAAATATTCAACATGAGGTGTTGGTTGAATCTTATATTAAAAAAAAATAATGCCTCTTGGTTTTCACGTGTTCCATTATGTTTTAATATATCAGCTTTGTAGGGATTTCCTTTTGTCTCTCATTGCATCAGTAATTGTTTTCCTACACATTACATTAGTGGTCCTTACCTTAAATTTATTTTAACTTCTTTCATCCTTTCCTAGATTCCCCAGGTTATGTGAGTGAATATTTTGCCCATGGTATTTTCCAGAGTTTGTCCAGTTGTTTCAAGAGACACATGAGTTTTAATTAGCATCTTTACAGGTTTACTGGGATACAGTCTTATTGGTATTATTGACATCTAGTTCTGCATAAGAGGGGGCTTTTTTTTAATTGCTGTCATGGGAGTCTTTTTGTAATGAATGAATTTTTCATGTTTATCATACTGTGTTTATTAGTCTTCACTCCAGTTAAAATCTACAGGAATTCATAAGCCATACAAGTTTTTTTTTAAAAAAAGCATACAAAATTTAAAGTATTTTAGAATAAAGCTTATTGGATGGATTAGAAGGAGCAAATAAATTTCATTCCACATTCAGTCCTTCCTCAGAAGGCATATTACCTTAAATGATAATTCTTTTTTAAAAAAATGGTGCTCTTACACATCTTGTACATTTCTTTATACTTCAGCATTTATTCAGTCTATTACTTCAGAATATTTATAATGATCTCCTAATGGTCCATTGGAAAGATGACACTACGAACTAATGTAAGTGCTCATTTCTGAACTCGGCTGGCAGAGCTATCAGAATAATGCCAGTTCATACAATGCTAAACTGAAAATAGTAAGCGAAGTCTGAGTCATAAAGCACAAAGAAGGTGCAATCCTTGTTTCCTGTTGAAAATGCAGGATTTAAGTGCTTGCTTTTGCCAAGTGTAGTGATCGAATGGCATGTTCAGTACCAACCATATCAATCCTGTGGCAATAAACTTCTTTTATGGCATTACTGCTAGGTTTATATGTATTTGTAGAGCCTCAACTAAGAAAATGCCACCCTCCAGGAAACGGAAGGATAAGAAGGTGTCTTTGTCTTCCTACACTTCTTAAAAGAAAGAGTTTGTAGCATCCCTCTAAGCCTTCCATGAGCCAACTTTTACCTTTCCAAGAGTGGATATGCTTCACTGGGCAGTGCCTTCAGGCAGGTGACCTACTCAGGCCTCTCAAATTGGCTGATTGAAACACGTACAGTTCAGGACTTGCCCTTAGAAATTTATCTGTGGGCTTTTCACTTTCAGATATAAAGGGATACGTATTTTACTTTCTGTTACATTTCTACAGATATGCTGCGTAATTGCAGTATTTTGATATTCCAGCTACAGAAGGGTAGTGTCTAGACACCACAATATGTATTTCAGTCAGGCACAGAAGTATTGCTATCCAATTTTTATTTCTTTAGCAACTGACATTCTCCTGCTTTGCAAATTCACAGAGCAGTGATTTTAATAGAAAAGCAAACTACTACATTGCACTAAAGATGTGAACTGGTTATAAATAAAAATTTTTAGTATTACTTCCCCTATTTCAATTGCTGTTAATTTGCTAGTGCCTCTTTAGCTCTCTGAAACTTCTGTAAATGAATAACAAAGCATAATTCTGAGTCAATTATGCTAAATTTTTGTTTTGAAGCTTGACCACTGGACTGCAAAGTGTGTATTTTCCCCTCCAAACCAAAATACTTTATTTCTGAAATAAAACACTTGTTTCTGTCTCAGTGAAGCCAGAAACTGAAACTGGAAACTGAAAAGTAAATGACAGAAATAAACGATGCCTTGTCATGTTCGGAAAAAAGCTAATGAAACCTTGCAGCTGCCAAATCTGACTGAAACCAATGGCCTTTGAATTGCAGTGTTCAAGGGAAGAAGTCAAAGATAATCCAGATGTTTCCAAGCAGAACACATGTTTCCAAGCAGAACACTTTGCAATACTTTTTCATCCATTTTCTTTCTGTTTGTATGGACAAAAAAATTATCTAACTCAGATTTGTTTTAATACATTTTCTGAAGGTTAGTATTTGACCTTCAAGATAATTTAGTGTGCTTAGCACTTTTTTTCTGTTCATACTCATTACTTGAAAGGTGTGTTTTAATTTATCAGATATATATATCACTTTGAATCACAAATTGTTCATTTGATGAAGGTTTCTTAGTAAGTTTCTTTTGACAGCCTCTTTGTAGTCTTCTTGAAGCATTTTTTTCCTTATCAATGCATAAAATCAACCCTGAAAATCAAAAAGAGTTTTGTGCATAATTCTGGAACTGACTATCTTTTACGATTTATTTTTACTCATTGTTTTGGTGTCTGATGAAATATTATAAGGAGGAGACCTGAGACTAAATCTTGATTTAAGTGAGTTTTGAAGAGCTAGTTGATATTTTGTTCATTTGTGGATTTGCACTTATTTTGCAGCTGAGCCCATATTTCACTGTTAATCTGCTAAGTCACCTACTTAATGGCAGGAAAATAAGTAGTCATGTAAAAACACAAGCAAAATGAGGCAAGTGTGTATTTATGTGTTCCAAAATATATAACCATCATTCTCTTCTGAAAAAGAGTGAAAACAGATATCCAGTTTGGTTTTTACTAAATCAGGAACCTGTATTACAAAAAAACCACCAGACTTAAAATGGATTACTACCTTTGACCTTTTCAAGTAATTAGAATCCTGCAGTCTGTTTAACTTTCAACTCAATATAAATTTATCATATGCTGTTGGATTCAGTCCAGACTTCTGTAACTGTGTGTAGCCTATGGAAAATAAAGAGCATCCATTCCCCTAAAGAGGGAATATCAGCTAATTCTGTTTCTGTAATTAAAAGCTAGTAAAACACTTAAGCAAGAAGGGTATTTTTGTTTCAGCAATGAGGCAGCAATATATTGCGTTCTGCTCACTCTTAACCAATTCTTTTCCTATGCTAGGTCTTAGTCTTTGTCTAAAGCAGCATAACCTTGTTAGAATTATGGTATGTACACATTATTTAAATAGATACATGCCTTTGATATTCTAGGAAAGAATAAGTTGAAATTGTATGTTAACAGTTTTGAACTAGGTATTTACACAAGAAATGCAGGGCTCAGAGCAAAGGGAGGGGGACCATGGAAAAGGAGAAACTATTTAAAAGCGAATCAGTTGCAAATCAGAGCAAATTTTGCAGGAGCATACTCCTTCTTTCCTCTTCCCTTGAATCTTTTACTGTACCTTTCATTCTCACAGAATAAAGGTCATTTTACCAGTGTTCCTAGGGGCTTAGGTAAGGGACCTTACTGGCAAATTCGCCTGTCTAGTAAGGCCCTCTTGAGCTCAAAGCTTTGACCCAGTCATGGAGATTTCACAGAATCACAGAATATGCTGAGTTAGAAAGAACCTACAATGATTACTGAGTCCAGCTCTTAGCCCTGCACAGGACCATCCCCAAGAGTCACACAACATGTTTGACAGTGTTGTCCAAGTGTTTCTTGAACTCTGTCAGGTTTGGTGCTGTGACCACTTCTCTGGAAAGCCTGTTCCAGCACCCAACCACTCTCTGGGTGCTTTGCCTGATGCCCCCCCCCAGACATGGTTGGCCCTCCTGGCTGCCAGAGCAGTGCTGAGTCATGTTCAACTCGCTGTTGACCAGGACCTCCAGGCCCCTTTTCACTGCCTTTGCTTTCCAGCGTCTCATTTCTCAATCTGTATATACATCCAGGGTTGCCCCATTCCAGATGAAGACTCCAGCACTTGCTCTTGTTGAACTTCATAGGGTTGGTGATTGCCCAGTACTCTAATCTTTTGAGGTCTCTCTGCAGGGCCTTCCTGCCTTTGAGGGAATCAACAGCTTCTCCAAGTTTTGTGTCACCTGCAAACTTGCTTAGTATCCTTTCCAGTCCTGTGTCCAAGTCATTTATTAAGATGTAGAAGAGAACGCTGGCATAAGTGAAACCTTGTGGGATAAGCCCTGTGACTGGAGTGCCCTGTTGGATGATTACAGGCTTTTTAGGAAGCACAGGCAGGGCAGATAAGGTGGGAAGGAGAGTGGCATTGTATGTAATGGAAGGGCTAGAATTTTGGAGCTCACACTTGCCAACGGCACAGTGAAGAGCCTCTGGGTAAGAATCAAGGGACAAACAATGCAAAGGCCATTGTGGGAGTTTACTGTAGACCTCCCAGCCAGGAGAATGACCCCAACAAATTGTTGTTTGAGGGACTAAGGGACACTTCCAAGTCAACTGCCCTTGTCTTTATGGTGTACTTCGGCTTGCCAGAAATTAATTGGGAGCATCACACAGCTAGGTACAAACTGGGCCAGAAAATTCCTAAAAACCTGGGTGACAACTTTATGGAACAGGTAGATCCTAAAGAAGCCAACTTGGAAAGATGCCTTCCTTGATGTGCTGCTCATTAACAGAGTGGATCTGATGAGCCAAGTGGAGACTGATGGCTGTCTTGGCTACAGCAAGCACAAAGCAATGAAGTTAAAATCTCCATTGACAGAAGGAAAGCACCAGCGAAACCTCTCTCTGGACATGAGGTCAGTAGACTTCAGGCTGCTCAGGGAACTAGTAACTAGCATTACCTAGAAAAATGGTTTTTTAGGTGCTGGGATCCATCAGTACTGGTGACTTCTCAAGCATCTCTTAAAGGCACAGGAGCAGGCAATTCCTAAATGTTGGAAGCCAAGCAGATAAGGCAGCTCACCTTAGCTGAGAAGGGATCTCCTCTTGGAAATAAGGCATCAAAGGGAAGTGTATGCCCAGTGGAAGCAAGGTCAGGTGACATGGGAAGAATACAGAGATGCTGCTTTCCATGGCAGGGAGAAAATTTATGCAGCCAAAGCTCAACTGGAGTTGAGGCTGCCAGAAATGTGGGGGACAGTAAAAAGAGTTTTTGCCAAATATATTAATGTCAGTAGGCAGTAGAGAAATATCATTGGTCTGTTACAGGATAAGAATGGTCACCTCACAATCAGGGGAAGAGACATGTAATGCTTTCTTTGCCTCTGTCTTCAACACAGATTGTGAACCAAGGGGAGCTCGGTGCCCTGAGCTAGAATACCATGGCTGTAAAAATGATCAACTCCCGGTCAACCCTGAAATTGTGCGGGACCTGCTGCTCCCGCTGGATCTCTACAAATCTGTGGGGCCTGATGGGATTCATCCAAGAATCCTCAAGGAGCTGGCTGATGTCACCTCACAGCCTCTCTTGATAGTTTTTGATCAGTCTTGAGATTCCAGAGATGTCCCAGCTGACTGGAAGCTGGTGAACATTCTCACAGTTTTCAAGAAAGGCAAGAAGGAGGACCCCAGGAAGTACAGGCCTGTCAGTCTCACCCTAAAGCCTGGTAAAATCATGGAAAAGATTTTTCTGGGAAGTATTGAAATGCACCTGGAGGACAAATGCAATCATTGGTCACAGCCAGCATGGCTTCATAAGGGGAAAGTCTTGCTTGTTGAACTTGAGTAACTCACCTAGGAAGGTCAGTAGATGTAATCTTTTCGGAGTGCAACAAATATTTTGTTACTGTCTGTCACAGGATCCTTCTGGACAAAAGATCCAGCATGCAGCTGGATAAGCATGTTATGTGATGTTTCACAAGTCGGGCACAAGTGATTGAAGTAACAACAGACTGGCATCCAGTCAGTAGTGGGGTTCCACAGGGCTCCCTCGTTGGCCCAGTCCTCTTCAATATCTTCATTAATGACCTGGACAAACAACTTGAAGGAATGTGAAGTTTGCCAACAAAAGCAAATTGGGAGGAGCTGTTGACTACCTCGGAATAACCTGTGAACCTGTGACCTCTGGGTGTATTTACAGACTGGGGCATAAGAGGCTGGAGAGCAGTGCTACACAAAGGGACCTAGAGGTCTTGGTCAACGGCAAGTTGACTATGACTCAGCAGTGCCCTGACAGCCAGGAGGGCCAACCATGTCCGGGGGGGCATCAGGCAAAACATCACCAGTCAGTCGAAGAAGGTGATTGTCCTACTCTGCTCTATGCTGAAGCTGCCTCACCTTGAATACTGTGGCAGTTTGGGGCACTGCAGTATAAAGAAGTCATTAAGCTGTTAGAGTGTCCAAAGGAGGGCAGCAAGGATTGTGAATGGTCTGGAGGGGAAGCCGTATGAAGAGCAGCTGGGATCACTTGGTTTGTTCAGCATGGAGAAGAAGAGACTGAGGGGAGACTGCCTTGGAGTCTACAAGTCCCTTCCATGTGAGGGGAAGAGGAGGGTGAGGCACTGATGTCTTCTTTGTGGAGAGCAGTGACAGAACCCAAGGGAATGGCCTGAAGTTGTGTCAGGGCAGGTTTAAGTTGGATATCAGGAAAAGATTCTTCACCCAGAGGGTTGTTGAGCACTGTAACAGACTTTAGAGGGAAGCTGTCACAGCACCAAGCCTGACAGAGTTCACGAAGCATTTGGACATCACTTTCAGGCACTTTTCACAACATGCCTGTGTGGCTTGGTGATTGCCCGAGCCTGTTCATGGTGACAGGTGTTGTATGTTCATCTCCTAATTTCTTATTAGAAACAATGTGGTAGGTTGATCAGTTGTGGCTTGGTCAATGGAGGTACTGTCTTCATTTCTGTTGATAAAACATATGATGATGCTTATTGACATAGTTTAAGAAGTAGTAGGTGCATTTTTAAGTTTTTTAATTTTGTCATAAATTAAAGTGTTTGTTTTCTCATTGCCAGAAAATATCTATTATCCATGATCTGTAATTAGGCTCACAGCTTAACGTAAAGGATGAGTGGTGCTCACTGAACTGCATCATTGGCCTTACAGTGGTAAAATGACCAATTTAATTTCACCAGCTGTGACTTTGGAGGCAGGTTGAATGACAGGAAACATATAAAGTTCTACAGATTAAAATATTTCCAGCATACATCTGTGTGTGTTTCAGACAGAATTCAGCAGCAGTTCTTGCTTGACAAGCTTGCTAGTATCTTCATGTTCTAAGGAACATTGTTCTCCTGTATGGAGTGTCTTTTACAGTCTCAACCCTGCATTTCTTTTTGAAGCTAAGCTCCCGGTGAAAAACAGCATCAGTATGACCATTGAACAATTATAGAAGAACCCCTCACAAGGTCAATGCATCTGCCTAAGGAAATAGAGCATGTAGTTCTGTGACTAATTATGAATTATAGAAAGAACTAAAGAAAAAAAACCCACGAAGTTGGGAAATAAATGTTTGATTACTCGTCTTGCATCAAAAGAGGACACTTTTAAAAGACAAGCCCAATTATAGCTGCTTTTCCCAATAATATTCCTGTCTACTTCTCACAGTTTCCATCACTTGTAATAGAAAATAAGACTTGGTGTATTGTCCTTCAGCTTATACATGTGACAAGGATGACTGAAAGGCTGCGTGCAGTATTTTCTAATTTTCTGTGGAAAAAAGAAGAATAAGTTATGTCAGTAGGTTAACAAGAGAGAGCTTTTCAGTTTTTCTGTGAATGTGTTTTGAGTGCTGCAGAAACATTCAGGTGTTGGCAAAATGCAGTGATATTGGCTGGTGCAAGTGCACAGAAGCTGTAGGACTCAGTGTGTTGGAACTCACGCAGTGTGGAATTGCAAATGGCCCTAGTTTGATCCTTGAGCTGAAGTGGTCAGGCAAGTGTTGTTTCTCTGTGGTTTAGCATCTGATGATATATGTGAGTTGGTTTATGTTTTCTCTTTAATGTGATACCAATCACAATATGAATTGCAGGTGTCATAATAGATTTTTAATTTCAAACTGCAAAAGACTTGGTGTGCTTACAAAAAAAAAAAGAAGCTTAGAGTTACCTTTGTATAGCTACCTTTTCCCATTCCCCCAGAACTTGACTTTGAGTCTTATTGCAAAAATTTTCTCCTATCACCATGAAACAGTTTCATAGGTGAAGCTGACAGTCTTTTTCACCTTTCTGGAAATCATTTATGGACATAATGCCATAAAAGGATAAGCTGATTTTTTACTTTGTAGTTAAGGTAACATTTTTCATCAAGGCGAACCAATGTAGTTTACAGATGCTGTTTACAGGTTCTGTTTTTGTTTATCAGCTCAATTTTATAAATGGGGAACCTGAAAAGTGTAATTTTAGTGGCCTAAGTGCAGAGGCCCACTAGTTTTATGTTTTTACCACAAAAGCACTAAGAATAACCTGTCAACCTATCTATCTATCAACAATTCTATCAACCACTACAAAAGTATCAAGCTCAAGAAAAGGTCAGTAGAGTTACAAATTCCTTGGTTTTGTTGAGTTGTCTCAGGCACCTGTAAGAGAGTAACTACAGTGAGAGCTTAGTAATTTAGTAATTTGTTAGACAAAACATATTGTGTGTGGTTAAAAACATTACTTTCTTCATTAATCATCAAACTGCAAATTACCAAATCTATTTCCTGAATGACATCTGCTCTGCTGATCAGTTCTTCCATGATGAAATCCCACGTTTCCATCATAACATCTGCAACTATTGTAAAGTATCTCTGTCTGTTTTTCAGAATGTTCCCTGTGAGATTTTTGATAAAGCAGCCAAACCATATGTTTTTTGTGAGGACCATTTTTACCACCTGAAAAGACTGTAATTACAGCATGAACAGAAAAACCAGAGCTGTGTATTTTATGAGTAGTAACAGCTTTTGAAAAAGCAAATTACTTTGCAGTGAACCTCACAACTTCACAGTGAATATTCAGTAGACAGGGCTGGTATAGTTCTAAAAAGAAACAGATTGTACTTCTCAGTACAATGAAAGTTGATCGTATCAGAATCCAAAATGTCAGATGGAGTACCATTCCTGCAACGTGAAGTCTAATAACGTACTAACTCCAGCTGGCTGCTCCATGAAGCTGTTTGCAGAGGTCACGTATGTGGGATGTGAGGACTGATAACCATTTAACCGTTTTCATAATAGAGAAAGTTATTTTAAAAATTTGCCTTTCTTTGATACAGGACTATTTTTTCTGGAAATACATCTACAAATATTGAACTCTTTTTTTAATTATGCTTGTAAAAAAATCAGATTATGTGATGTACATGAACATATGAACCTGTAAATGGGAGGCAACCCTGAAAGGTTTTTTCATTGAAAATAACCAATAATATATTTTTTTCCCTAATGATGAATTTCGTAAGTGATGCACATCTCAAACATTCTGGATTTTTTCACTTCATGAAGAAAATTGTATTCTGTGATTTTCTGTTGCAAAAGGGTAAAGTAATAACACACTCATCCCAGCAAACATGTCAGCCTGCAGTGTAATTTGATGGCTGCTTTTTTTTTAAGAGATACAGATGAACAAAAGTGGTCCACCTATTACAAAACTACACACACTTTTTCCAAATAATTTTGCTTGTATGTTTTAGAGTATTTGTTACATGAAACTACTCTTTGAATGACTATGCATGAAAAATTCAAGACTATTGAGCAAGTCATCAGTAATTTATGTTGTTTATGCTATTTGCCTTTTTGTTTTGTGAGGTGTTTCCAAGCAACATTAAGCTGTGAAATGTGGCCACAGTACAAATGAGGTGATTCATGATACAATCCAGAATATTATTGTGTTTTTTGATTGTAGGATAAGTCTTATTGGATATTTTTTCTCTTTCAGTTCAGAAATGTGTGATCCTCAAAAGCAGCAAAAGATAAATCTTTAAGGTTTCAAAAAACACATGTTTAATCTTAAAAAGTTAAATGAGGCTTTGGTACTTAGCAAATTTGTTGGAATGGAAACTTCTGCAGGATAACTTAGTTATTATATCACTATATTATTATAGTGATGTTATGAAAATTCATGCTGTAAGTTGGTCCACATGAATTTGAGCCTCTTAAAATTTGGTTCACTTAATACGACCTATAGGTCTTGCTTTGTGTGTTTATGTAATCAAAATGTAACAGTAACAATTAGGAAGGAAAGGAATTATATGCCGACTAATATGGAACTCATCAGAGTTGAAAAAAATCATTCTTAGGAAGGCCATCTTGCTATCTAATGTAAAAATACTGCTGCTAAATGTCAGCTTAAAAATAACATCTATTTTTATTAGTTTTGGAGTTTACAGTGTCATCCAAACTGAATATAGATTGAAACCCAGACTGAAAATCCTACAGATTGTTTACAGTTTAGTAGTTCTTGTGATATCCATACTTTAAAAGTTTTGAGAAGAATCAGTGACCTGGAGTAAAGGGCTAAAGTGGTGAGATGACTGGGTTTACACTGCATTTTCAGTCAGGCTGTATTGAAAAGAACATGTTGGGAAGTGTATTGAGCTACACTGACTACCAGCTTCAAAGGTATTGACATAAAAAGGGAAGGATGTGAGAAGAGAACTGTCAGTGAATAAGCAGCAGCAAGAAAAACGCAACAGGCATCTGAAGGGGACACGTAGACAATTTGACTGTGTATTACTTTCTCAAGCACCATGTTCTTCCTGTGGAACCAATATCATCTTTGATGACTATCTGTGAGAAAATTCCAGTAAACATTAACAATTTAAACCCTAAAACTTTGTTTTTCAGAAATCCTCCTCCTACTTTGCTACATCCTGAAAAATGGTGCAGAGGATTCAACCATTTCATTTCACAGTGAGTTTTATTTTCTTATAAAAGCAGTTTATTCAGCAAGACCTATGTGTGCCAATCTGAAAACAGAATTTGTTTATGGAGTTGTTGCTTTTTCAGGATTTTGACTTCAATTTTATTTTCATAGACTCTAGATCATGCTTCTCTTTTTGAAGGCTGCACAGACAATTGGATCTTCTTATGTACTTTCTTCACAGCTTCTCTAAACTCCTTAGTTGATTTGCTTCTTGATTTTGATGAGCCTAGAACAGGTTTGTAAATAAATTTTATTTCCTTGATGTTTTTGCAGTGAAATTTTGCATCAAGGAGAAAAAGGATCAGTAATAAGACTGCTGGTCAATTTGAAAGATGAGAAAACGTAATGGCTTTTTCCCCACTTTATTAATATTTAGTAGGTTGCATATTCAATATATGTATGGAGCACCAATTGTACCAATAGCATAATGGAAGCAGATATTGCCAAATATGCTTTTGTTTTACTTTTTTTTTTTTTTAGAATGAAACTTAGTAATCACAATTTAGTAGTTGTTAGCATTATACAGTGATCCCCCTTTACTCGCGGGCTGTTGGGGCTGGTCCACCTCATGCGAGTTATGAAATCCGCAAAGATAGTGACCCCACTACGTAGTCGAGTACGCCATGCCCGTAGCCACGCCCCCTCCCCATATAAGGTTTGGAGGACGGTCCTGAGAGTGGGGCTTGTTTCAGATGTCTGATTGTGCTCTGCCAGGGCGGGGGGCGAGTGGTGAGTGTGGGATTCCCGGTGCCGTGGCTTGTCCCGGCGGCTCGCGAGCAGCGGGGCCGGCAGCTGATCGGACTGAGATCATGGTAGGTTCTGCGCACGCGCCGAGGTCGCACAGCTCGCGGTCAAATCACCCGCAAATACTGGATCACGAATATGCGGGGGCTTACTGTATTAAAAAGTCTTGCAGCAACTTATATGAGTGATTTTTAGTATTCTTCAATATATTTCGTTGGGATCTTTATAGCCCAAACTGTGTAGTGTGGGGAATAGCATTATAAAACCCTTGGGAAGTTTACACTGATCAAATAACTAAATGTTTGAATATTGCTTCTCAGTACTGACTTTTCAAGGTACTTTAGAAAGTCACTCCACCTGAGAAATAAGATTACATTCCTGTCTCAGCAATGTTTTGCATTAACCTTCCGCATTGTTATGTAAGTTTTTCTTTCTTGGTATCTTCCTTTGTAGAAATCCCCACTGAGCTCGAGAACAATACAAAAACTCAGATTAACATAACATTTCTTCTGTCCTTTAGTTCAGCACAGACTGTTCATAAAACAGGTCTGATGTTAATAGTTTGTGGCCAAACTTGTTTTAATCTAGTCTTTTGGGGTTTTGAAATCTTCAGCTTGTATATTTTTTAATCACATGGGTAATTATTTACTTTGGCTTAATTGCTTCCTCATCAGCACCTTTTGCACATTTATTTTTACAGCAGTGCACACAATGAAGTAAGGAAATATGCTCATATGCAGTCTCTTAATATGGAGAAATGCAGCTACATATTGTAATAAATATATTACAGCTGCCATTAAGAAAATACTGAAGTGGAATTCTCTGTGACATTGTTTCTTGGGCATGTGTTAATAAAGTTGTTGGTGCAGAGGTTACATGATGTTTTTAGGGAGGCTTGGATTTACATTAGTGGATTTGCTAGAAAAATGAAACATTGGATCATACAACTGCAAACCTTTTAGCCATTACTGGTAGTTGTCTCATTCATATGCATTAGTTTTGCATTTTTATGCCCATCTTGTGACAGCCTAGTTATGATAAATTAAAAGCAGTCGTCGTATAAATTCCATATTGCCTTTTATCCATATGTTAGGACCTTGCCTGATGTTTCTGTCACCCTTGTGATCAGTTGTTAGCTTCTGAATAATTTCATTATCTACCTCCTTCCTGACACTAACATCATTAGCATAACAAGCTTATCTACTTCAAGTTGTGGGCCAGACCTGTGTACTGACAAAAACAGACCATGCAGCTTTGGCTAAGAATACTTTTGATTTCAGTTCTGTTTACACAATAGTTTTATTTGTCAAGATTGTCAAACCTGGTCACTGCAGGTTTTTTCTCCCCACATTCTTATCCCTTGAAATGCCACTATTTCAAAAGGCATTTTTATTACAAGTGTTCTGTCACATATTACAGTGATTTACAACATGCCAGAGCTGGAAGTTTCCACACAGTGTTGTTGGTAACTCTTTAAGTTGTGAAAAAAAATTATCATATATTTTTCAGAAATGAAGTCTGTATTTTTAACTCAGATACAACTGCTCCAAAAGAGAATGATTTTACAGCAGCATTCTAGTCAGATGCAATATTTACAAAATCTAAATGGAGAGACTGTCAATACAGTTCTTAGCTTGGCGTATCTGTATTTCTATTCCCAGCCTTGCTGACCTCGACTTGAGATGAAGACTGTAATATGTTGTTCTCATAAGGGTTTTTACGATGAAGATAGTGAATCTGTTAGATATTTTGTTTTTTAAAAGTACAGACAAGACAATTTCATCTGTCGTATCTGGCAGCAGCCTAATTTTGTATTTGATGTCTGCTAAGGTACATGTAGCACATACATACTTCTAGAAGATTTGTAAAGGTCTATGTATTTTTATTTATCTGTACTACTGTGAGTGTGCATTAAAAACTTGGCCCTCCACTTGTCATGTGGGAAAGTATTAATTATCTGTTTATCTACATATTAATAAGGTGTACCATTTCTATAAGACCATGTAAACAACCACAGCAGTTTTTGGAGGATTGGCTTCTGAAAATAATATATTTTTACCTGAGTTTGTTTCTGCGTAGAAGTATAATATCTGTTTAGAGGACTTCCTGCTATTCATTTTCCATGAATGTTTATAAAGCCTTTTTTTGGAGTAGCTGAGGCATAGATGACATTGCTGTCATAAGTTAACACTTTGTGTCCACCACCATTTTAGACATGTAGTGCTTCAGAATTGGTTCATAAAATACTACATTAAAATGAATAAAATTACTATTCACTAAAATTATCTTATATGCCACAAATAATTTTCTTGGCACTTTAAAGCTTGATTGATCCCTAGGGGTGAATAAAAGAGTTAATATGGTCTTGGAGCAAAAGAATACAATAACTTTTATTTACATTACATCACAAAATGATAATTTTAATTAAAATGAGCAGTGGTATCTCCAGGGACAGACATTCTCTTTTTAAATTTATTTAACCAATGATTAGCTATAATGCTTCTTTGAGTTAATTAGTCATTCTTGAGCTGGAGGGAATTAAAGAATTAAGAAATTCAGGAAGTAATAAAGTCAAAATATGAAGTTAAGGATTTATGATCACATTTATTATCAGAATGTAACTTTTAGCAATAACATTGCAAATACAATACAAATATTACTTTTCATCTTGATAAACTTGCTTCTTTTACTCAATTTGGATATGTCTTTGCAGGCTGAATTTCATCTTGATGAGCCTACATTCAGATTTATTCAATTAATAGATCATCCAGATGATACAGGTTTTAAGTGGTCCATTCAGATTCAACTTTTTCTGAATGCAGATAAATTTTTTTCACAATCTAAGCAATTGTTTAGTGACATTCTGTTCTGACATATTGCATAAAGAACTTTTGCCTGTTTCTGTCACTGAGAACATGATATGTGTTTGACATAACTTATTAATTCACACTGTCTAAGAAGACAAAAGGGTTTGCAAATGTTAGAAAGATACAGATTGCTGTGTAAGGTTACCACCAAATCTTGAGCTTTTCACATTTCATTCATTCATGTAAACTCTCAGAATCTGTCTGCAGATGGACTAAATTCTAATGCCTCACAAAAGATCCCCACCACTTTTGAATGTTGTGTGAAATGTATATACTTATGCAGAAGAATGAACATATATACTAAATACAATTTTCTCCTACTTTCCATCAGAAGTTGTAGTACAAAGTTTGCCTTAAATCACCTGCACACTGTAGTGTCAAGGTGGGATAGGTATCTAAGGGCGAAAGTTTGGTACATATGCAAAATATACTAATAAAAACATTCGATTGTAAAAGGTTCTGAAGGCTTTTTGTGTCCTAGGTCTTCAGGGACAGGACAAAGAAATAAAGCAGACCCATTCCTGATAAAAGGCTATTCATCAATTTCATCATACAGTAATAAAATATATTTGGTGGTTTGAAGATCTCCCTAAAATTGTTCTGATTGTATTTCTGTTGTCACTCGAAAAATTCTAAGGATTTCAACATGATCAGCTATCTGACCCATGCTAAGAGCTCCAAGAGGTGCCACTCCATGGAGTTTCTATTGTTCGTTCTCTAAATCATGTACATGAGCCGAATAGTTTGTTATGCTTCCTCAGCCTGATTGAGACTGGGAAAGCTGCTCTCATTTTTGAATTTTTGGAAGAGGTAAAGCTATTTACTGCACCTAAGTTTACAATTTCAGATGTGTGCTCTATGTTACTATGTGGTGCTTGATGTTGAATATTAAACCGAAAGATTTATTAAGAAAAGAGGTACTGGTGACATTTCAGCATTTGAGTATTTATCTCATTGTTAGGGAGCATTAGTAATTTACAGGATTTGCTACCAAGAGATCAATAATGTTATAAGTGTGTTCTGACCATGAGAATTTATGCTATGCATGTGATTATTGAGTTCTTTGTCATAATTCAGTCTTTCATCCTGATATCTGATTGTAGCAGAATGAACAGTAAAATCCTTATTATTTATCATGGGATGCTGTTCAAGGCAGGGACCTATTTAACCTACATACATACCCTTGGTGCCCAGCATTTGTTTTGTGCAAAGGGGCAGCTATATATAGTCCTGAAGATAAGATTATTTGTATCCTATGTGTCCTGTTGAATTAGGACTAAAACCAGAAATGCTGTTGGCAAAGCTGTCACAGGTTTTTAGTTCATTTTTGCAAATGAGTGACCTGCAGCAGTGGGGGTTGGGCAGGCCTGGAAATGGAAAGCAGGAAAGTATTGGAGAAGCAGGCACATCCCTTTGTCATTAGTACAAATGTAATTAATAGAATATGTTTTCTTCTCCACCTCTCTGCTGCATGTAACTGACCGGTGTCTGCCACAGCTACATGTGGTACAGTGGTAGGAGGAACACTCAGAGCTACAGATTGGAACACAGCATTTTAACCACCTTAAAAACCAGATTGTTATTTTTCCTTCCTTCACTGGAAATTTTCTGACCTAATGTACCTGGCATAGATGTTCTTGCTTGTCTGGGTCTGTCCTTCCATTTCTCTCAGCAAGGGGTCTCAGCCCAGTTGGGATCATGCTCTTGATTTCTCTTGATTAATATCCATCATGAAACAACCTTGTGATGGAAGTAACCAGGCAACTATGGGGGAGGGGGAAATGTATCTGCTTAGGGAGAGGTTCAAGAGAATATGACCTTACTCTTTCTCCCCTCTCTCTGGGAAGTCTCCATTCTAGATCCCCAGCTGAGCCAACTACATCTTTGGAGGCAGCCTGGTAACTTTATTTTCTGGGATTAGGAGGGGATTTTAGCACTTCAGTATGACCTGAAGTCCTGTTCAAGAGCCTGGAAAACTCTCTTACCTTAATATCTAACCCTGGTGGTCTAGTGGTTAGGGTTCGGTGCTCTCACTGCCATGGCTCGGGTTTGATTCCTGGTCCGGGAACCTTAATTTTCTTGGGTTTTAGCAAGTTTGCAGATGACACTGTACTGAGCTTTTCTGTGGATGGATTTCTGGTAGCTGTGGGGCTACGAGGGAGGCTTTTCTTTGAGAAGTTGCTGGAAGCCTCCCTCATAGCTGGCAGAGCAAATGCCAGCCAGCTCCTGGCTGGGCCCGCTGCTGGCCAAGGCCAGGCCAATCAGGAGAGAGAGACCTCTGTGATAACATATTTAAGAAGGAGAAAAAAAAAGAAGAGAGAAGAAGACAATTATGGCCGCCACAGAAGAGCAGTGAGAAGATGCAACAGCAAATGCAGGCACCAAGGCCAGGGCCAACGGAGGGGGAGGAGGAGTCTCCCTGCAGTCTGTGGTGATGACCATGGTGAAGGCGCTGTCCCCCTGCAGCACATGGAAAGAACACAGGGATGCAGAAGATCCACCTGTAGTCCATGGAGGAGCTGACACTGGAGCAGGTAGATGCTGGAGGGAGGCTGCAGCCCACTGGAGCCCACATGGGAGCAGGGTCCCAGGAGAGACATGTGGCCTGTGGAGAGTCCATGCTGGAGCAGAACTTCTGGTAGGATCTGTGCCTCTGTGGGGGACCCATGCTGGAGCAGCCAGTGCTGAATGTCTGCACCCTGTGGAGTGACCCACGGGCAGCAGTGTTTGGAAGTGCTGCTGCCCCTGGGATTGGACTCACACTGGGGAGGGTCGTGAAAGACTTTGTCCCATGGGAGGGACCCCATGGAAAGCAGGGAGCAGGGCCGCCTCCCCTGATCAGCGGCAGAGAAACACCAACTGCCTGGCTTTCCCCTACTCCTGTCCCCCCCTGCCTCCTGGAGGAAAGGGGGAATGTGGTATCTGTTATAAGAGACGGAGGGCTTNTTTTCCAGTTTGTTTTTTTTTTAGTTTTCTCCTTCAGGAGAAGTTGGGGTGGGCCTCTGGCATCCAGCCAGGGTCAAACCACGACACAGTAAAAGATTTCTAATGGTCCTCATTCCTGCCATAGCAAAACTTGTCAGGTTTTTTTCTTTTCCTCTCTCTGCTGTTTGCTGTGGGGCGGGGGGGACGAAGTGAGAGAGCAGCTGTTGGTAAGTCTCTGGCATCCAGCCAGGGTCAAACCACCACAGACACCAATTTGGATGCAAATGTCGATGTGTTAGAGAGTAGGAGGGCTTTGCAGAGGGATCTTGACAGGCTGGATAGATGGGCAGAGTCCAGGAGCATGAGAATTAACAAGTCTAAGTGCTGGGCTCTGCACTTTGGCCGCAACAACCCTATGCAGTGCTACAGGCTGGGGAGAGAATGGCTGAAGAGTGGCCAAGCAGAAGGTGACCTAGCAGTACTGGTTGAGAGCAGGATGAACATGAGCCAGCAGTGTGCCCAGGTGGCCAAGAGGGCCAGTGGCATCCTGGCCTATATCAGGAATAGTATGACCAGCAGGACCAGGGAAGTGATTCGTCCCCTGTATTCAGCATGGGTGAGGCTGTACCTGGAGTACTGTGTCCAGTTCTGGACCCCTCAGTTTAAGGAAATATTGAGATGCTTGAACTTGTCTAGAGGAGAGCAATGAGGATGGTGAAGGAACTGGAGTAGAAGCCCTTTGAAGAGCAGCTGAGGGAGCTGGCATTGTTTATCCTGGAGAAGAGGAGGCTCAGGGGGGACCTTATCACTCTCTACAACTGCCTGCAAGGAGGCTGTAGCCAGGTGGGGATCAGTCTCTTCTCCCAGGCAACCAGTGACAGAATGAGAGGACACAGTCTCAACCTGTGCAAGGGAAAGTTTAGGCTGGATGTTAGGAAAACATTCTTCACAGAAAGAGCGATTGTCTGTTGGAAGGAGCTGCCCAGGGAGGTGGTGGAGTCACCTCCAAGTGTTTAAAAAGGGATTGGATGTGGCACTTAGTGCCATGTTTTAGTTCATGAAATGGTGTTAGGTAACAGGTTGGACTTGATCTTGAAGGTCTTTTCCAACCTAGTTATTTCTGTGATTCTGTGGCTCTGTGAAGAGAGTCCTGGGAAGATTCCTCCCTGCTAGACAGCAGGTCATTGTGTGAGCAGTGAAATATTTGAAGGGCAAGGGGGAATGGTTTAGAGGTGTGCGAGAAGAAGTTGATGGTAAAAGCACCCTGAAGAGCCAGGGAATGGCAGGGAGATAGGGACCAGAGGAGTGACTTTATCTAACCATTTGTTAAACAGATCAGAGATGTTGTATCCCTGTCACCTGCAGGTTGTTATGTGGATTTCCCTGACAATAATACAGCATCTGATACAGAGTTATGATTTCTTCCAAATACTAACCTGTGCATTTTTGGTGCATATAGACGTTAAACAGTTACTAGATGTCTGGTTAGATGTTTAGTTTATGTGACAAAATGGGTTCTAGGAATCTGCTGGTGGCAGACAAGAAAAGGTAGCATTTACAAAATGTAACAATTCGAGAAAACAAAACACTGGAGATAAATCTTTANTGGCATCCTGGCCTATATCAGGAATAGTATGACCAGCAGGACCAGGGAAGTGATTCGTCCCCTGTATTCAGCATGGGTGAGGCTGTACCTGGAGTACTGTGTCCAGTTCTGGACCCCTCAGTTTAAGGAAATATTGAGATGCTTGAACTTGTCTAGAGGAGAGCAATGAGGATGGTGAAGGAACTGGAGTAGAAGCCCTTTGAAGAGCAGCTGAGGGAGCTGGCATTGTTTATCCTGGAGAAGAGGAGGCTCAGGGGGGACCTTATCACTCTCTACAACTGCCTGCAAGGAGGCTGTAGCCAGGTGGGGATCAGTCTCTTCTCCCAGGCAACCAGTGACAGAATGAGAGGACACAGTCTCAACCTGTGCAAGGGAAAGTTTAGGCTGGATGTTAGGAAAACATTCTTCACAGAAAGAGCGATTGTCTGTTGGAAGGAGCTGCCCAGGGAGGTGGTGGAGTCACCTCCAAGTGTTTAAAAAGGGATTGGATGTGGCACTTAGTGCCATGTTTTAGTTCATGAAATGGTGTTAGGTAACAGGTTGGACTTGATCTTGAAGGTCTTTTCCAACCTAGTTATTTCTGTGATTCTGTGGCTCTGTGAAGAGAGTCCTGGGAAGATTCCTCCCTGCTAGACAGCAGGTCATTGTGTGAGCAGTGAAATATTTGAAGGGCAAGGGGGAATGGTTTAGAGGTGTGCGAGAAGAAGTTGATGGTAAAAGCACCCTGAAGAGCCAGGGAATGGCAGGGAGATAGGGACCAGAGGAGTGACTTTATCTAACCATTTGTTAAACAGATCAGAGATGTTGTATCCCTGTCACCTGCAGGTTGTTATGTGGATTTCCCTGACAACAATACAGCATCTGATACAGAGTTATGATTTCTTCCAAATACTAACCTGTGCATTTTTGGTGCATATAGACGTTAAACAGTTACTAGATGTCTGGTTAGATGTTTAGTTTATGTGACAAAATGGGTTCTAGGAATCTGCTGGTGGCAGACAAGAAAAGGTAGCATTTACAAAATGTAACAATTCGAGAAAACAAAACACTGGAGATAAATCTTTATGTTACTAAGCTATGGGAGTTGGAGCTGCTTGATTTCTTTCTTTTTAAAGAAAATGATTTGGTCAGACAGACTATAGTAGGTCTGATGAAAGAGAATTTCTGTTCCTCTACTTAGGTTTGGTTGCAATAGTGACTGACATTAGTAATTGTTTTCTATTTCTAAACACACAGGAGTCTTAGACCACCATTGGAGTTCTTATGAAATCTATTTCTTTCTGTTTATTCATTAGTAAATTTTAGCTCATGAATGCTGATAAATATCAGTCATCTGATTCGCTACTTGTGAAATGACTGCGGAGACCCAGCAATTCCAACAATGTTATCATCCAAGTGCAAGCAGCCAGTGAATTTTTAGAGGCTGTCTCAGATGGGCCTCTGTGTATGGGAGTCTGCTCTTATCCTCTGCTAATAAATGCTTCATCTTTGCTTGTAATTGTGGCAGAATGGAAATGGTGCTTAGGAGCCTGGCTGTGAGCTTGCAGCAAATGGCTTCAACCTATGTTTAATGTAGTGACACTAATGAATTCTGAGAATTAATTTTCAGCTAAGAAAGCATGGTGGAAGATACTAGAATTTCAAATTAGGGAATGGATTGACGTTCATGAAGGCAAACATACAATATTTGTTTCCTTTTCAATCTCTATTTATTTAGCCTTCCTGTTATTTTAGATCCAAAATATAGCAGACCAAATATGATATTTTCATAATACTTTATTTGAAAACCCATCTTGTAGTAGATTTAATAGTTCTCTCAGTTCAAACTATTGCACCACTTTCTTCTTTTTTTCTTATTTCTTTTTCCTTTGTTTTAAATTTCCATGAACTAAAGAAATGGGCTGAATTTGCAGGTGCAATATGAATAATTTTATGAATATTTTATTGGCTTTATGGTTTTATGAATAATTGCTACATGGTTGATGTTTGACAGTGCCTAAGCTAACTATCCAAATTGGTCTTAAATGAATACTCAGATGAACAGCTGAAGATGTTTTAGTTTTCTCTTTTCATCAGAAGCAAATCCTTCTGTGATAGGGCTTCTTGATTTTTTTACTTACACAACACACACACATTGATTTCAGAATGTTTTCTGATAAGTGAAATTGTAAGACCTCTTTTGTTCTGTACTGTTTCAAATGTTAATATTGCTGTATTTTTATATATTATTTCTTGACTTCTTTTTTCTGGTCTGTACATTGGGTACATCTCCTGACTTGCAGCTTTGTACTCAGACACCCATATGATTAACTTTTCCACACATTATAGTTCTAAGTCAGGGTGCAGGTCAGTAGGAAACTCTGATAATGCTCACCTCTGTGCAGGCTGTAGCATTGTAAGAGCTGATATTCCATTGGTTTCTTTTTGTTGTTTTTTTTTTTACTAAAGAGTGTGACAGTGTCAGTACTGCTTCCAGTGAAGGAGATGATACTTTTCTGAACACTATCTGATGCATCAATTTTCAGTAGCACATAGGTGGTGACCCAAGAATCATTATTTTACAGGGAATGTTGACTAAGAAGAGCAGCAGTGGCAGGCACCATTCTTGTTGCATTAAAAGCTATACAGCTAGGATGACAGTGTGTAGAAACAGAGTATGTAAATATACCTCAGAATATTAATAGGTCTTGTCTAGGTAGAAAGGACTTAGGACAAAGGAATATATACCAAGAGGAGAAACATAAGGACAATCTTTTCAGTGTCACATGGCATCTTTCCATCCTACATTCCCTCACATCAAATTGGCACTGAATATTTGAGTACACACTGAGCCCTCAGTACCTACTGTGTCTAAAATGCAAGCTGGTTACTGCATAGGAAGGAGTAATTTCTGGAAGTCACTGAGTCAAGACCTCTGCTGTTTTAGAGCTAAAAGAAAGGGTATATACCATGTACACTTCAATTCCCTATGGCCTATTTCTCTTTCTGCTGCTGTGTTCCTAAAGTGCTAGGAATTTGCTGTTTAACTTGATGAATTAAACTGAGTTCAGGGGAAATGTACATTCTCCTGTCACTCTCTTCCCTGAAATGAAGTAGAGGTATTCACACACAAAGTTACAGACATGAATTTAAGCAGCTCTCCCTCACCTTTGCAGGGTTGTTAGTTACTAGCTCTCTTCTTTGTTGTCTCATCTCACTAACCATCTGAAGGGCTTTGTTCTTCCAATACAGGCACAAATTTGGTACAAGAATTGGTTTGCTCTGTCTGAGCTTGGTACAGAGTTTGATCACAGAATCATGTTGACGTGTCTTGTGTCATTACCTTAGTCATCCTGTGATTTGACAGACTTGTAGTTGCATTTCAAGTGAAATCCTAAGTGACTACAGATTGCAGAAATATCCCACTTCCAGAGAAGGAACGCTGCATAGAGATGAAACAATAGATAAACATTGACAGTTGCAAAGGCAAAGAGTAGGATGCACACAGAGTGGGGGATTGGAGGGATTATGCAGTCGAACCAAAGGTAATCCTTAAATAGTCTTCAAAATTGCCTCCCTCACAGAATTTAACTATGTCCATTAAAACAACCTCCCTGACCTAAACAGCTCACAGTTCAGGCATGTAATAGAGAAGCTAGGAACTTTTTTCTCCAAAATGTTTTTCTTCTGTCTCTTCTTACTGGGCTCCCTTAATGAGTGCAGTATCCTGGACATTTGGGTGTTTCACCTAGGGGGCATCTGTAGGGTGACCATCTTAGAGTGACCATGAAAGTGGTCCAGAGCTCAGAGTATAATTAATATTAATAACGACATGCCATCAGGCCAAATGTTTGCATGTTCTTCACACTTTTGATAAACACAAGATAACCTGTCTGGAACTGTGTAATTTTTTGAAGAGAATCCATTTAAACTCTAATGTTATTATCTGAAAAGCAGCTGCCTTTTGTGATAGGACAAGGGGTAATGATTTCAAATTAAAAGAGAGTAGATTCAGCCTAGATGTCTGGAAGATGTTTTTTTCCTTTGAAGGTGATGAAACACTCAAAGAGGTTGCTCAGAGAGGCACCATCCCCGGAAACATTCAAAGTTTGAGCAACCTCATGTAGTTGAAGATGACCCTGTGCACTGCGTGGACATTGGACTAGGTGCCCTTGAAAGGTCCCTTCCAACATAAACTCTTCTATGATTCTATGACATAGGTTCACTTGAATTCAGTTATAGTATTGAAAAATTGCTGATGTAATCAAATTAAAAAGAAATTTTATATGTTACCAATATAACATAAATACATACATTTGTAATTACTGTTGATAGAATGGTAAAAATCACGAGGGCATGAGCTTTTCGGACTGAAATCTCCACTTCAGATACTTGCCATTAGACTATGATTTTGCATACTATATGGCTTTTGTTGTTTTCTTTTCCTCTGTCTTCCTGATTGATGTTGTCTTTCTTTTCAAATGCTTTTTTCTTTTTTCTCAGAAAACATGAATTTAAACAGGATTGACATGGACCATGCTTCTGTGTGGGTGTATTGACTTTTGAAAGGCCCAGATTACAAAAAAGAAAAGGTGTAGGGGGCTTTGTCAGAACCTGTTCAAGGCTAATGATGTATCTTTCATGCAGGGGAAGGACTGGTATTTATAACCTTACACTCAGAGGGATGGAGATAAACCAGGTTGTGTTGTTTGAATGTTTCTATCAGGAGGCTACAGTTCTAGGCTATAGCAAAATTGACTGAAATCGTTCCAAAACTGGTAATGCATTTTACCAGCTTTCTTTTCTGAACTAGATGTAGCAAGGAGAGGTTGGCAAAATCGTTTTTGGAAACCTAAAGTATTGAAGTTGTGTTCAACTTTGTGATATTTCAGGATCATTTTAAGACCAGAATTTAGGCTTCAGTAAAGTCTTTGAGGTGAGGCTGAACTTCAATAATTTGTTAATGTGTTTGGTAGTATTTGAACTCAATTAATGTGTATTATTTTTGATGTAGTTTAAATTTTGCACATTGTTATTGATATTACTAGAATATAAATTCTAAAAGGTATTAAAGTTTCATTGAACTTTTTGCTAAAATGGTATGGGGGTTGTGATATTTGCATCTGCAAGGAAGTATTTTAGGTATATCACTTAATATGTGGGTGTTTGCTTGGGAGTTGGACTAGATGATCCTTGTGGATCCCTTCCAATTTGGAATATCCTGTAAACAGATCCTGTGAATATCAGCAAATATGAGGTGTAATTGTGAAATATGTAATAAGAATGCATTTCATCAAATAAATTCATCTTGAGCTGTCATTTGCTGAGGATACCATAAGGGAGATGTATTCTGAATTGCTGCATTTCTTTTTCACATTCTCAGATAATGTTGGTATTACTATTATTTGAGAG
>WEKX01001776.1:41494-77139 GCA_013390025.1 Pitta sordida | reverse complement strand
AGGATTTGGCTTCCCAGCACCCACAGTATGAATCAGCACTTACCTAAGGGAGTTTACCTCCTTGTTTGTTCTGCCACCACCTAACCCAGCTTAAATATTTTGTTTGTACACAACCATCTTTCTGATTGGTTTAATGTTGTACAATGGTATCCTTTCTTGTTCTGTGAAGCACTAGCCCATTCTGATCAGGGCTAAGAACATACTCAGGGAGGACAAAAATTTCATTATTTACCATTGAAATTGACAAAATTTGTTAATAATGATTTCCTAAACATTTGAATATTGATCAAATTGGTACAAATTTTGATGGGATAGCAAAAGCATATCCCTGTAAAATATCAAGTCTGTGGGCTAGGCAGTTAATACTGGACTACAGACAGAAGATTATTACAGGACCAACCACCAAGAGCATCTAATTATAATTTTCTCCAGAGGCTAGACACGGCCTCATAATAGTAAAAAACTTGGCTCTGTAATAGGGATATTGTACCCCCTAGGAAAATTGTTACCAATTAAAAGGCTTTAAAACCTCTGTAAAGCATTTATAACATAATTTTTAATACAGAATCTGACATGGAGAAGAACATATGTCCAGATGGTACTGTAAAAATTTACTGGTGTTCATTTCTAGTGATCTGTAGAAGTCATCTGGATTACAGCCATCATTTCAAAGTAAATAGGCCAGTTCAAACCCCCGTTAAGTACAACCTTTCTGTTAGACCACTGTTAGACAAAAGTATGTGCATGCTTTTTCTGTTTATTGATGCACCCATGACAGGTACAATGAAATGTACATTAATTTCCTGATGTTCAGAGATAAAGAAAAATAGACACCTGTTTTTAGGAATGCAGCAACACTACAGAACAATCATTTAAAAGATAAGTAAGAAAACATGTTCTCAGAGCACAGGGTGAAAAGTTCTAGAAACTGGAAAATCATCAGGATGCTTGTGTTAACAGCAGTTCTTCTTTGAGGGAACCCAGGAAGTTCTTACTGATCAATCAGGAGAAATCAGTGTTTTGTCTCAAATGAAAATCTTGCAGGATCAGTGTTTTGATTTTGCATCTTTTGATTCTGTACTGACTCAGAACCTGTGGGGTTTTTAATAGAATTCTATTTCCAGTGGAGCCATGTCAGTTTTGCCTGTTTTGGTACATCCCTTAAGGTCATAGTGCCTAAGAGCAAGCCTGCAGACTAGAAAGTCAGAGCTAATGATTTAGAGCATATGATGGAGAGACATGGAGAACCTATCTGGCACTGCATTGCTAGTGAAAAGGAGAGAACAGATTTCTTTCTCTGATTTTCTCACAGCTACCAGGAACAAGCTCACAACGCTGTTTTTGTTGAAGCTCCAATGATGTCGAAAACCTCCTGAGCTATAATTTTTACAGTAAGAGAAAAAAGCTAAGCCAGAAGAAACACAGAGAGGATTTTCTTCTCTGTTAGTGATTGCAGAGAGATGCCTCAGATGATATAGAGTCACAGAATATTCTGAGTTGGAAGGGACCCACAAGGTTCATGGAGTCCAACTCCTAAGTGAATGCCCACACAGGGATTGAACCCACATCCCTGGTGCCATGAACACCATGTTTTGTCTGTCTGAGCTGCAGTGAAGGCAGGAATGCTTCACATGGCCAGGAATAAGGGGGAGAGTGGTAGAAAGAAGCAAGCTATCCCCTTTTAGAAGGATCTTCTGTCTTGACCCCTGAGTCACAGACTGAAACATCTCCTTACTTTAGTTTCTTTCATCCTTTTTTTGTGGACTTCTTTATGTGCAGTATAGCTAGGCTTAACTTCACATTTCTTCGGGCATCTGAAGAGGCACTTTATTGGCCTTGAGCTCAAAGGATTTACTAACACACACATTTGATGCTCCCATTGGTTTGTTGCTGACAAACATATTGTTGTTACTTTTCCAAGAGGGAGCTTATTAGAGAGTTTTATATTCTATGATTTCTTTAACATTCAAAATTAATAAGAAAAAGAAAATATTGATGCTGGTAAAAGACTACTTTTAGAATTAAAAATAGCATTAATAATTCTTCCTGCTTTTTTTACTGAAAAGGATACTCTTTGAAACTTTCCCAGCAGCTCTATTTTGCCCTAAATTATTTTTATCAGTGAGATGCAAACGTCTTCTATCCTTATGCAAATAAGTGTTTTCTGTTTCAGAAAAACCAGCCAGAATACCACTCTTTCCACACTTGCAGTGAGAAAGAAGATTCTTTTTTAATCCATTAGCATCTTTTAGACTGAAATCCTTGAGATTTGCAATTTCAGCATTAGCACTGCACTCCTTCAATGCCTGATTCTGAACTCTCATTTGGAAAAACTTAGTGAGAAAGCGCAGTGTCACATCTGTGTAAGGGTGATCTCTGGGTATTATCTTTCTTATCCATATCCCTTTTATAAGCTATCAGTTAACTATGGATGTATTTCCTAACAATACCAGGACATATTGTTGCTAATTAGCAACAATACACTTTTCATGAACAGCTTTGACATAGAAGCAATTATATGAAATTAATTCTAAGAAATTTATTCACTGTTAAATAGTCCCCTAGTTTTATTTTTATGGAAGTTCTTCAGTCCTTGAAAAATAGAAGTTGGTACATCAGAACATTTCTTCACATATGTTCAATTCAGCAATGCTGATTTTTTTCTTCTCCATTTATTCTGAAGTCAAATACATCATTATTTTTTAGCACATGGCTACTGATTTCTAGTTCATCTCGGGAGTCACAGCACTCTTATTCCCATCAATATATAGCTGCCTCTGGGCAGGAAGCATTTTGATATAATCAGAGGATGCTGTCACAGGCTCTCACTCGTATTTTCCTTTTTTTTTTTAATTTACCAGTTTCGTACTCACATGAAGATTGTGAGATGGTTGTTTAAATAGTGTCCTAGTGCATAATATGTAATACGAGAACAAGAAATGTCATTAACTCCTGAAGAGTTGTATCTGATGTAACATTAAATTGGAGAATGGGAAAAAAATAAGGAATCTCAATTGCAGTAAGGTTTGGACAACAGAACCAGCAAATATTAGTCAAGAATGATAAGCAGAACTATACAAATATTTTTGTTACAGCAGTATTTATAGACTCAGTGTGTCTGAGTGTGACTAATGATGTATTCTCTAATTTAAAAAGGGTACACAAGTCAAGATGAGCTTAAACTTGTATTTCAGGGAGAGATAGAAATTCATGTGATTGAATGTCAGTAAAATATCAAGCATACTATTAGCATAATTCAGCACCTTCTGAATTATGTAATACAAAAACATGGCGGGGGGATGTGTTCTGTTCCTCATGCTCTCTCTGAATTGCTGTGTAAACTCTGTTCTATCATTTGCCCTCCATATTTCTCTGCTCCTTCACTTAAGAAATTGCTACTAACAGCTTTACTTAATGTATCATACCTACAAAATTAGATAGCTTTTTGTCGGAGGCAAGAACACTGGTCTGTAAAGTTGTGCTTTACCTTAGGTCACAGCTGGTTTTATTTTTATTCTTTTTGCCCTAGAGTCTGGTGAATGCTCTGGGAAGGCTCTAGGCAAAGAGATGTTACAAATTATGGATATTGTTAATTTTTACTTAACAATAAGCAGTCACTCTGTTTGTGTAGATTATGTTTTCGTTAAACAGTGTTTGATAATCCATTAAGGGAGATTCTGAAAGAGCTGCTCACTTCCCAAATACCCCTTTTGATCTCTTCAACTCATTCACGTGGTCGGTTGCTTTTTTGATTCATAGTGCAAGAGATTCCAACATACAGGCTGATTGTCAGCCTGCTGAATGAAAAAGTCAGAACAAATTTAGTCTAGTTCCTAAAATTGCTAAATGTTGAATGACTCCTTGTTCTGTCTACGCTGGCAAAATGCACTGCAAAAAGCAGGCATGTTCTTTGGTGTTTATGAACATCAAATATTATCCCTGTTTTTTTTGTCATTATCAGTACTTTATCTAAATGTGGCAAAGGTGGCAGCTGGCTCAGTGCTGAAAAGGTTGAAAAACACATGTCAAAACTTTCAAAGTGTTTTAGTGTAGAAAGTATGTCAAGTTCCATAAATAATGTTTAAAAATACAATAGAGCTTGTCATAGGGACATTTAAAAGGGAAACTCATTTGGAGCCCTGATATTCTAACTATTGTCCCAGCCCTTCATTGCACAAATTATCCTTTAGGAAGACTTGTATCCTTTAGGAAGACTTTCTCAAAAAAGTAAAATTTCCATTTTATTCCATTAAAAACCGAAATAATGTTTTAGTTGCTTGTGAGTAAAAGTTGGAAAATGGAAAATGTTAGGTTTATGAATCTTTAACTGAAGGCTTTGAAAGAACTGACCATCAGCAAAAGAGAATGATCTTAAAATGTTCTGGCTTTTTCTTTTCCTATTTTAATGTACAGCAATTAATAAATTACCTATTTATGCTCAGTCTTTAAAAAACAGATTGCTCTGTCCAGAATAGCATGCAGAAGAAAATCTAAAAAAAAGAGTCACAACAGCATGTGAGATGGAGAAATTCAAATGTAGTAACAGTTCTATTATCTGTCTTTTAACTGTGGTGAAGAAGTAGAACATCTATGAAGATGTTCTATTATTAAAAACCTTAGAACTGGAGGCAGGTAAGAAGAGTCATCACGGAACACATTCTAGAAATTTTGCCCTTGGTAATATCCCTTGAAGCCATCTTCAAAGTTGTAGATACTATGGATTTCCCTGTGGCATTTGACTGCTCCTTCTAAGGAGTTAATGTGAGGCAGCTATATGAAATGCAATAGACAAGTCTAGATTAATTTTAAAGTGACACAAATATTAAGTAATCACCAGTTAACATCTCCATTTATTTTGTTCACCCTGTCTGCCAAATGTCACTGGAGCTGAAGTTGAGCAAAACTGTGGTCTTCTGTATTTCCTCAAGTGACTAATAACTTCTGATATAAAAATTCTGTAATGATTCAGTGTTTCAAAGTTAATGTTGATCATTTATATAGTTCAAAGCGTTAACTTCCCAATTATCAGCAGCTTTGAAGAGGTCAGCTTCAGACATGGCTCATTCTTGTCTTGAATGTTTTCTTACAAACTAGGTATCTTATGTTCCTGTCTGTAAATAGGTTCCTTCATAGGAATGAGAAAAGATCTTCTACTAACCCAGTCTTCAAACAAATGCAAAAACTTCAGGAATTGTGTGGGTATGGTTTTAAACAAGTTTGAGGTAGACAATAAAGAGTTCAGAGATTACAGTTCTGGTTGAGCTGGATCAGTGTGCTGCTGCTGGACACCATTTAGAAGTTTGTAATAGACGGTTATGAAACCTTGCATTTTGAAGGATAAAATGCAAATCTGTCCATCAAGAAGAATCAAACTTGAAGAAGCCTAGGGAAAAAAATAAAAAAAAGGGGAGGGAGGGGGGAAATCAAAAAGAAATCTAGCCATTTAATAGTTTGAGAAGGGCAGGTATGTTCGGGCTACCTAGCCAGATATTACAATGAGACTACACTCTCTTGGCAGCTTCCCCCTTCTTATTGGCCAGCTGGATTACAGCAGCAGTCCATCCAAGGAAGTAATTCTTACAACCAGATATCTCACTTCTCTGCCAGCTCACATTTAGTTTTGAAAGCAATTAACTGCAAGGAGCTTGATTGCATCTAGCCAGTAATTTCCTTTGGACTCAGAGCTAATAAAAGAAACAAAACCAGAAATAGTCCTCTGATGCTGTACACAATATAATTTAATGCAATTCTTCCAGACTTCATCTATATGAATATAAGGCAAAGGAGTTCAGAACTCCTTTTTCTCTCTCTTTTTTTTTTTTTTTAAATCGCAAAGCTACTGTGGCCCCCAAAAGTGATCCTTGTTCTGATTAGAGTGAATATGCTTTTACTGGACGTTGCAAAGATTTTTGCTATAGTTACAGCATTTATGTTGTAATTAAGGCTATGTCAGTGTCTCTGTTATGACCTTGCTTCAACAAATTACTGGGTTACTACAGGATAAAACTTGATGTGCAGGGACAAAATTCAGTCTTTGAAATGCATGGAACAAGGGCTGTGTATCTCTGTGTGGCATTAACACATTCTCCCTTTTTCTCATTGTGTTGAATATTTTTCTTGTAAATTTCAGCAGTTAATTTTAAAATTGTCAATAATATAAAGAGAAACCATTGTTCCTATTCGAGTCCTAGAAAAAACCCTAACAGTAAACATAAATGCTTGACTGCACCAAGAGGCCAAAGTAAAGGCCTCTTGAAAGGCCCTCAGTATGAGAGGCAGCTTCCCAACGAATGCAAAAAATCCTGGCCTGTGTTGCTCATGTTGGACCTGCCAACAAGTGGATGTTTCAGTCTAGAATTCTATGTGGTCCATGTGGCTTTTTCTTTCCCATCATTAGCTTGATAGTAGGGATATGTGATTGTATAGCTATTTACAGGGCACTTCTATTACTATGACTTGTGTTTAATCTCAAAAGAGGTTACTTTCTTTCAAACCATCTCTTTCCCACAAGTAGAACAAATGATGATAGAAAGACTGTGGATGTTGTGTACTTAGATCTTAGTAAAGCCTTTGACATGGTTTCCCGTGGGCAGCTTCAGGACAAACTCTCAGAGCATGGATTGGATAGGAGCATTTTATGTTGGGTTAGGAATTGGTTGGATGGACAAGCTCAGAAAGTGTTGGTAAACGGTGCCACATCCAGCTGGTGGCCGGTCACTAGTGGAGTCCCACAGGGGTCAGTGCTTGACCTGGCACCATTTAATATCTTTATTGATGATATGGACAAGGGGGGCCCTTCAGAGGGACCTTGACAGGCTGGAGAGATGGGAAGATTCTATCAATCTGAGATATAAAAAGTCCAAGCACCGAGTTCTTCACTTTGGACATAACAATCCCATGCATTGCTATCAGCCTGGGGAGGACANATGATCTAGATGATGGGAGGCTTGGATGGGTGGAGTGTGGTGCCCATGGCTCTAGGACTGTGGGTCCGATCCCTGGGTGGGCACTCGCTTGGGATTTGACTCGATGATCCTTGTGGGTCCCTTCCAACTTGTGAATGCTTCCTGTCATCTGCACGAAATTGTTCTCCCAAGTGACAAATGCTTTTCACCTGTTGCTCCTCCTCCAAAGTCCAAGAAAATTGTCCCTTCCAGCTATTCTTGCCTGAAGAAAAAGGCTAAAGGAAGGTGCTTGGGAGGATAAAGCCTTTTTTAACAGACAGTGCTCATCACTAGATTTCTGGGATAAATCTAATGCTGCTCTTCAGGTCCCTTCCAACCCAAACCATTCTATGATTCTATAATAAGGTTAGGTACCTTGAGTGGCTGGCCCTTTACACCAGTTCATCAGTGAAGAGACAATGTCATCCAGGCATTGATTCAGAACATTACTGGAAAGCTGAGGCAAATAACAAAACACCTCTGATTTTCCTCTTGCTTATAATTTGTACTGAAAAATTTGAAAAAATGGCTGATAATTCTACTTTTAATGCAAGAAGTATGCTGACAGTTATTTCCCCAATTAAGAGGATTTCCTTCTGCTTTTAAATAACTTTTTAATATACATATTTTAAGAGCCAACTGTATTTCTGATGTAAAATTTTGGAAATAATTGAAGGTTGCTATTTGTATTTTTCCTTTCTACTCTGCCAATGCATCTCCAGGGCATAGGATCAGTAGAAAACTGGTGAGGCCAGCAGGAGATTTGAAGCTAATGTGATGTTATGCTCCTAATATCCTCTTCCTAATCATGTACTTAGGAAAATGAGTTAAGCACAAGAAAATACGTGCACAAAGATATATATATTTGACGCACTTAGATTTGACTAAGATCAGTGTCTGTGTTTATGTACATAGTGTAAAGGAACGCTTTCCAGTAAAAAAGAAACTGATTAGTTTCTCACTTAAGGAGAACAGCAGGAGTTTAATACACCATCAGATAACAGATTAGTTTGCAAAGCCATTCTGCAATTAGACATGCTTAGGTTTGAATGTGCCCTCTTCACCCCCTCCTTGCACCTCTGGTAAATATGTTGTACTTGCAGCTTGTTGCAGTTCAATATTGTGGTTATGATCTTTTGCTCCAGGAAAAATAAGCTTCACAGATGAGTTGTGTTAGCTATGGCTTTGTTAGTTACATCTCCATGAAGTAAAGCAATTATTAAAATAGTTGCTTCATTTGTAAACCAAGGGGTGCTCCTATCTCTAACTGATGAACATTACATATTTACAACTGCATTTTTTAATGCAGTAAAGTAAGAGGTTGAATTCTGGATTGAAAGGGAAACAACAGTTGAAAAAACCCGGTAGTACATTAGGCTACTTATGTGCATTTCTACTCCTTTGAGGATGTGGCTTGTTAACAAAGTGTAAAATTCTTGCATATAGAGACTCTTAAAATAAAGCCAGAAGGAGCCCACAAGCCAATAACTAATTGAAGACCAGAAAATGGAAACCTTATTTGAATGGAAATTTGAACAAATTCAAATTATTACCATGCTGCCCAAGGGAAATAATACCCTCTCTAGCAATTTTTCTTTCATAACTTCTTATTTGTGTTATTGTGTCCTTCTTTCATTTCTTCATATGTACAACATCATGCAAACTATCGTCTCAGAGAATTTTGTAGGACTGTCAGCAAATCCTGCTGTCTTCCTGCTGTCTTATTTTCTAACTGACAAAAGAGTTTGCAGAGTTGTTTAGTTGCAATTCAAATAAACTGCTACAGGATAGTTTTACAGAGCTCACTGAGTAGCAGAAAGGAAAATTAATAAATAGACATAAAAAAGTTAATTATCTTTAAATGAGATTCAGAATTTTCTGTGAAGCTATACTCATGGCTAGCACTCTTCTTCCTCTCTGTTAGAGACTTTCCATGCAGTAATTCTTCTGATGATATAATATCTCTTGGATATGAAAACATTCTCTTTACTGAGTGAAAACTGACTAACTTCAAAAGTAGAAGTGTACATAAAGGGGAAAAATGGAAAATGTTAATTTCTGAAAGAGGTTTCCAAGAGCATATGAAGGTGTGAATAAAGATAAAAGACCTGCTACGTCTCCATTTTAACCTTGAATGTTATAGATAAACAATGTTTCCTGACAAGTTACAGTACCATCCCACTAGTGCTTGATACAATATAAAGGCTTGTTTTGGGATGTGTCATCATGTGATTCCTACTTTCTGCATTGCAACCAATGTAGAAACAATCTGTCAAGGACTGTCACTGAGGATCAATGCTAAATGTTACTCAGCAGGATGCAGACTGTATCCCGGTGGGTGTCCTTCTACTATGCTTTGATTATGTTTGTTGCAAAGAAAAGCCTAGTTGTGCTTACAGCATTCATATTTCACATCCTCTGTGGAGGACATGTTACAGCCTCTTGATTTGTTCCCATCTCAACGTGATGTGTTGTTCAAAAACATATACACAGCATTTTCAAAGATTCCTTCAGTGTAATCTGATTATAAGGGGGTTATGTGACAGTTTGTCTCTGCTGCTTATTGTGTGGCTGAAATCTCTGGGAACAAGCTGACTGAACATCCATACAATTTAAGAGTCTGATGGCAGCTGTGGTTCAAAAATGTTGTTTTGAGCCAGACCTAGGGTCATCTGAGGAGGCACTTTGGCATACGCCAAGGTAACAGTAGGATTTTATACTTACTGCTTCTTGTAGCTTCTTTAGATGACAATACTATTGGCTGGGTACGTGGGGGGGAACATTTAATTAAAGAGAGTGGTAGTTTATTAGACCAAGGAGGGATGAGAAAAGGGGGAGAATTTTTGATAATTTACTGTGTGAGGGAGGTGTAGTAAGTCTACAGGTAAATCTTTGCTGAACATTGATAGAGTTATATATTATGAAAGAGAAAACAGATATTACCCTGGACAGCAAGTTGATATATTGCTTTTATAAAAGGATATTGCAAACAAAAATATGCATTTCAGAGAATATGTCTGTGTTTCCTACATGTCAAAACCAGTCACCCATGACTTCCCATTGCCTCTTAATATTTGCTGTCTTTGGTATATTTTTTATAACACTGCTGCTCTACTAACAAACTTCCAGGCATGAACGAATACATACTAGAAGACCTTACCATGTGGATGGAGCTGACAAGTACTCTCTAGATGATGATCTGGTAAATCTAGAAGTTCTAGATGAGGTACTGTACTTTCTGAGTAGCAGTTTCTGACAATTGTACCTCACCTTTTGCCTAGTTCTGCTTTTTAGGCCTCTTAGCAGAATGAAAATATGAAGTGCAAGCTTTTGTCTTACCATGGAAAAGGAATTCTCACATGATTGATCTACTCTCATCACTTCACTAATATTCTATATAGTGACATAAAAATAGTAGCAATAAATACTGTTATGGGGAAAACCTAATTATGAGTGATGCTAATTGAAATTATTTTTATGGGTTTCCTAAAAAACAAAGTTTAGTTATGAACATCTAGATTTAAATGATATTTTTTTTCTAAAATTGATGATTTATATAGAATAATATCTAATCTACAGCTCCTGGATAAATAGTGATAAAAATTTCAGATTTTGCTATATCACCTGTATGCAGAGTATCTGTACATTTTTGTGTTGATGATCCTTAAATTACATGCCAGCAAGAAAAAGATGTAGTAGTAAATTGTGCTGGTGTCCTGTTTAAAACAGTCTTTTGCCACTACTTAAATTGTAACCCTTGAAAAATTATTGTCCTTGTTTCGTGGCCAAATAAAAAAACTTAAATGGAAATGCACTGTGAACTGGAGCAATAGTGTGCAAATCCATCTTCTCTTCAAAGGTTTGCTTCTTAGGCTGATAAAATATTTATAATCTGCAAATAAGAGTTGCCATTTGACTTAGTTTTATGGCATTGGCAAGAATTTTGAAAATACTTGGTTTGTGATTTACAAAAAGTATTTCTTCATCAATGTTCTCAGCATATTCACAAAAATCTTCCTAAGTGGGAAAACACTATATAACTATCAACCTTTTCATATTCTTCTCAGGATACAATTATCCATCAGCTTCAAAAACGCTATGCTGACTTACAGATTTATACTTATGTTGGAGACATTTTAATAGCCTTGAATCCCTTCCAGAATCTCAGCATTTATTCTCCTCAGGTAAGAGAGATTCCAAGCTGTGGTCAGTAGTCACTTTACACTGTATATTAGCACTGGCTAAATACTTAAGCTATGTTGGAAACAAGGAGCACAGACTAAACCTCAGCCTTTTCTTCTAGAAGAGTGTGGCTAGAAATCTATTTTGTTCTGGTTTATTTGTTTATTAAATTTGGTCTCATTTGATTTCATTCCTTTCTGCTTTGTGGCACAAAATCCACAGGAAAGATGAAGATTACCCCAGCCACATCTGTGCCTCATGTCTAGCATTTAGGGCTTTCTTCTGAGAAATGGTTATATGAACCTCCTCATGCCGAGGCTTTTGTTTCCTGAAGAATTGCTCTGACTATGGGTTATTACATGTCCTGTGCCATCAGCTCTATCTTAAAAGAAACAAGTGAATCAAATGCTGTAGAGGCAGTTTAATTCTCTGCAAATGTGAAGAAAGGTGGGGCTAGGAATTACTTAATCTCCATGGATGCCTAATTCAGGGCTGCAGGTAGAGGACCTGAATTTCAGATTCAGTGTTATCTTTGAAGCTTCTTTGGTATATGTTGGGTATTTTCTTGACTGAAGGCTTGTGTTTGAAATTCTGTTCCTTGTGAAACAGTTCTCTTCACTTTCTTATGCAGGAAATGTCAGAGTGCATTCCAGGTGTTGGAATTTGTATTCTGGAAGCTGGGCATTGCCAAGAATTACCACTCCTCTTCCAGATGATTCAGTAGAAATTCTGTGGTATAACAGGCAACTGCCTTCTGTTGAACAGGCAGAAGATAGTCACTGTACTCTTCTCAGTTCTTAACTATGTAGCTAAGTTGTGTATTTTAACTATTGTGTGTTCTTTAATTTTAGTTTTCCAAGCTTTATCATGGTATGAAGCGTTCATCAAATCCCCCCCACATATTTGCCTCTGCGGATGCTGCCTACCAAAGCATGGTTACATTCAGCAAGGATCAGGTAACTTCTGTTCATTTTGGGTTAGATTTCATGCTAATCATACTGCCACTGTGCTATGTGGCTGTGGCTTAAGTTATGCTACACTTTGGGAAATTTTTTTCTGTAATTTTTATTTTTTATTGCTATACCAGGAGAACCAGAGTAGAAATCTTGTCAGGCTTGGGAATTCTGAAGAGCGATGTAAAAGAAACTAAAAGATCAAATAGGATGGTAGGAGTAACTGACCATCATAGTTTCCTGGACACCCATGAAGTCTGACATTTAAGACCAGCTGCATAATGTTGCTGCACACTCTGATTCTAGGCCTGTCTTGCCCTGGGTGTTTTTCCTTGTGTGAAGTAGGAGGTTCTCAGTGGCGTAGCAGATTAAGAGTTTGAACCACTTTTCCATTGCAAAAAGACCCTAAGTCACAGAATACTGATTAACTAATATTTAGTTAAAATATATTAAGGATAGTTCGGTTAGAAACATAATAAGGACACAAATCCAATTTTTATTATCAATGATTTTAATGAGAATAAAATACTATGTTGTAGGAGATTTTACAACATTCTTAAGATAATAACCTTTTATTCTTTCTGATTTGATGTGGTGTATGTATGTGAATATTGAGGGCCAATAATTATTTTACTTTACTAAATCCTCCTGATTTTACCCTGCACATTGCACAATAAATCATAGAAAATGCTTTTTTAAAATCACAAAAGCAGAATAAAATAATAAAAAGCCTGCAATCAGATCAGAAAATGCCAAGAAAAGAAGACAAGTAAGAGAGACCTTAAGGATGAAGAAAAGAGGAGTTTTACTGAGTATGTGAAAGTGCCCTGGCCTGAGAGATGGTTAGTGTTTCTTTAATGACTTATATACTCCTTATTGGAGGCATTAAAGAAAACAAGTACTCAGAATAAGTTGTTACAACTTATCTGAGGAAAAAAATTAGTAATGATATCAGCTCATCAGGCTAGCTTTGTACATTTTTAATACTGTATGTTTTGTACCTGTTTAAGAAGGAATTTTCATTTAGATCTGAATCAGTTTCCTATTTTCTGCTTGCAAAGTATGACAGGAGCTTGTTTATCTCCATTACCTGGCCAGTGTTTTGTTGGTTCTTCAAATAAAGGTGCATTAGATAAACACTAGCCAGATCAAAATGTGTTGATTGTTAGTTTTATTCATTGAGTGTTCTCTTGTTTTATCCCTGGGGAGCTTGAAAATTGGCTTAAGGTCTAATATTTCTCCTGAAGTGAAAGTCAAGTTCTAACCAGTTCTGTAAGGACTCGTGGACTTTAACTGTGTAAAATGTTGTACATGACTTCCCTGGTCACACAAAGGCAATTGGGTTAAGTAGTGAAACCCTATAAATATGTCAGTGTGTTACCTGTTTCCAAGAACAAAAGTACCTGAAAAGAACCAAATAGATGATCTGTTAATGTCATATTTTACATGTTATGTGGAGTAAGTGCCTGCACCTGCTGTCAGGCACCACAAGGTACCACCAGATAACTGCTACATCTTTCAAATCTTTTCACAAAGCTCAGTTCTATATGAAGTGTCAGTGCATCAAGTATTTTAGGACCTTGTGTCTTTTCCCAGCCAAGAATCTTGTACGTTCACAGTATCATGCAGATAATTTTCAGGTGTTTACATAAAAAACACATGCATGTATGCAACTTCTGAGTGTTAACATTTTAAATATATGTCTATACTGTATCTTAAGTAGACTAATATTTGTACTGATGATTTCTAAAATACACACAGAAAAGAAAGAGAAAATAATAAAAGCTGTTAGAATTCATACTTTCTATAATCTGAAGTGTTCACACCTCAGTGTTCATGTGTGAACTGGCTTTCAAGGTCTACTTGCCTTCAACTTCCATCTTGTCCATGAAGTGTAATAGCAGAGGATTTAGACCATTCTAACTAATCTGAGTCTGGAAGCTCTTTGAAGAGCCTCAGAAATATCATGTTAAGGACTGCTGATCCAGGAAGAAGGTGGATATGTCCTCTCAAAATCATCCAATGAGCAGATGCATCTTTTTCTGAAATGTTCAGATGCTAGTTTGCTGTTCTAGCTTGAATGTCAGTGTCACCTACAGAAAAGCCTTTCTACACATCACCTGAGCTGTGGCTATTTTTTGAGTTTTGAGCATTTGAGAGAAACCACATAAATGTTAATCATGTCTGGAGACATGGTCACTCATTTATGTGTCAGCCCTAAGGAATTCAGTCACTGCTTCCCACATGCACAGTGCTACCAGGCATTGTGAGATGCATTTTAGTAATCTAGAGAAGAAATTATTACATTGAGCCTTTGCTCATCTTTCCTTTCAAAAGGGAATTGACCCTTAAAGTACTTTGTAGTTTTGGTACTAACCATGAAAGAACAGGTAGAAGTGGTTATAGCTGAAGCTGACCATGTGGTGAATTATGCACCTAAATGTATTTTGTTTTGTGTGTTCAGTGCATTATCATCAGTGGAGAAAGTGGTGCTGGAAAGACAGAAAGTGCCCATCTGATCGTCCAACATTTGACCTTCTTGGGAAAGGTATTTTTTAGCCAATTATGTAAAACTATGAACAAAATCTCGCAACCCCACACCAATTTCTGCTTTATTACTTAAAGCTATTCATGTGAATTGTCCCACTTGAGTTCACAGAATCACAGAATCACAGAAAATTATGAGTTGGAAGGGACCCACAAGGATCATCTAGTCCAACTCACCATCTAATACCCATACAGCGACCGAGGGCACAACCCAGAGCGTAATACCAACCTAGATGCTTCACAGTCTAGCAGGCCACTCCGAGCCGGAAGTGGCCCAGGGTCATCCAGCCCTACACCCCCTAGTTAGACCATGGCACTAAGCTCCTCGTCCAGTCTTCTCTTGAACACTTCCAGGGATGGCGTCTCCACCACCTTCCTGGGCAGCCCATTCCAATATGCAATTAGTTAGGGACATAATAATCAAGCATGTGAGAGTATTGAATTAAGATACAAAAGTGTGCCTCACACCAAGCCAGTCAATGTTTCTTAAAGAGAAGGTGCCAGATTCAGAGTGTTCAGTACCTTTGGTTATGTACAGTGTTTATCACATATATAATTGTTTATTTTTACAATAAAAAATGACAGATCTTGCTATCGTTCTAATCTTGGAACCTCTTACACATTTAAATGTTCTGGCAATGCTATTAGCGCAAAACGGTGGGAAAATCAGACATGTAGGGTTAACCTTAAACAGCCTTTTATGGGTTTAGTGCTGTTAACTAATTTTATGACATGTCAGAGGCAGAACAATTGCAGAGAAAGCAGAATCTGTATTTTGCTACCTATGGGAGACTTCTTCATCAATTTGTTGGACCTGTTGTTGTATAAGCAGAAAGACTTAACAGAGTACCTAAGTCCATACAAGCATGCGAAAAGGATTCTATGCCTCTAAAGCAAGAATTGAGTTGGGGGTAAGCATTATATTCTTTTAATTATCCTTCTGATCTGTGTCTGTTCTGTCAAGGCCAATAACCGTGCTTTGCGTGAGAAAATTCTTCAGGTGAATCCTCTGGTTGAGGCATTTGGGAATGCCTGCACTGCCATCAATGACAACTCAAGTCGCTTTGGAAAATACCTGGAAATGATGTTTACACCCACAGGAGCTGTAATGGGGGCAAAGATTTCTGAATATCTACTTGAAAAATCAAGGGTCATAAAACAGGCTGTGTAAGTATGTTAATTGTCTGTCCTTTGACATTTATATAATGTTTGGATTAATTTAATTCTCAAAAATTCTGTATTTTAAATGCTTTCCCATCATCTGCTAAAGCAGTAATCCTATATTAATTGTCTGTCCTTTGACATTTATATAATGTTTGGATTCATTTAATTCTCAAAATTTCTGTATTTTAAATGCTTTCCCATCTTCTGCTAAAGCAGTAATCCTTTGTACAGTGGTATGACAACAAGAATAGTCAGGTTCTCTTGGAGAGGAAGCCAGAGCCGCTCCATTCTCTAGAGAAATGTTATGTTGACTGGGTTTTCTGTGTTTTACAGTGGCTGATCCTACAGCTATCTGTTTCAGTGAGCTCATTATAGGAACTACTTTTACATTGTACAAGATACCACAGGAATAAACACAGGTTGGTTTTTTTCCAGGGGAGAGAAAAATTTCCATATATTTTATTATATTTATGCTGGCCTTTATCATCAGAAGAAACTTTCTGAATATAGACTTCCTGATAAAAAGCCTCCTAGGTAACTATTGCTCACTTGTTTTAACTACTCATTGTAATTAGCTATTGATCAGCACTTGCTTTCAGTTTGATACCTTAAAATCTCTGTTAATCCTTCTCCATCCCTTAAGAATCTTTGTTAATCCTCCCATGGAAAGAAGAGCATGGACACGAAGACATTACATTATTTGTATTTATTTGAGAAGTTGAACTAGTAAAAAAGGAGGAGGAAGAATCAAACTCATTATTATATAGATATTCTGACATACATTCAAATGAGGACAATCTACCTTATGATTTCTGACCATAATGCTTCAAGTTCAGGAAGAACCCAGAATATGCTTTGGAGTTGTGTTTTTTAACTGGTGTTTGTTCTCTGGGGGCTTCTCATCTTTATTGGGTGAGGGTATGTGTGTGAAATGTTGGTAATACTAATAGATATAGAATAAGCACAAGTTAATGCAACAGAAAAAAAACTTCTTGGGAATTAGCATCAAACTATATACAGTAATCCCTCACCTCTTTGCTCATCGAGTTTTGCTCCCTCACATCTTCGTGGTATTTTTTCCAGCCAAGATACCGCGGTCTTCCCTTGGCTCTTCACAGCATTTTCCTGTGTACACATTGGCAGAGTCCCTCTGCTGCCCTGGGGGGTGGGACTGGCGGGGGGTGGCGCCTCTCGCTCTCTTGGGAACCACACAGAGTTCACTCCCTCATGAGTGTTGGAGAGGCTACATGGCAGGGAAAGTTTATAACGTGGTGTCAAGAGCTTATTACAGCTGCTTGCCCCAGGGCTGTGCTGGGACCCTGTCAACCGGTGGTGTCACTCTGCTGTGGCGACAGGGAGACAGGCCAGCCCCGCTGCAGTGGCAGGGTTGGCCTTGCCCCTACTGCTATGGCAGGGCTGGCCCATCCCCCTGCTGCTGCGGCAGGGCTGGCTCAATGAAAGTCAGGGCCTCCTGGTGGCAGCACGGCTGCAGGGAACCCTGCAGATTCCCCAGGACTCCCTGGGTGGGGAGCGGCAGAAGAGATCCCCTTCGCTCCCCTGTCCCATCACAGGGCACAGGGAGATGTCAGGAGGGCTCCACGGTGCTCCGGGGCTGAGGGGGGTGGGATGATGGGTGTGGCTTATTTGCATATGTGTGACCTGCCGGTCTTCACGGAATTCGGCTTTTGTGGCACTTCTGTGGTCCTGAACCCTTGCGAAATTTAAAGGATTACAGTAATTGGAAGATACTGAGCTAAATGTTCTTTCCACTTATGAGGTACTTGCATTAAAGTCAGTACTGGATGTCATAATGACCTATCTGCTAGTGTGATGCTGTCTTTCTCCCACTCTGTTTAGATATATTGATAATGAAACTGGAAGAGTAATGCATGATATTGTTACTAAAGATTCCTATGGGAGACAGTTTGAAGCGATTCAACATTGTTTTAGAATTATAGGATTTACTGATGAGGTAAGAAATCTGGTTGCTAAACCATTATTGATCTTCTTTGTAGAAAACCAACTCCAGTTCTGCCCTTTAATTTTGTGGATGCACACGTGCATCACAGAATCTCTTTTATGACAGAAGTGAAGGGTAAAATAATACAATCAGAAGGCAAGACCAGCCTGAGGTCTCCGTTGGTACTCAGGCAATTCTGTATGGCAGCGTTTTCTCTTAACTGAACTTGTAGAATTTGCTCTTAGAGAGGGCTATGAGCTTTAATAGCCATTCCAGTGTCCCTGTTTTCCTTTTGTAGCCTAAATATTATCTGTAAATCTAATTCAATTCCTTAAAAGTGCTTCTTGCCATATTTTATAGGAAGTGTACTCAGTGTACAGAATTCTGACTGGAATCTTAAATACTGGAAATATTGAGTTTGCTGCCATTTCTTCACAACACCAAACAGACAAAAGTGAGGTTCCCAACCCAGAAGCCTTAGATAATGGTAAATACATTTTAACATTGTCAGTTCTGTAAATTCAATTTGACCGTATTTGTGAGAATTTCTAACTCATGGCAGCAGTTGGTCAATGCTGGTGATTTCCTCTTCATAATCACAGTTGTGTATCTTTTTTCCACTGTCTTTTAGCTGCTGCACTACTAAGTATTGGATCAGAAGAACTTCAAGAGGCCCTAACCTCCCACTGTGTTGTAACACGGGGAGAGACTATTATCCGAACAAACACTGTGGACAAAGCAGCTGACGTGCGAGATGCCATGTCCAAAGCACTTTATGGCCGGCTCTTCAGCTGGATTGTGAATCGTATTAATACGCTGCTTCAGCCAGATAAAAATATATGGCAAGTTACACATCAGTGAATCATGTGTACTTACTGTGCGTGTGTCTGGTGGGTTCAGCCAATTGTATATTTTTGATTTTGCAGAAAGGGCACTGTGTTTATTTTGGCTAAGGCTTCAAAATGGCTTTCACGCTGTGATACTGAATTTTATTTCCAAGACATTAACCCCATTGTTTTCAAAGACCTGAGTAGACTTTAGCTACTGAAGTCAATGGAAATTGAGTGGTTGAAGTGCTGTACAGTCTTTTAAAAAGATGCCTCCTTTGCAGTGCATTTGAAAATCATAAAAAAAGCTGATGAATTAAGTACACTGAAAAACTTTAGTATGTATTCACAGTCCTTACAGTCCTCCTGCTTTTGTAAGTAAGTAATAAATACATATTTCAGATTATTATTGTGCTGCTACTTGAAATGTAAGTGAAGATTTTTTGGGTTTTGTAGTTACAGAAGCATTACATTGTGCATCCTTCTGATTTCATTGCCAAGTACTGATCTGGCTGGTTTGATCTTTTGAAGCAGCTGTAGAGATTTTAGAAACAAGAGAACTCGTCAGATCATGTGAAAATGCCTCTGATCTGAAATCTCTGCTTGGCACTTCACTATGTCATATAGACATATTCTCATCCATACTTGCAGTTCTCGTGGTGACTGGGGCATGAGTATACTTGAGTTTGCATGTGGGCTCTTGACAGTCCAGCTTGTAGCAGCAACAGACTTGGTAATTACCCTTCTGAGTGAGTATAGTGAAAACATACAGTTAAAACTCGACACCTTTTTTCTATCTGGAGGAGCAGAGAGTGGATTTCATTTGGGATCTCCCTACTTGTTTTAATGTAGCTGCTGAGTGTGTCGTACTTTATGATTCTACTGCCTTCTTCATGAAAATTTGGAAGACGCCATTGGAAAACAAAAGCCTTAACAATGCTGAACAAATGCGCAAGTTGTCTTAGATTCAAACACACTTTTCCTCCTCTATTTTTGTAGCAAAGTAAATCAATTATGAAGTCCTAGTTAACATGTTTATTTTAACTTGGTGTTGCCCATGATGAATTTTGTTTGTATTTTCACATGCAGCAATGCTGAAAGTGGGATGAATGTTGGAATACTAGACATATTTGGATTTGAGAACTTTGCAAGAAATTCTTTTGAACAGCTGTGCATAAATATTGCTAATGAACAGATCCAGTTTTATTTCAATCAACATATCTTTGCACTTGAGCAGGTAAACTCAACTCTGATGAGGTCTAGCTGAATGAGCTGTCCTAAACCATAGATCATATTAAAAAGTACTTTATAAACTATAAAATAAATATGTGATTTAAGTGCAAGATAATGACGTCTTTCAATGGAAACTTTCTAAATAATGTTGCTGAGGCTTATGGAGTATTCCTGTGCATCATAAATGTCCTAATTATGATGTTGTTTTTACTGGTTCATTATTAAAACTGTGCTTGGTGACTTTTGTAGATGGAATATCAGAGTGAGGGAATTGATGCTACTACAGTGGAGTATGAGGACAACCGCCCACTTCTAGATATGTTCCTTCAGAAACCCATGGGTCTCTTGTCTCTGCTAGATGAAGAAAGTCGATTTCCTCAGGCAACAGACCTAACTTTAGTTGGTATGTACAAACAAAAACTCTGGGAAATGACAAATGTATTGTAAGAGGGCAGAATGTCATCTTTTTTCAAGTTTTGCTGGCCTAGTTGTCCTGCTGAGGCTGTGCCATTTCATTTGACATGCTAAGTGTGTTTTTCATTGTACTTCATAATTTTTCTCTACTTACATGTCTTCTATCCTTTTCATATTGGAAAATTTCTCTTGAATATTAGGTGTCAAGGGCTTACTCCCTTTCCAGTGTTACATGGAAATAACCTGTGTCCTGTCCCTGTATGTGACATACATCTAGCAGTATTTATCCCCAGCTACTGAAGGGATAGCTGAGACAGAGTAGAATCTTGTGTCTAGGACCACCCTGTGAGTAGCATTAGTGTTGAAAGTAAAACTTAGATCTCTCAGCGTCCTAGGCCCATGCTTATCCAATTAGAAAATAACGCTTCATTCCAGATTATCTCATCATAAATAGGAAGTGTGTTATTTCTGGTGTGCCATCTGGCTGCATATTTCCTTGCCTTCATGCATATTTCACACATATTTTAATAAATTTTGGTGTCAACTGTAAACCATGCAGCACGTGCCATGTTTAAAACTGTTGTCTTGCTTCTATTTACTAGAGCTGCATTTTTCCTGGCACTATTTCCTTCAATGGAGTGTGCAGCAGGGACTCACACTGGTAGAGAAAAATAACAGCTGCCTGGTAAATTGCACAATACATGTACTAGATTTTTCACTTTTGCTAGGCTGAGCTGAAGCTGGAATTCAGGTTACAGATAGAACAAGTACTGTGTTTTTATTCCACTCCTCCCTTGTGTACTAATGTTGCCTGCTTCCCTGTGGGTCATATAAATCAGTTAATACTGAACATTGAACTTCCATGTTCAGAGGACCCTTCCTTGATGCAGTGCTGATCAGCCTTTCTGCTGATCTCTTCACACTACAGCAGGACCCCTCAAGAAGACAGCAAAGTGGGATATTTTGCCCTCTCTAGATATGCCAATCATTAATTCCACCATTCTGTCCCAGACCCCTGAAAATCCAAAGTTAGTTATTTTTGCTTTGAATAAAAATTGTGTTGATAGAAACAAAAACCTAACTAGAAAATATAAATCTATTCTAACATTAGAAAAAACATTTTGACAATATTTTCTGATATAGGCAACATATCAGAGAATTTTAGCAGTTGATTCTGGCCTCAAGGGTCTAGTTGTTTGTTCAGATAAACTAGTATAATAGCAAATTTTACAGTATAAGCACTAGTTCATATTAACCAGGGTTCCTATGGGTCCTGCTCCCTTCCAGGGATTTTTCCTCATTTCAGCAGGCAGGAATTGCTGCCTGGGCCTTCAGTGTTGGACAGACAACACTAATTGAATCACAAAATGTCACAGGACATAAAAGGCATTTTTCTTAAAGATGGTATTTGTTTTTCTGTCAGCTCTTTAAAGGTAGTCACAGGAAACCTCTTTAGAAGAGGTTTTATGTAGAAGCTCTTTTTTCTTCAATAGAAGTCCAAAGGTAAATGAGACACAGTTCCAGACTGAAGACATATCCTGAAAACATGATGCATAAAGCTAAATGAATGCATAAAGTAAGATAGTAAGTGTCCCCACCTGGTGTGTGGGAGACCCGGGTTCGATTCCCGCCAGGGAGACAGTGTTAAGAGTTGGACTCGATGATCCTTGTGGGTCCCTTCCAACTCAGAATATTCTGTGATTCTGTGATTCTGTGAAACAATAGGGAAAATACATTGAAGCAAGTGTGATAAAGGCACAGTTTTGAACGTACGTAATTGAAACAAACTCACTCAAACCCCTATATCTACATAAGCAAAATCATACCAAAATACAAGAAGTCATCACATCTTCTCATTGGCCCTTCTTATTTAATAGTTTTCCGTGCACAAAACCATCCACAAACAGTGGTGTTTGAAAGACAGTCTTATTGGGCTGGTTTAGAATTAACTGTCCTGTTCAGAAATGGCATCTTGGAAAAAGTGTAGAGAAGCTGGCACACAGGTATTTCTGAGCAATCTGGATATACAGTCGGCCCTCTTGCACTTTGTGCCTCTCATATTGCAGCTTCAGATCTTAGCGGCACGATTTTTTAGCGATGTAGAAGACCCGTTTTGCAACTGCGCATGTGTGACCTGCCGCGGTGGTGGCTAGGGCCACTGTGGCAGCCGGGGTGGCAGAACGGGCAGCGGTGGTGGCTCGGGCAGCAGCGGAGGCAGTACAGGCAGCGGTGGGGGCACGGGGGGCAGCAGCAGGCGCCGTGACCACAGCCGCCATTCAGCGCGAAAGTCCGGCTGCGCGGATCCCAAATAAGACCGCGGGTCCTCGTTATAGAAGACCCGACTGTACACATATTTATAGCAGTTCTGACTTCTTGAGAAGAAAGTTAGCAAACTAATTAGGATGAATATAGTTAATCACTTCATCACTTAAATCAGTTTCTCTTCTCAATCTCTAGATAAATTTGAAGATAACTTACGATGCAAATACTTCTGGAGACCAAAAGGAATAGAACTGTCATTTGGTATTCAGCACTATGCTGGAAAGGTAAGATGCTGTGATTTTTATTTAGTTCACATAACAATGGTATGGTCATTATGTGGTTTAATCCACAGTTTCTGTTCTATGGGGTTTTTTTCCTCATTTTAACAGAAAAAATTATCAAGTTTATACAACCACAGACTCTACAAGAAAATTTTCATATATAGTGATCTATTTTAGAACCTGCCCTTAGGGCTCTTGCACTAATTGTGTAGAGAGTAATCATCTCTTTTTTGCAAGAAATCTGCCACCAGAAACACCATTATTACAGTGGACTTACTAGTGGACTCCAGGGGAATTGGGCTAGAGAGGAATATTGCTAGTGATAATAAATCAGGTATAGGAAACTATTGCAATTTTTTTAAAAAGACAAAATTAAATGATTCTTATATGAATATAAATAGACAGGCATTAATTTCTAATCAAAGCAGTTAAAATAATTGAAATAATGTTCTGTTTTCCTAATACAATTTTCATTGCAGTGAAAATCCTGTTTCAGTGTACCTGGATGTCCAACTTACTCCTGTTCCTCCAGTACATCCACTTATAGATTACAGGTTTGATGCAGACAACAAATATAATAATCACCTGAGAACCATTTCTTACCTCATTTTAAGCCATTTAACCCAATTAGATGTGCAGTGACATGCTATGAGTATAGGTACTGTATATGGCCAGTATACGTTCTGAAGACACTACTAAGTCTTTGCAGATAGTTCATTGGCTTGTCAGATCGCAGATGACTGGTCTACCTCATCATCTTGACTGTTCACATTTTAAAGAACATAAAGTGCATACTACCCATAGTAGTTTTTGGGTAACCCTTCTTGGCCAATCTCTGATTCTGTTTCTCACACTAGGTATTATATGATGCCTGTGCATTCCTTGAGAAGAACAGAGACACTCTTCCTGCTGACATAGTGGTGGTATTGCGAACTTCAGAGAACAAACTTCTTCAGCAGCTGTTCTCCAGCCCATTAACAAAAACAGGTATTTTTTGCCCAGCTTTGCTAACATTGCAATGTATATGAAATCCACTTTAGTACAGTGGTGAGTGTCCCCGCCTCTCATGCGGGAAACCAGGAGTTCAATTCCCTCCAGGGAGGCAGTGGTGCCATTTAAGAGTTGGACTCGATGATCCTTGTGGGTCCCTTCCAACTCAGAATATTCTGTGATTCTGTGACTCTTCCACTACCTACTCCTCTAAAACTCCTAATTGGTTCTAGGCAGTTTTTAAAAATTATTCTTTTTCAGCTCTGCTCTTCAAAGTTACCTAAACATCTAAAACATTATGATATATGGGTTTTTTTAATATGCAGAAAGATTCTTTCCTGACACTAGAGAAAGGGAAATTATCTGACATGTAGGGCAACAGCTCATTCTCAGTGCAGGATGAAAATACAGGAGTTTCTGGTTCTTATTCCTTTCTAAGATCAGTACCCAGTTGATAGATTCTTGTGTACTGTGTCTTACAGTTCATAAATCATGTGATGTAGATCAAGGTGTTTTGAAGGTAATATCCATCTGGTTGGAGGCATTGATGCAATACATAGTTTCTTACAAATTATAAAAGCCACATACTAATATGCTCAAACTAATTCTGTTGATTTAAAGCTTGTTGACGTTGACTTACGTGAAAGTGCCAGATCTATAGCTAAATAAAACAGGAAGATGAAGTTTGATTACTCCATGGATTGATGCCAGAATGCCAGTAACGTATGCAAATGATAGTTCTGCAGTATTCATGCAAACAAGCCAACAAATGAGCACTTCTCTCAATACTTTCTACACTCTTAAAAGTATCTTTGTCATAATGGATAACAAAAAGAAGTAACACTAAGGAATAATCTAAATATAATGGATTGTATTAGACTGTGAAATTAGTGTGATCTGACATATGAAAATAAGGTGGTATTTCTAGGTGGAAATACGTGGTACATTAGTCCTACAGAATTAGATAGTGCTGTGTAGGCTTATTGTACATGGGCTGTAGATGCAATTCTGTGCCTGTGCAGCAGCTCTCTGCCTTGGATTTCTGGACTGTCTGGAACCCAGTTCATGACTCTAATTTATCTTCTCTGAAGGCTTCTATGTAGAAAAAGAACATCTGGAGAAAAATTTATATTGGAGTTTTCTTTGCATATGTCAAATTGATAACAAAATATCTGTTTATATACATCTCACTTCTGGTCGAATGTGCCTCCACACTCCTCTTTACATGAACCATTTTATACCTTGGAGTTGTTGTCAGAACAAAACAGCTTAGGTGCTTTATCCCAATAGGTGCTATCAATCCAAATTATCGTAAATATTATGCTTTTTATTGTATTGGAATTTTAAAATCAGAATGCTGATGCATTCATGCAAACATCTTCCTCTGGCCTTTTAAAGATATTTTCCGTACCAGCAGCACTCAACTTGAGTATTTTGCCCAAGATGCATAAAAGGTTCAGTAAGAACATAATTCTCATTGCATTAATGTATAGTTACCATATTGGTGTATTTCCCCTACTTTTTTAGGTCTTTTACACTCCTTCCTTGTTTTCTGTTTTACATGAATTGTATGCTTTCTGTCACCTGTTACAGACCATTTACCTTTCTGTGAGGAGCACACAGAGAGTTGAGTGTTGTCTGTATTTGTCAAACTGGTACAGGATATCCTGTGGAAAAAAATATTGTGCGTACGCTCCCGTTCATGGTGTTAAAAGAGTAGCTTAAAGCCCTTATATAATTTTTATTTTTTAAAAGGCTGTATGATGTTACTTTTTTTTCCCAGCTGTCTGATATAATGGGCACTCACATCCTGTCTTGGGGCCTCTGTGCTCTAAAATCAGATTGTTGCCAGGTTTAGTTTTGGCAGCCAGCAAGACAAATGAAAGGTTTGGCTAAGAACAGAAGGTATTGCTGGCAATGCTGCTTCATCTCTGCTCAGTGAATAAGGATAATGCTATTCTCTAACTTTCTACAAAGAGGCTTTTGTAAACAAAAGAATAGTGACTATGTATATGTCTCATCGTACTCTGCCCTTGTCTCTTAGCCCTCTTCCCTCCACTCAACATGTGCTTCATTCCTTAAGCAAACCAGAAAAAATACTGATTAAATCTTGGTACAATTTTCTCCAGCTTTTTGTCGATTACTGCTAATACAGAAGTTAATAATTTACATGGAAGCCATATTGCGTCTTTCCAAGTAACTCTGACTTGAAATGGGCCTTGAGCCAGTGTGTCTGGTGTTTTGTTTGAAGATGAGTGACGGCGCATTCTCACATCTGCTTGCAACTATCTCTGGAATGTGCAGCGTAGGTGGGTTTCGCCAGGCTGCGATCTCGGATACAGGCAGCCACTAGGTGGTGGTATCCCAGAAGCGAGAGGGCCTGACAGTGTCTGGAAATGTAGTTCTTAAATACCAAAAAGAACAAAAAGATGCCTTCCCCACTATGAGATGATCCTCTGTTTGAAGTGTATTTATATAACTGTCATGTCTTCCACTGTCAAAAACTGAACAGCGTGAAGAAAATAAATACTAAAAAAGTTAAATTCTTTTGCTAATTTAAGATCATGTTAATCCCTGTAATTTATCAAGTATACTTATCCCCTCTTCACAAATGCAGACTGTGCAGTTTAAAGGGCCAGAAATTAACAGCAGGACATTGAACACATATTTGCAATAATAATTTATGACTAAGAGAATATGCAATTACTAATGAGACACTGGAACTGTGTCTAATTTTGTAGTGTATTTTGTCACCTTTCAGTGGAAACTTAGTTCACATTTGGCATATTTTGAAATCTGCACTTTCTAGGGAGCTTTAACCTCAAAACTGAATGAATGTATTCTGATTTAACCTAACAGTTCTCCCAATTGCTTCCATGTCTGTCACTCTTTTTGTACAGATAAAGCTTCTTGTGCTACCACTACGCCAGTGGAATATGCATGCTCCTATTCAGACACAATACATTCCTGATTGTTTCTGCTTTTAGTTTATCACTATTGTAACTAAAGCATGAGAGAGAAAAGGAATCTTTCTTTCATGTGATTTGATCTCCTTTTATGAACTGGTGACTCACCTGGTTGACAATAGAAAGGTGGTGGATGTTGTGTACTTGGATCTTAGTAAAGCCTTTTACACGGTTTCCCATGGGAAGCTTCAGAAGAAACTAGAGCATGGATTGGATAGGAGCATTCTGTGTTGGGTAGGAATTGGTTGGATGGATCAACTCAGAAAGTGTTGGTTAAATGGTGCCACATCCAGCTGGCAGTCAGTCACTAGTGGAGTGCCACAGGGATCAGTGTTAGGCCTGGCACTGTTTAATATCTTTACTGATGATATGGACGGGGGAATTGAGTCCATCATCAGCAAGTTTGCAGATGATACCAAGCTGNCTTCTCTCAGGCTGCCAGCACCAGAACATTTAGAGGACATGGCCTTAAGCTACACCAGGGGAGATTTAGGCTGGAAGTTAGGAAGAGGTTTTTCACGGAGTGAGTGATCCCTCAGTGGAATGGTCTGCCCAGGGAGGTGGTGGAGTCGCCATCCCTGGAGATGTTTAAGACTGGATGAGGAACTCATTGACATGGTCTAGATAATGGGATAATGGGATGGGTGGAGTTAGGTTATATATAAAAATAAAAATAAAATTAAAAAATGATGATGACATGACCCTGAGATTAGCTCAGATAGATAAAACATGGTGTTCATGGCACCAGGGTTCTGGGTTCGGTCCCTGTATGGGCCATTCACTCAATGATCCTTGTGGATCCCTTCCAACTCAGAATATTCTGTGATTCTTTCATCTGGAAAACAGAATCCACTTGGAAGAGAAGAGGATGTTAATTGGAAAAATTAAGGACAGCCTTGGTACATTCACCAGTGGTATCAGTAAGGAGTCAGACCATTTGACTCGCTGTCCTGATATTCAAGGATTTTTGTTGCATCATCTTTAAGTCGTGATACCATTGGACTGCTTGAGCAAAACACCACTGGTGCTTTTTGAGACTCCAGAGGCTTCATCTTCTCAAAAAGGCTTCAGCACAAGAAAATTTTCTGTTCTTGAAATACAATCTGTGCAGACTTTTGCCCTTGCTATGACTCACAGAACTTTAAAACTTTTGTCAGTATTGCTCTGCTCTGCCTTGCATCCTTGCTGAAGAGAGGAGAGAGCTGCCTTCTGCAGGGAGGGGAGGGGAAATCTAATGACCTTCTCATCAAGAGAGTAGAGATGCTGGAAAACATCCCTGTCCTTGCTCTGAGGATCAGTAGGGGCTAGCTTTGGATTTGTAGAAGAAATACAGAGTTAAGTACCACTACCGCTATAGCAACATCATGTCTAATAATTTTGTTAGCATTGGGCATTGTTCACACATTCAGAGTAATAGAGTATTGATATATCATGGCTAATAAACACTCATTTTTTGTGGTGCCTGGATACTTAAGCATGATCTATCAAAGAGAGATGGGTTTTCACAACCATCACTGAAGGGTTAGGTTAATGATGTTTTAACAAGGTAATTTTTTTGTCCCAAACAGGTTTTTTTTCCAGAAACAAGTTAATTGTAATTAGCCTGTATGAAGGTCATTTCCCCTCTTCAGTATTGGTTTTTAGTCTGTGTTCTTTGTGCCTTTCAGTCTCCTACCCTGCTTACAACCCTCAGATGAAAAGTAATTATGAACAGTGTATGTCTCATATAAAAACCAAAACAAACCAAACAATTAAAAGACCATGTGCTGAGAGAGACTATGGAAAAAAAAGTTTCAGGTTTTCTTTATGTACACTAAAGAACACAAGAGCTAGGGCCTTTTGCAAAATCACTTTGAGGAGCTGCTTTTCACCACTTAGTGATGACAAGAATGCTATCTCAATAATAACTTGTCTGTAGCTGTTCTAGCAGGTGATTCCTCATGGCAAGTCAGAAACCAAAGGAAATTAATTCTCTTGTGTTTCAGTCCCATGAACAGGTACTACTGGGCATAGAGTGAAATCTTGGCCAGTTGAAATCATGGGTGCTTTGCCTTTGTATTTGTATTTGTATTAGTGGAACTGTGGTTTGATCTGTTATGTTTGTCACTGTGCACTCCTGTTGAGCATAGGCTGGCAATATCTTATCTGGCAATAAGAAGTTGCAAGTTTGTTGGGTATATGTGTGTTATTCTCATGCACTGAAATACAGCAGGTTTCGATTTGGGCTGTGTGGATTTTTTTCTCTTTGTTCCACACATCACAATAGAGCAAAAGAATCAAATAGATCATAATTTTACTAATTTATCCTACAATAATATATTTTTATAACAGTAGTTTTGTGTTAGTATTTTCACCTCTTAGAGAAAAGATAAGGTGCTCTTAAGATGAATAAATTGGAAACAAAGCCATTGTAATTATATAGTATCACTACTTAAAGATGAATCACAATTTACATTGTGTAAGAATTTGAGTCAAGTTAATGGAAGCTATATGTTTAACTCAGGACATGGAGGCTTTCATATTTCTAACTGGTCTGCATGTTGAAAACATAAAAATAGTTTTTGCTTTGTTGCCATTGTGTTATGTGCACTTTAAACCACAGCTGTGCGGTGTAACAGTCATGAACTTTACTGGGTTGCAGATGTGGGACCATCAATAAACTAAATTAAATGTAGCTTAACTGAGTTTGGGAGGTAGAGTGATGGATTACTTTTTAAATTTTTCACTTGAGCATTTTACAGCTCAATGGTTTGGGTTTTTTTCTTCATATCCTAAGGTTTTGCGGCATAAAACAAATGGAGTACAGATACTCACAAAACTTACTAGCAGTAGGATCCAGAACATGCTTTGAAAGAGCCCTTAAAATGGAACTCATCTGGAAACAGAACCAGCTATCAGGTCAAAGTTAAGGGCTCAATCCTGCTAAAGCTTTATATCAAACATAGCACTTATTTACTGTTGAGAATAACTCCCTATAAATAGTGTCAGTGACTCTCTGGAACTGCACGTGACAGTCAGCACAACAGCTGAGAAGGGTCAAGTTAGATTTACCGCATTTATGTTTGGTAAAAGCATGTTGCCCAAACAGAAGTCCACTGTTTTTAATCTGAGATCTGACAGATTATATTGTACTGAAAATGGGCAAAGAGCATAGATTTTTTTTTTGTCATCAAATGCTTGCAAATGGAACCCCAATGAAAGTAAAAGTGGGCAGGTTTAAGGATACATTTTGATGAGCTTACTGATTTGCTTCATAATAGGCCATTCTCTCTAGAACAGATCTTGAGAATAATTTTTCTTTATCTTTCTCTCAGAAGAGAGGAGATATCTTTTCCAATTTTCATGTTTCTAGCCTAATTTCTCAATCCTATAATTACCATGATTTCACAGTAGTGAATAATAATCTTAACAATGCATTGTATACTAATTAAATTCAAAATCTGTTGATATTGCGGAAACAAAAGATGTATTGCACAAAAGATGTCGCTGTTTTTAATGTTAACTAGTAGACTGTGGGATCTCACTGTGTACCATATACAGAATTTAAATAGAGAAATATTCAGAGAACATTATACAGTAGTTTTAATGAGTAGTTTACTTGACAGTTTCTACAAGAACTGTGTGCTGTAAGGTCAAACCGTGTCATAGATATTCAGTATGTCATTGGAAGCGTTCAGTAGTTCTCAAGATCAAATCTAAGAAGAGCAATTATTTTTAAATTGCTAGTGAGTTTGTAGAGTAGATAAATTTGTTGAATATTCAGATATTCTTGCTCATTTGAATATCCATAATATTTTTGGCGTGTCCTTTGGAAAGAATGTGATTATATTTCCCACTCTTTCAAAATAATTGAATTAGGGATTAATGTATCTAAAGGATGAACGTAGTGGATGGAAAATAAACCTCTGAGTCTGTGCTGGATATTGTATATTCATTTCAGAGTGTTTTGTGCCTACTATGATTCTGTACTTTTATCTTTTTCCTTTATACCTTCACCTTACAACAAGATGTAAAGGTCAGTACTTTACTACACCAGCATTATCTATTATTATTTGACTATGTCTGGCTTACTCCAACCTGACTTGGCTTGTTGTAGAGTGGCTAATTGAGCTGCCTGGATAGCAGATCACGATGTGTGACAAAGACACAAAATGCATTTGTGGGTATTTATGTGAATGGGTATTTGTCTCATTAAGTGTTTGTTTTTAATAATGTTTTTAATTACTTGGCTTAAAGTAGCAATTATTACTTGAAGTTGTGCTATAATAATATCGTAGGCACTATCACTGACTAGTTTAATTAGTACCATAATTTGTTCTTCTTTACTCAGTAAGGACTAGGGAAGTTATCCTTCCCCTCTACTTGCAGCTGGTCACAGTACCTTGAGAACTGTGTGCAGTTCTGGGCTCCCCAGTTTAAGAAGGATGTTGAACTGCTTGAGAGGGTCCAGAGAAGGGCGACAAGGATGGTGAAGGGAGTGGAGAGCAAATCCTATGGGGAGTGACTGTGGGAGCTGAGGTTGTTCAGCCTGGAGAAGAGGAGGCTCAGAGGTGACCTCATTGCTGTTCACAACTACCTGAGGGGAGGTTGCAGTCAGGTGGGTGTGAATCTCTTCTCTCAGGCTGCCAGCACCAGAACATTATGAGGACATGGCCTTAAGCTACGCCACAGGAGATTTAGACTGGATGTTAGAAAGAGCTTTTTCACAGAGAGTGATCCCTCAGTGGAATGGTCTGCCCAGGGAGGTGGTGGAGTCGCTGTCCCTGGAGATGTTTAAGAAAAGATTGGATGAGAAACTCATTGACATGGTCTGGGTAATGGGGTAATGGGATGGGGAGTTGGTTATATATAAAAACAAAAAAAATGATGATGACATGACCCTGAGATTAGCTCAGATAGATAAAACATGGCATTCATGGCACTGGGTTGTGGGTTCCATCCCTGTATGGGCATTCACTTAGGAGTTGGACTCGATGATCCTTGTGGATTCCTTCCGACTCAGAATGTTCTGTGATAAAAGTTATGATTTTTCTTATATCATACATTTGCATGTCTTGGAGTATAGTAGGCAGTTTTACCTTTGTTTCATCTCAGCTGCTGTCAGTGTCTTTCTTCCCTTGCGTTCCACAAGAAGTTAAAGGAATGTTTTAACATAGCAGTGGTAGCTTACAAGCAAAGTTTTATTTGTTAGTGCTGTGTGTTTTCTAGCGTGTGCCTTCCTAATGTGGTAAGTGACCACTAAAGTGTCTGTAACTCACGCAGTAGGAAGTTTAACAGCACTGAATTTGCACTCAGGTTCTCCATTCCAAGTCTAGCAATGTAAAGCTTTGAAGTGTCTGTAAATATGAACTGTGTCTACTTCATGCTAAAAAGACTAAAGAAGTCTTTAGTCTAATTAAGAGCCAGTATCAGAATTCCTCACTTAACTATCACATGGATTTTAATTTCTAATAATCTGGGTCTAAAAGTGCACATTTTTTGCTCCTGAATCAAATATTCATAATTAGGTTTATTCCCAGGTGGGCCTCACTGTTACTAAGCTTTCATGGTTATCAGATTCTATTTGGTAATATGGAACTGATTTTGGAAATACTGTTTCTCGTTTTTAATTTGTTTATTCTAAACAGAAAGTAAAGTATCTCATTTCAGAATATGCAGCTGTTGAGATGTGTCTGTATTGATAGATGTGCTCTACAGTATTTTTTAACATATATTCTTGTGTAAAATGTGTAGTACATGTATGAGAAAACTGGATTCTTAACTTTTTATTGCACAAGATTAGCTTAAATTACTTCAGTGACTCAGAAGAATAGAGTTTTGATAGTCAGTGACCAGACTCAAATTAGTACCCTGTAAAAAATGTACACGTATTCATTTATAATCGAGCTAAAAGCTTAGTCTTACAGTAGCAGAAGATAAAAATGCCTTATGGAGATAAGCAGTCGACTTCTTTTGGATAGATAAAATGTACTGAATGGAAAGACAGAGAAGAATCTGTGTATGTCAAAGGCATTGTCTGGCTCTGTACCTCTTCTGGAGTGCAAGTGCTTAGCTGTGATTAGTAGTGTCAATGAAATATGAATGCATTGTAGCATTTCTGACCATATTATAATGTATCTACATGGTGTTTCAAGTAACCCTTCTTTATCTGAACCAGAAGCATGAAAGAAATTAATAAAATATATGAGGATAAGGAAAGAGCTTGTACTTGCCCTCTATGTAATAGTAATATCTTTGGTACAGCATGTACAGTAAGGTGACATTGTCATTAGGCTTTTTCTCTGTAAGTCATTGGCACTTCACAAACTGAATGTTGTATCAAAGCTTAATGTGTCTCTTACCTGGAGTGCTCTTACTTTGGGAGGGGAGATCTATTGCAGACATAACCAAAATGAGGCTATAAATACAGTGCTGATACGTATTATTAATATTTGCTTGATACTACTTATAGAACCCATTATATAAGAATAAATGAAGAACTGACAAACTGTGAGTAACATCAGAACATCCAGCCAGAGTGTGTACTTTTCTTAATTAGTATGTAAAGTCAACATATCATTAATTCAGCCAGCTCACACAGTGAGTGACTGCCAGCGATGCAACTGGGAAGCCAGGAATGTTGACTAGTCCTTTCTTAGATCCAGAGAGCACTTCCAAAGTCCAACCTGAAAAAAAGAAAACACATTTCTTCTTTCCTTCTGTGTAAATACTTGAAATAGTTTCAGAACTTCTTGGGTTTGCATAATAGAAGAGATGCTGTGCTTTTACAATATGGTCTTTCTCACCTAGCTGAAATGAGGCATCAGTGAAGAATATGTTTGCAGAGATGTGAGATCTCCTAAACAGCTTCAAGACAAAAGGAGGTTTGCTGAGCATTGACATAGAGAGCTTAGCCAGCGAGTGCGTAGATTCTTGTGCTGCTACTTCTCTTTCCCTTGGAAGCTCTCAGAGCATTTCACAAACTTTAGTGACTGAGACTTCTCAAAGCATTAAAGGCATTCCTAACTTTATTGAGCACGGGGAAAAAAAAGAGAAACATTGGAGCTGACTGACTCCTCCACTGACACAAATGAATCCTGGAGACCTTAGTCTCTGATCCAGCAGACACATAGGTAGCAGCCTTTATTTTTCAGATGAGTAGTCCTATTGAGCTGAAAATGAAGTGCATGTGAATTAAACATGTACATGTTTAAGAGATTAATCCTAGCTTTAACCATTACCTTCTGTCTCCTCCCTCAAAAAAACCCCCCCAAACCTAAGACAATTTTGGGAGAGTTTATATCACTTAATTTGTTCATTTTATGGCCTTGACTTTAATGTAGGCAGTATTTTGGTCTACAGAGGTGTCACTTGTATTTTCCCTAAAGTGTTCACCATATAATAGGTGTGACGCTACACTTCTGAAAGGCAGTGCAATCTTTCCACCTTTAATTCGTTTAACCTTTCACGGAACCCACAGCAGTTCAAACTAGCTATGCTATAATCTAAAAAGATTTGTTCTTCAAATATTGATGCTCTTCATGAAGTAGAATAACATTTAGTTATTTTTTGTGTGTAAAGTAATAAATTACCTTGTAAATGGAAATCAAATGCAGAGACATATCAAATGTTTACTGACTATAAACACCACGGGTGAAACATTTCTTATTGCACAGACTAATTTTCAAACCATATTTATTCTTTGTATTCATTTTAATGGCTTAGACCTGTTAAAGATGGGTAGTTATTTTTGCTGAACATGAGCTACGTAAGTAATTCAGGAACTTTAACTAAAGCATCATTTTATGTTTGAGCTGAAAAAAAGAAAATCTTGCTAACATTTTTTCCATTGATTCATTCTGGTGGTACAAGTACTTACATAGAAATTCACTTGACACATGAAATAAGTATTGGTAAGAATCCATTCGTGCAAGAAAGTAACTATTGAACAAAGGCATGATATGTAAAGCTTTTCTTTTTTAAGTGTGAGCCGACCACTTTGGGGTATTTTTTTGCTTTGTGAAGTCATTAAAGATTTCTGATTAATAAAAAGGTTTACTTATTTCCTTGGTTTGTCAGATCAGAAAAGTTAAGTTTAGTTTTAGTTTTGCATGAGGAACTAAGGGAAAGCTCAGGGGTATTAATGATGAAGCATAGAAACCTAATGTCAGTGGTTGGTGGAAAACCTTGTGCACGTATAGAATCACTCTTCATTTTATGTGGTTATTAGAGTTTTTTAAGTTGTTACAAAATGCAACAGAATTTTAGTAATTTTAAACAATTTGATTCAAAGTAATTTCTTCTCTTAACTCTCCTCATTTATCACGTGTTGTGTTGTCAGTTCTTCAGTGCTAGGCTTTCAAGTTTTAGACTTGCTAATCTGAAGCCTAACAAAATACAACCTTTCCAGGCTATTTTAGCCAAAAAAAGCCAAAAAGGAGTAATATCTAACATACACATACAAAATATCAAAATTGCAACTAAGGGAAAATTAAACTCACTAATACTTGTTCTTTGGAGTCCTCATTTTAACCTTAGAGAGATGTATCTACCATGTATGTCTGTAACTATCTGAGATTTCCAGAGCAGTCGCAGTTCTCATGAACATACACAGTTTCCAAAGTGGTGGACATACCTTGTTAGATCTGGAAATGGTGGGCCAGTTTTGCAGCAGTATGTCAATCCCAATCCCAGCAGTTAAAAAAATTAATACTTCTAAAATTAATTCAGAATGTTTAAATGGATGAAGAATGCCATTGCTGTATTGGAGTGCTGGCCCCCAGATTGTTTTCAGGGGATTGGTATTTTTCTTGTTCCTTTCAGTGTTATGTGGACACTGGGTTTGCTCTGCTCCTTTACAGAGTTACTACCAGTCATTAAGTGTGTTTGGTTTTCGGTTTTCCCATCGTGCCTCCTTCCTTACAAGTAATGTAATATATAGTT
>WEKX01001776.1:17804-36660 GCA_013390025.1 Pitta sordida | reverse complement strand
AACAGACTTAAATGTTGTGAGATTACCTACTTTATTTGCCACTTGTTATCCAACAACATTTCTTCCATACATGGGCAAAATAAGGTGGCTGAGTCTGTGTCCTGGTCATTACAAATATGATAACTCTTCTTTATAGAACACCTACTGGAGTTCACTGTAGTGGCAGTAAGAGGAATGCTTTTTAGAAATCAGTTCCCAAGGTATTGCACCTTGACAGCTGCTTCACTGACTGAGTGTTATACTATCATAAATCCAGAGTGCTCTTGCACTATCAGACACATCCCAGAATGCTTACAAATGTCTCTGAAATCAGTGTGTGTCCTGCATCTGTTAGAAGGTGGTCTTCCTACCTCCGATAAAGTACTCTGAAGTACTCACACCTGAAGCAATGACTGTAACAAAATCTGCACCCAGCTTTCATGGACAGGGTGGGCTGGGTCTGCATTGTTTCTGGAACAGTTCTAACGTCAGAGTTTTGTCTTCCAGGTTGACACAATGGAGGTTATGCGGCATCCTGAGGAAACAACTAACATGAAGCGGCAAACTATGGCTTCCTATTTTAGGGTACAAAAGTTAAATTGAAAATAAGCATTTTGATGATAAGAACAAGATGCTGATATACCCAAAATATTTGTGGGATTTTTAGATTAAGAGGAATAATCAGAGAATTTTTTTTCTGTTATGAGGCCTTTGTAGACTCATAGATTTTCCTTTGCTTCTTTTCTCTTTGTTTCCTCATACTTGTATCTTTATAATTTCACTGAATATGATGATAACAGCGTCTAAAGCCTAGGTTATTTCCATCTAAAATGCTAGAAGTCTAGAACAGGCCTCATAAATAGAACACTGATTACGTGCAAATAAAATGGTAGCTGTTGTTACTAAAGACTTCATACTTTTTCACATGCTTAGTCCTGCTTAGATTTAGATTTGTCATTTGTGCTAATAAGTAAAAACAATCCATCTTTTGGCATTGCTATTACAAACCATATGGATTGTCATTTTATTGGTAATAATCCTGGCTGAGGTAATGTATGTTCCACATAAGTGTTTAAATCAAACAGGCAAGGATAAGGCATTGTGAATGTTGAAACTAGAAGATTAGAAGTCAAGAAAGTACCAGTCCAAGAATGCTGGTTAATGTTTTTTTCTTGTATTTAGTGCAAGTGGAGAAGTTTTGAGCAGTTGTCCCTTGGGTTGTATTTGTACCATGCAGAATAGGCAAGTTCACAGTGCTGTGCCTGTGCAGTGTGGGCCAAAGCTTCCTTCCATGTAGGAATACCTGTTCTATTTGTCTTGTAAAATATTGTAAGAAAGAGCATTGGGGAAGCTGATATACTGAGATGTTTGCTGCAGTATGGCAAGTACAAGGGTCACACATTCAGACTTGTTTAGTCATACACGTGTGCAGTTAGAGTGCTCTTGCACAGAACCACCCAAATGTCAGCTGTGTAGGAACTGTAAACATTAAAAAGTGGAATGGGAGAGTGAATGTGAGAGTACACCATAATGTGCATGCAACCTGCAGCAAGGTGATCCCAACAAGTTTGGAATTGCATGTGATTTTGAGAGACACATGGGTATGTGAGATTGAATATAGTTGTAATAAATACTTCTTGTACAGAAGGTTAATGACGTGAGTATGGAGCAGAAGTATCAGTATTCAGAGGAGTCATTGGAAACACATACATATGATCTGATCAAACTTTTTCATTTTAGTGTTAAATGCAATGGAATTGACATTAACAATGCATGATTTCCATGAGCAGGTGAATAGAAGTAATGGACGTATGTTTCAGCAGGAAGACATATGGTAGATGCTAAGAACATGTAAGATGATAATGCAGCAGTTCAGCAGAGTTTTTGGAAGATTGTTCAGTTTATATTCTCAGTGATTCTGGAAAATGAGTGTGATAGAAATGTGCCTGAAATATTGCAGATATATCTAGAGTTCTCTGTGGGCAGACCACTGATGTGATGACTTCTTCCAACCCTTTCCCCATGATTTGCTGTGATTTTCAGTGATTGTTTCTTGCAGAGTAAAGCTTGTTCTTCTGTTGGGGATATTTAATGAGTCAAATGTGTCTGCAGTAGAATTATAGTTAGGACAATTTTCAATTTCATTTTTTTTAATATGGGCCTTCTTCAACTACAGAAATGTGGTATAAGGAGGTATGAAGAGAAAGATTTAAGAAGTTAGAAATAAGAATTAGAATAGTTTTCGTTTGTTTGTTTACAACTGAAAATTTTTACTAAGTTCCAAGTTTCAGCCAAAAGCTTAAAAAAGAATAAAAAGGCAATGCAGATTAACATTACCGATTATAATATAATCAAGCACTTCATATTGTTTAAAAATACATATCTCCTGCTTAAGTAATTATATTGCAGTTCTTTGTCAAGTGTGTGCATCTTTTTTATTTTCCTCACTAGTATTCCCTCATGGATCTTTTATCCAAAATGGTTGTTGGACAGCCTCATTTTATCCGCTGCATTAAACCTAATGATGATCGAGAAGCACTGATGTTTTCTCATGAGAGAGTTCTATTGCAGCTACGATACACTGGGATTCTGGAAACCGTCAAAATACGTCAGAAAGGGTATTCTCATCGCATCCTCTTTGAAGAGTTTGTGAAAAGGTAAGACTTATATAATAGGGCTGTTGTTTTTGAAGTATATCTTACAATTCAGTAAGATAATAGTCTGTGTCTAAGTACAGAACGTTCTACAATCATGGTTTGTACATGTGTGGTCTGAATCTCTAATGAGAGCAGGGACTATCAGAGGAAAAGGCTACAAGGGGTATGTGATCTCTTACGGAGGACAGTCAGTGTGAAAGCAGCAGTGAACACTGTTACTCAGTAGCAAGCCTGTCCCTTGCCTCAGCAGAGGCAACAGGTGGAACTTACGTATCCTGCTCAGATAATACATCAGTGACCATCAACCATCGTAGGAAGTATGTGTACATGCTTAAGAATGAACTGATATAAAAGCTTCAGGTAGCTTTTGTAGCCCCATAATCATTTATCTTCGAGATATCGTGACTTATAACCAGATCTTTATTCATCTGAACCCTTGTCAAAGCTACTATTACTGGCTTTAATACATGTTCTCAGTCTCAAAAAGGTATAAATTTGGTTCAGGAAATACTATTGTCTGTATGATGGCAATATATTTATATGAGCGTTATAGTTTCCTCTGGATTTAAAATGTGGTTTTGTGTAGTATTTGCTGTTTACCAGTGTGTAGGATTGATAATTTAGCAATAATCAGAAGCAGTACCATTAAGCAATCGTTTACTCAACAGTGGGAACAAATAATGAATGTCTAAATCAAGCATTTTTCAATATTTCTGTACTGGGTGCTGCTCATCCAGAGAATATAGAATTAATGAATCTACTGACAGCAAGTCATTCATATGATGCTAGAGGGAAGGAGCTGATTATAACAAAGAGGAAACATAAACTGTTTCACTGACCTTTCTGAAATCCGGAGACAGAGTAGGTTTATGTGTGTAAATCAGTCACTTGAGCTAGGCAATCTGCGTTCCATGCATTGAGAGATCTTGAATCATAAATCAAAACTTAATCAATTAATTCTGAAAAATTCTAAATTCTTCCAATTTATAGTACATGTATTAGATCACAAAATGAATATGTAATAGGAAAACACTAGAGATTGTATATCCTTAGAAGGATAACTAATGTGTTTATTTGTGTATTAAGGCAATTTAATTTTCAGACATGATCTCTCCCAAGTTTTTTGTGTTACATGACTAATTTTAGTATGGTAACACCATTCTAAAGCATGTCTAACAGATTAATTTTTTGATCATTAACATATCTTTGCAACATCCTGAAGAGCCTGAATGCAGAATTATTAACCCTGACTTTTATCCAATTTACACATAAGTGAATTAAGATTTACTCCACAGAAATTAGTGTAAATCGAGACAAAATTAAGCCTCCTATCAGGAGATAAGAGGAGATACTTTGATTCAAAAGTATGGTGAATTTTAGTACAACCTTGAAAAGTAATGGTAATAAAAGCAGTGTTGACTGTAGCTTTCCATTCCTGTAGATAAGGGGAAGTTGTGTTTAATTGTCAATTGCTCCCAAAGTTTTTAGTCCAACTGGATGTGATTCTTTCATGAAACCAAGTCAACACAAAAAGGAAGGGAAGAGGAGTACATTTAGTAGTTTGTACAACAGCATGCAAGACTTCCTGGGTTCAGAATATAAATTGAGGTGAGGATGTTCCCTTTTTCATTTCATGCTTTATTTTTAAATAAATTCTATTCTGTTTTGCTCTTGAAAATAAAAACAAACAATACTTTACAAAGGTATAAATGGAACAAGAAACATTTTCCTTCAACTTACAGCCATGACTAGTCAAGTCTTTTTAGGAGCTAAGTAGTTGAATACATAAAAATGTTTAAGAAAACAGGTCAAATGCTAAACAGATTGGCACTTCTTTGTTCATAATCAAAAAGATATTAGGCAAGTATGAAGAAGAGTTTCAAAATGTCAGTAAATGTGAGGATATCAAAGATTTTCTAAGGCAGCAAGTTAATTGGTATTTTGATCCTTTTGAGCAACTGAACAACAAAATGGATGAGCCAGCACTTTTTCTCCCTTGATGTTATTAAACAAATAGGTGTGTTTCTTATCTGCCTGTACAATAATGCTGTTTTGTAAACTCTTAGCAGGAAATATGAGGACAAAACAATCAAAGGCAGGGAACAGACCCATTCAGGGTTTATCAGGTGGGAGGTAAACAAAAGATAAAGCTCTGTCTAATGTTACTCTTTACTGTCTTCTGTTTTCATGTAGAACAGATTATTTCAGAATTGCAAACCTGGATGTAGTTTATTGGGTTAAAAAACAGATGGTGAGGTGAAAGCTTAATTGTAACGCATTCACACGATGTTTCTTCAGCCAAGTATAGAACCATCTGTTTTTATGTATATAAATGTACCTATTCATTTTACTTAAAGTAGGCAAATGTAATCTGCAGCCCCTGTAAACACTCTGTCCCTGACAAGTCCTAGGCACTTGGTCTCCGTTGTCCCTGTCTTGCACCCCATGACATCAGGTGTCTGCCTTACGTTTGCTGTGAAGCAACAAGGCCCTGTTTTCAGACTGGAATCCCAGGTTTCGGATACAGGTTAGTATTAGCTAGATAAGGCCACAAGGTAAGCAGTTCTTTGACCACAGGGTTCAGTTCTTTGAGCACTGGCTGCTTCAGAGTGGTCCCATCCCAAAGCACACAGATCCTACCAGGTACAGTTCTGCTCCAGCATGGACTCCTCTCCACGGGCCACATGTCTCTCCTGGGACCCTGCTCGAATGTGGGCTCCAATGGGCTGCAACCTCCCTCCGGCATCCTCCTGCTCCAGCGTGGGCTCCCTCTCCACGGGCTACAGGTGGATCTTCTGCATCCCTGTGTTCTCTCCATTCCATGTGCTGCAGGGGGACAGCTGCTTCACCATGGCCATCACCGTGGGCTGCAGGGAGATTCCTGGAACACCTCCTCCCCCTCCTTAGGCCCTGGCCTTGGTGCCTGCATTTCTTGTTTCATCTTCTCACTGCTCTTCCCTGGCAGCCATGATTGTCTTCTTCTCTCTCCTTTTTTTTAACTTCTTAAGTATGTTATCACAGAGGCGTCTCTATCTCTCCTGATTGGCCTGGCCTTGGCCAGCACCAGGTCCAGCCAGGAGCTGGCTGGCATTGGCTCTGCCAGCTGTGAGGGAGGTTCCAGCACCTTCTTGAAGAAAAGCCTCCCCAATAGCCCCCCTGCTACCAGAAACCCATCCACAGAAAAACCCAATACAGGTGGGAACCTCCACTGAAAGGTCCCACTGGATGGAGCACTCCTTGCTGAGTGCCTGAGCCCCTGGAGTGATTTACAGGTGTGTCCTCACCACATATCCTCCAGCTGTACACTCCTTTTTTGTAATGTGGCATATACTGTTCAATGGCTTGAAAGATAACAGGCTTGGGAGGGTAATGGTGCTAAATGCACTTCAAGTATGAAGTGCCTCATAAGCACATAGGAATGTGTTGAGAACTATTGCACTAGTTTCATTTAAGGATTGTCTTTTTTATTCCCTGCCTGTTTATGTTATGTATAAAGTTTTTTGTACTGCATTGGGCTGCAGGATACACTTTTCCTATGAGCATTACCTACTCCGCAGTAGTTAGAAGATGTTACTCATGTCATACACTCATGGCAATACCATTGCTGTTCCTGTAACTGTGTTCCCAGTGAGGATGGTTCTGCCTTTTCAGTCTCACAATGCGAGTTTGCATAAAGTCACTGTTAGTACACCTGGTATACACAATCTCTAAACGACCAGTGGTATGTTTCTCATGACTATATAGAGCCTCAATGACCTTAATAAATCATATTTTGCATTGGATAGATTTAGGAATAAAAACTAGTCAAACACTGCAAAATACTATAAAACATATAGCCTCAGTAAGTGCTTTCTTCTAATGCCGCAGTCAGTGGTGATAAACTGCTTTATTATGGAGAAGATAGGAAAGCTTTAGAAGTAGAAAGTCTACTAACCACTTATGAACAGCGTATGCACAGTGAACCAGATTTTGCCTCTCTGAGAGTACCTCTGTGATTCTATGTTTATCTGATGATTTAAAGCATAAATGTTAGGTATCTCACTGAATTTCAAGAGTATCTTAGATGTTCTATCATTTTTATTTACAATTTTTCATTCATACTCTCAATATAGAGTCAAAGGTAATTATTTGTGTGAATTCACATTTGAAAGTTTCTGGAAGAGGTGAGATACGACTAGTACAAATGAGAAATTTTTGGAAGTTACTTTATGGCTCTTTCAGTTCTAAAAAAAATAAATTTAAAAGTTTCCAGCTCCTCGGCTAAGAAGTAACAAAAATTTTGTAATAATGAGAATCTTCCTACTGTTGCTGGTGGTCTGGCTAGAAATGGATTTTGCCCTCTGGAACCTCATGCTTTTCACATATTATTATTCATTCTTCACCTCAGGCTAGTGTATTTTACTAAAAATATTTATTTTAAAGACAAAAAGGGTTAATCATTACTGGTTTGAGTTAATTATGTAGCACTGATGCAGCCTTTAAGTCTGGAATGCAAAAGGAACTTTAGAAAGAGACACTGGTGTAGTAGTTAAGGGTGCTGTTCAAATGCTATTTGTTGAACAGTTCCACAGTTCACTCTTTGAAGCGTGGTGAGAAATTGAACCATTTGTTTACAATCAGATTATCTAAAACCACCAACACTAAAATGCTTTGGCTCTAAACAGATAGTTAATACATAGCATTATTCTGAAGTTTTCCATATCTTAGCATACTTGGATGGTTTTAGCATTTAACCTTAATTCTGCAAGTCCTAGATTTGCAATTGTTGATCTGAGGTTAAATCCAACGGGGGGGGGTTTTCTGGTTTCTTGGTGATACATTGCAAGTAGGGATCCCTCTGTGATCACTGCACAGTAGATTTATATAAGTATGGCAGAGATGAAATTAGGCAAATAAATCAAAATGAACAGCTGTAGTTGCATATATTCCAAAGCTTTGGGTGTATTCCCAGATATTTTCTCTACCATTTGACCATGTACAATATTTGCATCCTTTTCACATTAAGGTGAAACATTTTGCCTTCCTTCAAAAATTTCCATAAGGTCCATTGCTGTACAAAGATGTTAAATGAGATAAAACAATTGGCACACACTGCAATGGCATACACTTACCCTGAGCACAGCAAATCAAACTGCTTGGGCATCTGTAGTTATGTGATTCAGTCACGAAAACAGGCACCAGACAGGAAACAAATTGTTGCCAAAAACATGTATTTCAGCTTTGGAACACAAATCTAGAGACCTTGTACAGTGCAGAATGCACATTCCAGAAGTAGTTCTGGGTGAGAAATAATCCAAAATAAATTGCTAATCTTGTAATACCTTAGACTTGATGATCTCAAAGGTCTTTCACAACCTAGTTAACTCTGTGATTCTTATTTCTGATGAATACAGTAATTTCAATCTTATTTTTGATAACATAATTGACACAGAATAGAAAGTATATTTAACGTATTACAGGCATTTTCTGTGCTGTTGGATCAATCAAAATGTTTGGAAAATCACCATTTGGAGGAACTTTAGAATAAATATTGGGAGACAGTGTTTACATACAGAAACTGTGTTTATTCCCATGCTTTGGAAAGTTCTGGTCATTCTGAATAGATGGCTTTCTTAGTCTATAGATAAATTTAAATTTACAAAAACATTTGTTAAACATGCTAGAAAAATTACCATTGGTTGGAGGTTTTTTCCTGAGCACCAAAAGCAAATACATTCTAGATCATGGAAAAGAGCTAATGGAGAGGGTACTACATTTGAAAGATATTGAAGTTTGTCATTAACAAAATTGTATAGTCAGGCATTTAAATTACACAGCTTAAAAGTACTTCTTAGTCAGGTATTTGTTGCAAATAAGAAGACAACTTTGCAGTGATTAGAATGCCATTGGTAAAATAGATTAAAAAATTATGAGATCCTCCTTGAGTATTTTATTGCATCATTGCTGTCTTAAAACTGTTCTGTGGTATTAAAATTCCTGACTACAACATACCATAAAAGATGCATGAACAACTGGAAAATTGATACTGTGACTCACTGGAATTCTCTCTCCATCCACCCTTCCCTCAGTGGAGGAAACATACTTTTTTCTTCTAAATACACCATGTTTCTCCATACCTGCTGAATGGCAGGACTCTTGGTATTTTGAAAGACTTGGCTAAAGAATTTGCAATATCATGTTGTTGAGAAAGTCACTGCATTAAAAATAAGTCAGTAATACATGATTTCCTGTCATGCTAATAATGAGTAGAAATGGTTTGCTCAGCCTGCCAGTTCTTCTCAATCACAATGCAAATAGAGAGCATCTGTAGAAGTATAACTCAATACCAAGACAACACATGGCAATTCATAAATGAGAGCTGAGGTGGCCTTTGCTACCACCTAACAGTGTACTTGTGCTAAAATAGCCTTAAGTTGGTTATCTAGCTGACAGATACTCTTGCTGTTACTTAACATAATTGTTTGCAAGTAGGATTACTTAAATACTATAAAACTATTCTTCATTAATGCATAATGGCTTTAAAAGTAGGATGGGATTTGGTCTTAATTTAGTTCAAACATGTTTCCATCCATTTTTCATTAACTATATTGTATTTCTCATAGTTGTTAAGGGCTATTCTTTGCATGGGAACATGGACAAACTAAAAATCCATATTGTTTTGTATGGGTCTGCTCCAGATCCCTAAAATTTATCATAATCATTCCAATTAATTGTTTATGCTGAAATATCTGTTCATGAAAGCTGTGTCATCATTTATGGGGACTGAATATACGGGAGAATTTGGCATATTAGTTCTAGAGAAACAGCTCTGAGCTAGAGAAAAACAGTGGAAGTACACACTGATTTTCAGTTCAATTCTTTCTATGTCATTTGGTTTTGCAGATATTATTACCTCGCGTTCAAGGCACATGAAACTCCCCTTGGTAGCAGAGAAAACTGTCTTGCCATTTTGGAGAAATCTAAACTGGACAACTGGATCCTTGGGAAGACCAAGGTAGAGGGTGCTCACATTTTCTCAAGGATGGTATCCTTTTAGCAGAACATGTCTAACAGTGGTTTGAAAAGTATTGCCTGAGTGAACAAAAGAGCAAGGAATTTGCTCCAGTTAGCCTTCTAGGTTATGGAGATGCCTTCCCAAGCCAGCCGAGTTGGTATGGCAGGAGGAGAGGTGCGTTGTGTACCTGCCCAAAGCACGGTCTGCACGTGGCCACCATGATAAGTGCCTGCTGTTGTAGTGCCTTCCTGAGGTTCCTCATGCTCTTACTAATGACATGACTGAAACTCCACGCTCTGGCCCGTCCTGTGAACCTGGTTGGTACATTATCCATTTGTGGAGTTTCAGGTGAGCTTCTTCTGCTCTGTCTAAAGCCTTTGTTCATGGGTTAAAATGGAGTGAATGACTTCTGTAAAAAGGATGTCACATAGTATTTTGAGTTGTTTTACAGTGCACAAAGGAAAATAAGGAGAATTTTCCTACCCAAGACCCAGATAAAATGTGTGTAAGCACCTGTATGATTTGTCTTCCAAAGCAGAATGCAGTATTATGTCTAACAGTATTATGTCTAAAACCAAATTCTACTCAGGATTTATCTTCCCTTTGCAAAAAACTGTATTTCAAAATTGTTGCTATCTGAAAATGTCCCCCTGGCCATTTTTCTTTGTAAGGTGGGTAAATATGGGGCTTATTTTGCAATGAGGTGATTATAATCAGTGGAATAATGAAATTGCACAAGCACACCAAGAGCAAATAATTGCTTCATATTGCTATGATATATATATAGGCAGTACATTGCTAGTTTTCTCAGCAATGATGCCCTAAAATAGCCAGCTGCATGGCTAATGAAAAGACGGAGCACAAGAGCTTATGTTACTCTCTGCCTGTACATAATTGTAATTGTTTGTTTGTTTGTTTTGTTGTTGTTCCATTCCAGGTTTTTCTAAAATACTACCATATAGAGCAGTTAAATTTGTTCCTTCGAGAAGTTGTTGGGAGGGTGGTGGTCATGCAAGCCTATATCAAGGGATGGCTTGGAGCCAGAAGGTACAAGAAAGTCAAAGATAAAAGAGAAAATAGTGCTATTACTATACAGTCAGGTAAATGTTCACATTCCCTATTTCCCTGAGTTTCTTTGTATTTCAATCAGTTAAATTGCATATACATTGTTTTTTCATCCATTATAGTTTATTATGAAATCAGGATGATTGCAGGTGCTTTCTCTCCAGCTAATTGATGCAAATATTATTGATTTACTTCTAAGGTGTCATTTTAGCATTTGGTAATGTAATTATTTGAATATTTTAGTATTTTGGATGTGATGCCTATGCACATATGGCACATGCAGAAATGCAGTATATAGGGGGAGAAATACAGAAATGCAGTAGTGCCCATGTCCCAGAATTCCAGACATACATCATAAGATGGGCATGAGAGGCTTATCAGTACTTTATCAGGCTTCCTTGTAATGAACTCGGGGAACTGCGTGAGCAGGGGTTATCATGTACCTTTGCCTTTTGGGTTAGGACATCAGTGAGCACATGGGGACAATTAAAATTTGGATGAGTTAAGTGGTGTTTGAAATTGTGAGGATGTGAATACTGCAGTCATGAACCCAAAGTTCAACATGTGGTGGGTGGGGAAGAAGTATTGGGGTAGGGGCTGGAGTAGTTATGGCAGAAGGAATGAAAGTTTCAGCACTTCTCTGACTCTGTAGCACTTCCTTAAATAAATGTAATTTCCAGCACATGGTTTTGTATTTTTAGCCTGGAGAGGATATGAAGCACGCAGGAAGTACAAGGAAATAAGGAACAGAAGAACTGATGCTGCTATACATATTCAAGCAGGTAATTAAAACAGTATTTCAATTGCCATCACCTATTTTTCTGTGGGTGATTTTGTGTGTTGGTGTTTATGGCAAAAAAAATAAATACAGTCCAAACAAAAGCTATCAAAAACATTGCTTCTGATCATTTGTTCTGCAGCATCAAATGACATCAGGATAGATATTGGGCACTTTGGGGTTTTTGTAAGTGCATCTCTGGAAGCAAAACATAGTACAGTCGGGTCTCCTATAACACGGACCCGCTGTCTTAATTGGCAGCCACATAGCCCGACTTCCATGTTGAATGGCAGCCGCGCTGCTGCCGCCCCTGTGGCAGCTTCAGCTGCCGCCTGTGCTGCCCCTGCTGCAGCCTGAGCCACCACCGTCCCCTGTTCTGCCGCCCGGGCCGGCGCCGCTGCCGCCACCGCAGGTCACGCACACGCAGTTGTGAAACGGGTCTCCTACATCGCTGAAAAATCACGCCGCTAAGATCTGAAGCTGCAATATGGGGGGCACGAAGTGTAAGAGGAGCAACTGTAATTACAAGCTGTTGAGTTAATTCTCTAAGATTCTTCTGAGCACAGTCAGTAGATGTAGAGCTGGTATTTTTCTGAAAGTGTGGATGAGAGGCACTCACTGGACATGGATTTCTCTGTCTGTGTATGGGGCCCTGATTTTGGCAGATTGCTGGGCTTTTGTTTTGACCAATCTTTTGACACTCTGCCAGACTCCTATGCAGCCATATCAATATGAATTTGAATAAACTTTAAAGAGATTATTGGAGGAACAGGCCATAGGGCTGTGTAGGTCTCTGGTAGAGAGCAGAGTACCATATGGCACCGAAATCTAAGAACCAATGCTCTGAACTCGATGGTGTTTTCAGATGCTGCCAGTATGAAGCAGCCTCCATATGATGTGGTGTAGTACATTTTCCCTGTACAACTCCAGGTTGAAAGACTGTAACTGATGAAAAATGAGTTGTAGCAAATGTGTGTACAGATAAACCAAGATACCGCCTCTATTCTACCAGCTTCCTGTGCTACAATTCCTTAAGCTTTGTCAGCTCTTTATTCTGTATCTTATAGACTGAAGGCAGTATGAAAAAGATGTGTTCTTTCTTCTCAAACCATTCCCAGTAAATCCATTAATTTTTCTGTTGTCTAAGTTTGCTACTCTGCAATTAAGCATTGTTGTGACTTTCAGAAGAAAACAGAATACCATCCTAGTTACAGAGAGGAACAGAATATCATTAGGATCAAATAGTAATTTATAGCTTTGCATGCATGGGTCATGAAGCTCTAGAGTTAAATGCAGAATGTTCTATTAAATGGAGAACTGTTAAGGAGAAATTTTTCCACCCATTACAACAAGCACTGAAGGACTGCACAAGTACTCTCTCTTATTCTTCCTCTCTTTTGTGTTGCCATTTTCATTTCTTTTACGTGGAAAATAGATCTTAAAGTAACCCCTGCCACAATTTTCTGGTATATTTGCTGCATTTACAAGTGTATGCATACCTGGACTTTGATTACCTGACTTCAAACAGCCTTTTTTTTAAAAAAGGAAAGTGAAACTGTAACCTATCACTGCCCCAGTGGCAGGATGAGCTCCTTAAGGTGAGAGTTGCCTCAAGTGCGATAGAAAGCCGGTGTGTAGCAGTATTACTTGGAGACTGCTGGGAACATTCTGCCTGAGAGTTTTATCCAGATTGATTTCTAGCTCTTCAGAGAAAGTAACTGATCTATTCTGCTGTTAGCACACATGAGGGAGACTCACTCTTCCTGCCATCTCTTGGCTGCTCTGTTGAACGTGGCAGAGCAGAGGCAGTGGGAGTGAATTTGGACACTGTTGAGCACGCTGGACCTAATGCTGGAGTAATGTTGTTAGCACTCTTCCCACCAACACACACAGTGTCTTCCTTTGTAACCTGGCACTTGACTGTCAGTGGTCAGTCTGGGTGAATAAGCATGAGGACTGTAGGGTTAAGAGTGACACAGTGCACCTTTGTATTAATTAAGCTGGCTGCTCCTCCTGGTTTTGGTGCTGTAGTAGGAAGGAGTATCATAGTAATAATAATACGTAGTAATAATCCTCAACACATTTCTGTCTGCTTTTGGAAACCTATCTCTAGGGCTTCTTATTTAAAAATACTTCTTGTGCTTATTTTCTCTTCTCAATTTGCTAATTATTCTGTGTTTCAAATCAAAGCATATGCTTGCTAATTATGGCCATTTTCCAGGTTTTAAAATACATGGACATTCTTTGTGTTGTTTACTTGACATTACACTGTCCAAGTGCCTAGTGACATGGAGACAAAAACAACTCTATTTCTCCCTTCCCTGCATGTCTTGTAGTGTGAGCATAGTTCAAGACAGCTTTCTAGTAAAATGGTGTATGATTACCATTGTATTTTTTTTAAATGAGCCATTTCAGGCAGTGAGATAAATTGTTTGCATTTGTCATCCAGACATTAGTAAAACCATATAATTAAACTATGTGTACTTCCCTCTCCTTTCCCTCCCCCCTGCCCCACTCAAGCAGGCCTTGGAATTTAGGAAGCATTTGGCTTACATGTTTCTACAGAACAGCGCATATTGAAATTTGTTTTCCTTTCATCTCTTTCCCAATAAAAGCAGCCGCTCAGCTTATCCCTTTAGCTTCCTCAGAACTTCCTTTCAGAATTCCCGATCTATTACAGCACATTCACATACCAGAAACAAGATGCCTTTTCATGCTGTCAACCTTTTTCATCTGAAATGTAAATTAATTCTTGCTGGTACGCTTTGACAGAGATCAAAGTAGGGGTATTAACCTTATTGGGCCTTCTCCTCATCAGAATCAGTTCCAAAGACTGCAAGGGTAGTGTTAGGAGGCCAGTCTTCACTGTTATCTGTGGCCCTCCTCCAGGCAGTCCTCTGTCTACAAGTCAGCATTTCAAAGGCGCTGATTTCTTTTGTAAATGACCTTATCATTACTTTAAACTGTGTGAAAAATGATTTGCCTGAATAATTCTTGCAGGATTATCCTGCTCATTTTAATTGTGGGGGGACTTCATTCAGGTTCCAGGATATTGTTTAAGTGGTTTTGACAGCAAGTGATCATAGACTGATATAAAGGAGGAACACAGCTCCTGATTGGAAACCTCTTGACTTGTTCAGATTGTTCATTTCTTGCAAGTCAGTCTTTGAGGTAGGCTGCATTTGCATTTTAAAAATAAACAGATGCCTTTCAAATACATGAGCTGGTGGTCTGGAGATCTCTGTGGGCCCAGCAGTTCACTATCCATTGAAGAAATGTTGGAAGTAAAAACAAACCTAGAAAAAAACCAACTCACACAGTATACATGAGGATACAATTCCTGAGTGTATTATACTATTACAAGAAAAAAGCCATTATTTCAGATGGGGGAAAACACCCTCACTAGGAAACAAAGTATTTGTGAATTTAAATTAAGTGGGGGAAAAAAAGCTACCCTACTTTGGCATATCTACATCTCAGGTTCTCAGAATACACAGGGTGCACAAGGTCTTTCCTTCTGCTTCCAGTCACGCTTTCTCAAACTGTAAAGGCTAGAAAATGCTAACTTTCGAACTAGAGACAAATTGTAAAGAATAGTTTTGTGTAAAGTATTTGACAGTACTTTGCACTTCTGAGCATTTCTTTGTAATTGGGTTTTATATTGTTTTGATTTACATCTACATAAAAAGAAAAATATATTGTCAAAATTTTTAAAAATTATTTTGCCAGATTCACTGCTAGTTTAAATCAGATCCAGAGAATCATTTGACTGAAATGTTACTTCACTGATTTACCTCACATGCAAGTCTTATTTAATGTTTATTTGTTTTAGAATAATCAGAATTTAAAACAACAGGTAAAACAGTTATGGAAGTATGTTTTCTAGTTATGATAGCACATATTTCCATGCAGTGTGACTTGTCCCGAAAGATTTAAGGGAGGATTTTAATCTGGTTATTTCATTTGTGAACTGACACTGCCAAAATGCCAAATGAGTGGTGCATGCAATTCACTTAAATCTGAGGTGACATCACTGAATTCATTTTAATTAGGCCCACTTTAGCCATCTGGAATATACTGTGCAGCTCTGGTCAGGACTGAGTTTAACTATGCTTCCAGAGGTGAAAGGCAAATGACTAATCCATTGAGCCACCATCTCCTCCTCCAACACGTGCTCACACACTCACCATATGTCATACTGTATTAGGAAATTCTTTATCAAGAACTCAAGATTTAGGCTCTTTTTCTTATATAAAAAGTGATGGATGTTCAGAAGGAAGCACTCCTTTCTTTATGCAACTTGTGTCCATACAGTGAGCTATTTATACATCTAATATATGCTTCTGGCAAAATTGACTACATTATAATTAAAAAAATAGAAGGAGAGACAATAGCTGTAATTTACTATTTTACATTTATAAGAAATGTAAGCCTCTAATAAAATGTTCCCTTTGAGATATCAACAGCAAAAATATAATGTTGGCTTCAATAGAAGACTAGGAAGTGTTTGTTGAAAATCTATTTATCCCTGTATTTATCTATCTGTTTGTATCACTGTGTGCATGTATTCAGCTGATGTTAGAGCTGTTGTACAGATCTAAGAAGTACATGAGTAAATGCCCCAAAATCTTCTAAGCACTTTGTCAGTATATCTAAAAATATTTTTTAAAAAAATTCCTGAAAATAACAATGCCTAAGTAGCAGTTCCAGTTTTACTTTTTTATGTTTACTTCTTTATATTTTCATTCATATTATTAGTTTTCCTCCTTTTAAATACATTTTCAGTGCAAAAAACATTAAAGAGATACGTGTGTTTCTTCTAATGTATTAATGTGCATTGTCCTGATATTGACAGAGTGTCACAGTACTCTTCACTTTTTTTGACCAAGTCTCAAGATCAGAGACTGTGATGCATGGTAGTTGAAAACTCTGTCCAAGTGTTGATGTGCATCAGTGACGCCAGTCCTGATGGCAGCCTTGGTGAGTCTTTCTAATAGTCCCTGCTTGTTGCTGATAGTTACTGCTTATACAGGAGAACTCATGACATCCTTTCTCGTAATGATTCTGCTGGAGAACTTATGACAAGAGCTGGGGGGTTTCTGCAGTTCAGGCATCACCCAATGACCATCCAGCGTGAGAGGTGCACGAAGGGATTTTTTCATGGGACACAGCAAAGGATGTGACTCTCCATCCCTTTTACTATTCATTAGAATTAATTTGGCATGGAGTGAATAACCAGATTCATGGGCACTAATTTCTCTCAGATGCTGTTAGTTAAGCTGCTGAATGCTCTCTTAACTAGAGCATTAACAAATTAAGAAAGAGATATGGTGTCCCTAGCAAATCAACTTCTAATTCCAAGCTACATGATACTTTCTCTTCAGCAAGCATGAGCTCTCACTTCTGAGTCACTGTTATATGCCATTTTAGGTGAAACTATGGAATAAAAATGTGTCTGTGTAGAAAAAGTCTGCTTAACATGATTTTTTTCATGTCAGAGTGAATCCTTCTACTGTTTTAAAGTACTACTTCATCTCCCTTCTTTATACTTCTCTCACAGACCTCTTATTATTTAGCTTTGATCTTTCTGCATTGGGCTTCACAATTTGCTCTGTTACTATATATTTCCTGTGGGAATCATGAGGAATAATTCCTATCTGGAATTATGCAATATTGTGTGTAATGTATATGCCTTGGTACTTAGATCTTAAAATAAAAGCTTATAATTGCAAGACACCAAATATCAGACTCCCTGAGGTAAATATATCCTTGATTCACTAGGTACTGGGGCTGACAGAAAATTCCCTTTGTGTGAGAAATGATCAGTAAAAGAAGTAAAAATTTGTTTCCTAACTTGTGGCACATAAAGCATTTAACGTCAACTTACCTACAGAGGTATTACAATTAGGTTCAGTTCCTGTATTGCTTTTCAGATTCTGTCATCTTTGGCCATATAAAGATCAGGGTTACAGCTACTATTGCTGAAAAGTTTGGAATATAGATTGAATAAGGTGAAAATGAGGTGACAGCTGGTAATCATTCTTCTTCAGTGATGCAGTGATTGTTCATGGAGCAGTAGCAACATGAGTCTGCTAATTTCACACTCTTTGAGCCAAGTGCTTAGTGTCAAAACCAGCACCAGTCAGTGATGCAAATTGCTGTGATGGAGCAGCTTCCCAGCCTCTCAGACTCCCCCAGTAGAATTCTCTGCATATGCATTTCTTTTGAAACGCTATAGATCCAGTTAATAAATGTTGAAAAGATGCAGTCCTGCTAGTGCTTGATGAAGCTTTTGAGAGTGTGAGAAGTTTGTTTATCCTGTACTTCAGTTGTCCCAGGAGTCAAAAGTAGGAAAAATCCAGCCACTTACCTGTCAGATTCAAGATACATATTTTGGAAGAATGTTAGAACCCAGCTTGTGGAAAGGTTATATTGAAGATTAATTGATTCTGAAAATACATATGAGAACAGAAGACAGGACCAAAACTATGTTTATTAACTCAGATATTGTGCGTTCGTTGTAGTGAATGAGGGAAAGACCAAACTGGTTGTACGGACATTAATAAAAGTCTCTGAAAAAGAAAAATGAGTTCTAAAAATAAAAGCACAGCAGATATCAGGGTTGATTTGAGAGACACACACATGCAAAGAACTACTGAAAGTTGAGAAACTACTAAGGATAAAACTGAAGTTTATCTTACTAGTTCATTTGTTTCAGTGCTTCTTTGTAGTAGTCCATCAACTGACTGACACTCAGCATGTTTCAGCTGCAGAGAGGTGGCTGCTGGCCAGCTGTCTCTGCTGCTGGTATCAGAGTAGGCTCCATGTCTGGTAAATAGGCAATAGTTAAGGATTAGAAGCCTGATCACATGGGACAAATGAAAGTTTCCCTCATCTCTGCCAGACAAGCAGACTTTTCCAGTCTAATTATTAAGACTGCAAAGTTCCTCAACCTCATGATAACTGAGCTCTGTATTTGGTTCAACACCTTGGCAGGCCAGACTTCTGTCATGCCTTCTGTAAAGTGCATGGTTATTTATTGTCATAACCTCTCATTAAAAGGTAATTTTTGTTGCTTCTTATCCCAGAAACTTCAGTGTTTTCATAAAATCCGAAGTGTATGCTACAGGGAAAACTTCTTAATCTTCTCATCAACTTCTCTGTTCCTCAATTTATTCGATATTTATCCTACCTTCTGATTTCCTTTTTTAATCTGCAGTGTTATTGTGACTCTGATCCTACATGAAGATGCCCTAGACCTTATTTCTGTGCCTATCCTACATTCCATTGTAATATGTAACCCTGGACCACAGTGGGAGGGCTGCTCGTCTCCTTTGGGTGATTAGTCTTCAGAGTCTGGTTTTGTATGTGTTTAGTGTGCTT
>WEKX01001776.1:0-17457 GCA_013390025.1 Pitta sordida | reverse complement strand
GTTCAAGTGTCTATTGCAACACCTTTTAGTCCTTTGTCCTAAGTGTGGTATGTACCTATCTGTGGTTTGTGCTGGAGCTTTATTACTAACTGCCCACAGGTGTCAAAAATTCAAGCAAGATAAAACTACAGAAACAATTATGTTATTTAGGTGGTCAAATCCACAGACAGTTCATGGAAATAAAGGATGTAGGTATCTTCAAATCTTATTCATTTTCATTTTCTTTGCCATTTCATCCCATTGCATGCTTCCTATTTCAGTTAGTATTTTCAGTGATTGTTCTGTTCTGCTCTTTTTTTTTTAGACAAGGTATAAATTCCAATCTCTATAAATTTTTCCTGATTATTTATATGAGAGATGTTTTAAATGTTTTGTTATTATTGCATTTATTTGAAAGAATAGGAAAAGACATTCATGAGTTTTCTAGTTTTAATTGAATATATCTGTTCCTGGCTCATCACTCCCTTTCCCCACAATAAAAAAGGTTAAACTTCTGATTCTGTAAAATTCTGGCTAGCTCAAATCAAGAAATTGTGACTCAAGTAGTTGGTTTGGAAGTGATTTCATACTATGTATTTTAATACATTATAAGCTGGATTCCTATTTAAATTAGACACATTCTCATTTTGAGGCTTGTTTTCCTTGCCTGGACTGTACAAAATAGTCACTAACAGTGAGAATGTAAGGTCCTGTAGAATTTCCGGCTGTTAGTAACACTGAAAACATTTGAGCCACTCCTGTTCTTGTTCACTAATTCATTAAAAGTTGGGGACATTCTCTTTGCTGCAGAGACAGGTGCCAGTCTGCATTTCAGGCTCTGCAAAATTTTTCTGATTCGTAACTACATTTTTTAGCTTTCAGGGGATATATTGTTCGTAAAAACTACACAAGATTGAAAAACAGCACTGAGTGTGCAGCTGACCCTCAGCTTACAAGCAGCTGTTCCATTTCTGCGTTTGTCTGTGAAGAAGACTGGTGAGTTGAATTCTTTGCTGTGTATTCTCTATCGAAAGTAATTTTGCACACAATGAGATCTGAAAGGAGCAGTTGTTGTCATCATGATTCAGCCAGTATGAATTCACCCAGAGAATGGGCTATATGCTGAGAATGAGCACCTGTAGCTTAATCATCTCAATGTTCTCCCAGTAAGGGGAAAGGTGCTCTTTTCCTCGGGTTGATGTCCTGTTTCTATGCACTTGTAAGTATCCAGAATACTGTAGACTGGGGACAGAAGTGCAAATGCTCACATTGCAGAATTGTCTTTATCTTATTAAAGGTCCAAGAGTAGAAAGTTACCTTTCTGTGCCTTGAAAGCACCATGCACACCAACAATGAGACAGGGAAAAGAGCTGTCAAAAGCAGATGAACACATTACTGACAGAAGGCTTAGGAATACTGTAAACCATAGGGGTACTGTCCTCATTGTAGAAAAAAGGCGTTCAATCCTTTTAAGCAATCGATGCACTCTAGAGAAGCCCCTCCCTGACACTTCCTCCCGTATGAGAGGCAAAAGGGATCTTTCACATCTGACTCAGCAACAGTGTTCTGGGACAGGTGGCTGTAGTTGCTGGGCTAATCCATTTCATTAGCAAGTTTCAGTGACAAAGTTATGAGGTCTCTCCTGAGAAGTTAACAGTTACTTCTTTCTCTGTGTCTGCCCGTAACATTGAGTTGTGTTAACTTCCATGCTAAATGTGCTACATGCTCTACAGCATTATTACAGGATTTTGTTCATGTGTAACCACCTGGATTCTTGTAGGTTAATAGTGCTCCAAAGTATTTCCCTTATGGTATTCTGTTTTCAGCAAGAAAAAGTTTCAGGCCATTGGACAAGGACTAAATAGATAAATGGTTTGGGTGATTTTCAGGGTAAAGAACACGCCCACTAAAATTTACCATAATAGCTCTGTCATCGAGTTGCTCACTGGAGAATGGGTTTCCTAGTTTATGATTCCCTTCATGTGCTTGCAGCTCCTCCTGTCTCTTAATTCCTTCAGGAGTGTGTATATTGTGATCTCTTTAAAACTGTTGATCATCACTTGGTCATTTGTTCTCCGGTCTGCATCGAAGGTTGAAAGCAAGAGCTATTAAGCTCTCTACTATCAGTTTTCCTTGGCGTCCAGAATTGTAATTATTTACAATGTAAATAGACTTTTTCATCTGGACTTGTTTGGAGGCACACAGCCTCTTTAACATTTTTTCTTCATTTACTTCATGTTTGTTAGTCAGGAATGGTTTTCTTCCATTTTTTCATTCTCTGAAATTCCTTGTTACTCCACAAATGTTTGGTTATTGTTGAGGTGAATTTGGGATCTATGAAGCAGATCTTTCAGGATCCTTCGCCACCAAATCTACATTGAAATCAGTGTCTAAATGTGTTTCGATGTCTGGCCTGAAGGTGCCCATGTAAGATACATTGGCCTTTCAGGTCTTGCACCTAGTCTTGGTTACTATTGACAATCAGGTAGATAAATAAATTCTTCTTTTGCTTGGAGCTGGAAAACTGCCATTAGTGCTGCCGGTTCTCACTTTAGCCCAAACAACTTTTGCAGATTATTTGTCTAATCTCATAAATTTCTCACCAGTGCCCTCAGGCTCCAGTGAGATTTGAAAATGTTCAGCATTTCACAAGTAATGTTCAGAATTTTCAGACTAAATCAAATAACTCAGTTCTCATAAATCAAGTCTTCTTCATGTAGCTTTTACTGGGATGTTGTTTTAAACACTTGACTGTTCAGTCACACAGGAAATTTGTAGGAAACAGGAAGGCTGCTGAATAATAGTGTAGATGCTTAACAATGCCTAATACAGTACCTGGTAATGTGACCATAGAGAAGACAGTCTAACTGCGACTTCACGTATTTTGGACCTGAAGTATATAATAATAAAGTATTATTTTCTCCTAATTTTCTTTAGTTTCTTTTATTTTTGCTACCTTTTATTCCTAGCTGGCAATTTTGGAAAATCAGAAATGAGCTTAAAGGTACTCAGGATCAGAAAACAAAATTATGTACAGTCCTGTTGTATTCAGAGGAATATAACTATACATTTAAATGTCTGGCAACCTGCTGCTTTTTTACAGATCTGTTTAAAAACTAAGTTACAGGGCTATAATATATATAAAGCACTCAATTTTACTAAGTGATTAATTTCAAAGAGTTCAGAAGAAATGGGTGCTTAAAAAAAATTAATTCCTTGGAGGAAATTCAATCTCTGCACCTGGTTTATGCTCTTCAGTCAGTGAATACAGGACACAAGCAAACTCAAGCTAATAAATTACATAGGATGCTAATTAAATGCACACATTTGTTCCCTTAGCAGTATATGTTAAGTGTTTCTGCATTTATATGCTTGACTTGGTAATCAGTATTAACTATGTTCAACTGCAAAGCTGATGTACCAAGTAACTAAGGCCCCATTGAGAAGTGGTAAATATCTCTGATAGAAGTAGAAATATAAAATCTAAATGTTAGAAGAGACGTTACTTTTTCTTACTGAAAAAATATTTTTCCATTTAGTTCCACTGAGGTGTGGAGCTATCTGACTCCTACCAAAAAAAGGCCATGGGAAAGAATAATTGTGCACCTGGAAGGCTAAGGATTCTTCCCCAAAACTCAGTCTGTGTATGAGACATTTGCCAAGTGTTTTCTTGACATCATCAGCCACTGAGAGGAACCTGCAAGCCTGCAAGGCATGAAGGAGCTGTATTACAATCAAACCCTTTCCCAAAGTGGCTCATTCAAAACTTTAAAAGGACTTTTTATTCATTAAATTAAATATTAAATTAAATATTTTGAAATATTTAATTAAAAGAGTCAAACCTTGGTCAAGATGTGGGTCAAACATGGTTCGAATGAGGAAAGTGAATACCTTTGTGAGCCCTTTTTACAACTCTGCTGGGATTTATCCTTCTGCATAGAGTCAAATAGGCAGCAGAGAAGGGAGGAGTGTGATGGGGTCTCCACTTTCATGAGGAGAGCACAGACACCAGCCTCACTTAATGTCTGCCTCCATTTTAAAATTGATCTTCACATGAAATCAAAGATACTGCATTTTCCTATGGCATAGATAAAATTCCAAGTTAGTATTAGGGATCTTTTGAGCTATTTAGGAATAATTTCTGAAGAAGGGCAAGTAATTTTCTAAAATAGCATGTGATTTTGAATTTGTTAGATTGACAGATCTCTAGTAAATATATTTTTCACAAATGTTCTTAGCAGGGTAATCTCTAGTTCAGTGACTAAGGGCCTTAATCTGTGCTACCTTGTTTGTGTTCTTGTTCAGACAGATCTGTCATTCTCAAATATCTTTAAATTCCTTTAGAATCTCATCAAAGTATCTGTAACCTGCATGTTCCACCATCATCATCTTTTCCATTTCCCTCTCAAATGAAAATTCTGTTGAATAATGCTGATCTGATAACCCAGAAAATAATTCCTGTATTGTTCATGTTTTCCCTGTACCTCACTAACTGCTAAACATCACGGTATAAATTAGCTATATATATACATGATCAGTGCCCTTACACTGTGTAGCACAGCAGAAAACACTGTTTCCACTTAGGGACTTTGTTACACACCAGTTATGTCTGTAACTATAATGGCATATCAGGGAGTATCCCTTTCTCTTTGGTTTACTTGGGAGCTCTGTATGTTAAGGGCATATGTTAGAAGATACTTGACATCAACAACAGTTCACACTCTTGAGATGAGTTCTTTGTGAATTTTTTCCTTACATCTTTCTCTTTTTAGCTACTTGGTGTCATGGTCATGGTTTGGTCAGCATAGGTTCTCAGAAACCATTCTTGATAGTAAAATTCTTGACATTCATATGAGCCTTAGTTAATCAATATTGTATAATAGAGTCTGAATAAAACTACACATCAACGTAGGTGTTCGGAAAGTTAGAGGCAAGGAATAATTATCAGCATTTCTCTGCTCTATAGGAAGAATGCATCTGAAAGTCAAGTTCCAGAAATGGATCCATTTCTACTCGTTAATGGCTTGACTGATGAAGCAGAATCTGATTACAAAATTTGTATCAGTACTGAGTGATAGTACAAGGGTTTAAGAAGGTAGGATTTGAATTGGAAACAGAGTTATGTAAAATTTAATGAACTACAAAATGAATGTCAGTCAGCAGTGGCACCATGCTCCAAAGTTTATATTGGATACTAGCAGTGAGGATACATACTACCTCACATGTGCATTGTGGCATCTTCTCATCACTGTCAAGAGCTTGTTTGGGGTAGTATATTAGACAGTGCTCTTGAAGAAAATGAGCAGGTCACTTGACAACAAAAATTATCATATGTCTATCAACCATGGTAAGGGAAGATCTATAAGAGATGCAAAACTAAGTGTCATGGGGTATCATTGCTCCAATCATGAAAGGCCTATGTGAAGAGAAACACAACAAACTGTTCTCTATTGAGAATCAGGAGAGAAATAATGGTCTTTCCTTGCAGCACAAGAATGTTAGGTTAGACATCAAGAAAAGGTTACCGATGGTAAGCTGACTTAAACCCTCTGGAGGTTACCTTGGGAAGTTTTGACCTCTCCATCACTGTAGGTTTTTTAAAGCTTAAACAAACTTACGACCAAAACAGAAGAAAAAAAAGTAGCTGTAGCTGATTTTTCTCTTAAAATGGGTGTGGCTTAGATGATTTGTCAAGGGGGTTTTTTTAGGAATTGTAAATACAGACTGACTTCTTGAATTGTAACCTCTCTGCTGGTGGGTTTGGCATTGTACACCAGCCACTTTTATAGCATCATAGTGTCATCAGCTGTTGTTGCATCAGTGTGGGGGGTGAGTACAAAAATTGTTCTAGAGGAATTCCTCATGGGTCAGCTTGACTTGCATCAGCATTGTTGCTGTGCCTGAAAAAAGAACAGTATTAATTTCTGAATGGTTTGATACAGCTGGCCCATTGAAATGGCATGCAAGGTGAATTAACCTAAGTGGGGACTGATGGATTAGCACATAAACATCCTGTATATCACTGAGAGTAGAGATTAAACATGATATCAGTCACATGAGCACAGGTTCATTCAGAAGCTGGTGTAATGTGGATTCAGAAGTTCCATACTAAAACTCTTCTCTTTTGCTATACTTTCTTCAACTTGATCTCATTAAAGTGAGATTCAGTTTGTCAGTCAATAACAAAACATTCCTTGGTTTCTTTTGTTTAAAAGGAAAAGAAAAAAAGTCACTATGTTGTGCTTCTATTCTTCATGGAGAGTTGATTGAAAGAGTCATATCTTCACATTGGAACGTTTTTTTTCAGAATTTTCAGAAGAATGCCATCACATTTTGATGATTTACCCCTTAAAACTTTCCCAGATTGTTTCATATTTCCTCCCACTGTGATTTCTTGTATAAGTAATCTTTTGAATATTGATTTTCATTTCTATCCACCAGAAAAGCTGGCATAAAAATATTCTGATTTAATTGCTTCACTTTTCTCTTTTTAATCACAGCAAACATTAAGGTTATTGCTTGTGATGCAAGTAGAAAGTTTGCAATCCTTGTGGCATGGAGTGGAACATGACGCTAGGCCCCTTCCGGCTCGGAGTGGCCTGCTAGACTGTGAGGGATCTAGGTTGGTGTTATGCTCTGCGATGTGCTCTCGGTCTCTGTACGGGTGTTAGATGGTGAGTTGGACTAGATGATCCTTGTGGGTCCCTTCCAACTCATAGTATTCTGTGATTCTGTGATTCTGTGATAGTGGGCCTGATTCTGATGTCATCTGAGCTTACAGTTTGTAAGTTCAAATAATTTCTCAAAATTTTGTTAAGTGGAAATGGAAATATGGTCACAATTTTCCAGTGTCATCTGGGTTCTTTTTCTCCTTTCCATGCCTTTGGAATTTTTAATCTACCCATGCTGGAATGATTAAATTTGTTCTGTTCTGTAATATATTACTTCTGCAAACTGAGCTGTATTATTTCTAGTAGAATATCTTGGAGTTTTTCTAACTTTTTCAAATCCATTTAAACAACACAAGTCCAAATTTCATTACTTACACTCATAATGGCCAGAATAATTCCAAAACTAGATATATTTTTTCCAACATTAATTAATCTCTGCTACATTTTATGCTGCTATGGTTCACCTGCTTTCAGTGCTAAGGATAGTGAGGCTATACGCTACAGATGTGTAGACAGAACTTAAGAATCAATGTTTCTCCTTCTTTTTTCAATGTTTCTTGATAATTGATTCATTTATAGACAGTCTATATGTGACGACTGAAGCGTATTATAACTCAGTAGCTAAACAGTCATTAGCAAATTCTTGAATTACCTTACTGGAACCAGGCACATGCACTTGTTCTCTTGCATCCTGCCTAGGTAAGTGTGCTGACTGGTGCTCATTTGTCTGATCCAAACCTTAATGGTTCCGTGAGCTTGTTACTGCATTTTCCATATTGCATACTAGGCAAATTTTCAGAATAGCTCAGCAACTGATTTCAAGGTGCTCAGTATTTACTGTTGATAGCATGTTTTCTGTGTGTTCCCTGCCAGTCTGACATTGTGGTGGGTTGACCTTGGCTGGCTGCCAGGTGCCCACAAAGCCATTTTGTCATTCTTCCTTCTTAACAGGACAGGGGAAGAAAAATGCAGGGAAAAGCTCATGAGTAACAGCTAGTAATCAAGTATATACTTACATTAACAACTATGTATTCTGTGGAAGGATGAGGTATCTTGCAGCAAATACAACCCAATTTAGGATTGTTAAATCATAAACACAACATCACTGGGATCCTGACAGAGAATCAGAGTCAAAGGCCTTCAAAATTCCAGAGGCTGATTTTTGCTGGCTTATGCAGTTCAAAAGGCAAGTTGCTGGTCTTTAGCTTCATGCTTTTAAGCACTTATACAAGATCCTAGCCCTGGCAAAGTTCTATAAATTTTTGTTTTCAGAAAATAAATACTCAAGCTGCAGGTTTAGATCCAGATGCAAACCACCCCAAAATCTGAATATTTCAGTTGATATGATGATTCAGTCTGGTTTTGGCATTGTAGGCTATTTGCAACATACCAGTCCAACAGCAGATACTGATTTTGACATCCACCACAGTGATACTTGAGGATTATTCATAATTCTTAGCTTTTATTGAGTTCATTTTCTGCAATATTGGGAAAGGCGGTAACAACAGCTGCTTAAGGGAATTTTGGGGAAAAGTAGTAGGTTAATTAATCCCACTACATGAATTATTATTTAAATTAAAAATATATAACATAAATAATAACAGAGAACTTTACAGATAATGTGGTATATGCATAAATGCAGTTTCAAATACAGTCCTACACATATGTATATACTTTCCAGTTCAAGAAGTGTGCCAATACTAAATGACAATGCATATTTAATATTAATCCCTTAATTTCCTCCAAGGGAAACACAAATTTAAATTCAAATTACAGATTAGGCAGAATGTTTTCCTTCTCTTCCTTATTGTCAAAAAATAGAGGGGAATTTAAATTCCCCTAACCTGACAAGAAAATCCAAAGTTCAGCCATGAAACTGCAACATTACAGAGAAGTTGAATGTTACCATGTTCATGAGAGCTTCATTCTGTTTTGACAATTAGAAACTTTTGCTTTTAATCCCAGTTTTAGGACCATAGGTATACCAAATAATATCTATGAACCTCATTCTTTTTTATTCATTAAATGGAATAGGTAGCATCTTTTTTTGGAATTGTATAGCTGAGGATTCTGAAGCAAGTTCTGTCTGGATGGACTTTAGTACTGAAGAGATCCATTGGCTTCAAAGGGCTGCCAACAAGGATCAGGGCCTGCAGAAGGGTTTTGTTACTTCAGTCAGCATTAATGAGAGTAGGAGTTGGCCTTTAATATGGTGACAGAATGTGATGATAAATAGTAACAGGTATAGACAAAGAATCTAAGACATCTTACATCTTGCTCTGTGCTTAACTCAAGTGGCTTAAGGAGAGCACATGTGATTCGCTTCTTCCTCACCATTAAATTTTGAGTGTCTTAAGTCTGAATCCTGTGAAAACAGCTTTTTACAGCCCTGGGAAAAAAAGTTTCATGTAAAATCTTATCAAACTAATCTTAATACGTGACTTCAATTGCATAGAGTTCTCATAAACTCACTTTACACATATGCATGGATTCACAAATTTTTAATGATGAATTCATTGCCTGTTCGTGTGTTTAATAACATGCACTTCCTTATAAGAGGAAATAGGACTGGTCTGTGTGTTTTCTGGATTGATTGTGCATGTTCAGAAGTTGGGGGAGGGAAAGAAGAGAAAATCAACCAAAAAGTTTATATGCCAGTAGATAATTTTTGAGTGAGGAAATTACAATATTCAAACTACATATTTTATTTTTTTTGCTTTTAGGCAGCAAACCAGTAACCACTCTTCTCCCACGGTGCCTGATTTTCTTGACAAACAAACAAAAAAGGTACTACTAAGTTTATATTCTAAAACAACAACACATTATAACTTCAAATTCCTGAGTCCACAGTTCTGCAATGTGTTCATGGCTGCTTGGCATAGCCATCTGAACATGAAACCGTTAGTGATGTTTTGAAGTCTTTGAGACAAAAGCCTGCTCGCTAAGAACTTTAGTTCTGTGGAGAGACAGGGAGGTACAGTGAATAAGAGAATCAAAAGGCTGGAAATTTGCTGCTGAGAATAAATGCTAGCTGCTCCCTGAGGTGATTTGTCTGTGCACTTCACTTTCTACAGATGTTAGAGACTCTTTTTTAGTAAGGACCTGAGGTTCTTTGGTAGCACTTTGATATCCTGCTCGAATTCAATATGTGAAATGGAGGAGTCGCTCTGTGACTTGGAGCACAGCATAGTCTTTGAAGTCTGATCCAATTTTTGCTGCTTACCATTTGATGTTGAAAGGATGAAATGGAGAAAATGTACAGTTTTTGCCAGTAACTCTGCTGAGCATATGTAAGATTAAAAAAACAAAATCCCTTGGATGATGTACTTAGAAATGTTAAGCAGATTAATACCTTCCTATAGCTTTTTTCTAAAGATACAAATTAACTATGAGAGGAAATCAGCATACAGTACATGCTAGGATTTAGCTGCATGAGGAAAGGGGACAAATACGTTAAATGGAAAAAAGTAAACAAATGTTTGTGACATGGGTGCTAAGTCAGTGTTGCTGAAAGCCACAAGAATCTCGTGTAACTTAATTCTGGCATTAGACGTTTCACAGTCATAGAAAATAACAAGTTGCTCTCTATAAGATCACAGCTGTAAGTTATCATGCTAGAGTGGAATCAATGCATTTCTTATGTGCCTACACCAGCATTCTTTATTCCAGAATGATTTTGATGAGATTTCTGCTTCTCCATTTATTCTAAAACATTCATACGAAATGAATGATTCACAATCAATTAGCCAATCCGAGGCAGTTGCAGACCATCAGCTGTCGAGTCTTTTGAGATCCTGTAAAAAAGGAGGTAAGAAACATAGTAGAGTAGCTGAGATATTTTGTTTAATGTTTATAAGCTACGTGTTGTCAGCATGTAACTTGCTTTATATATTGATGAGATCTTTTAACAATCCCTTGAAAGGCAGGAAACATAAAGGAAAAAACTTTTCTTCACCACATTTTCAACCTGCAAATATAAAAAAGCCCTGAAGTATCTGAATTACAGAGGCAAAAGTATAATGATTTTTAAAATACAGGTTCTACTAAAAGTGTCATTATTAATCTCAAAATACCCTTTTAATGAAATCAAATCTGCTTTCAAGAGCTTCAGCTTTCCTTTGCCTTCCAACCTCAGAAGTTGAAGACAGTAATGAAATCGCTCATGTTTAGCAGAATGAAAGACAAATAGTTTGTTCACATTCACAAAGATACAGTCAGCAACACAGAATCTGCAATAATTCTACAATACATGCAGTGTGGGTTTTTATTCTATTTGTTGTTACGCTATTTTTGCCATACTCACTAAGAGTTTAGAAACTTGAAGTTAAACGTTTTGATATTTTTGAGTTTTACCTGGTTTATCATTGAATATTTCAGGAAACCCATCATAACACTTTTCTCTGTTATCATAATCATTGTGTCTTTGCAAATCCATGAATACAGACGTTAATACTGTATTGTAGAATACTTTCCTATTTAAAATGAAGTAGATTGATAATGTGTAATCTGTAACTAGAGACAAAATGTATCTGATAATACGCTGATTTCCAGGTTAAGACTGAAATCAGTTGTTTATAATGTTGTACTCTAACTTCTGTATATTTATTTAATAGTACATCTTTCATCTTGTAAATGGGCAAGTATTTATCTGAATGAATAACCCTAATCCTGCACTTTATGTGCTTAAATTTTACAGGGTTCATAATAATTAAATAATTGCAATTAAATAATTCACAATGTAAAGGTAAGAAAATAGGTATTTATAGAGAGATCATTCTGTTACTGAAAATAATACAAATGTTTTTAGTCTTTTACACAGGCAAAATGTGTTTTCCATGCTAAAAACAAAATAGTATGTAAACAGAGTAAAAAAATAGTATGTAAGCAGATTGAGCACATTATTCTCTCTTCATGCATTTCTGTCCATATGGGGTTTGAATCCATAGTGTGGGACTGCAGGGGAAGTTTGCATTGTTATCTAAAATTATTACATGTTAAACAATAAACCTATCAAACGGAAATATTTTCTTTGCAGCAAATCCTCTTGAGGAAAGCAGTCAGGGCCCAAATCTGTCATCTTTACTCTCACTATGTTACCCTGCAACTAGTCTCCTTGAAATCAAATACCTTGTGTCTGAGGTAAAACAATTAGAGTAAAACTGGAGGAATTACGCCCTTAGCAAACATACAACTCAGACTCATTACCCAGTAGTTTAGAGGGTAGATGGAATAGAATTTGAAGAGGAGATTAAGGCACCATTAAGGCAACATTGATCTGTACTATTGAAGAAACATCTGTCTTTGAATGTGGAAGTACGTAAATGCAGGGAAGTAAGTTATTTCCTGGTCAAGCATGAAAATATTTAGATAGATGATCATAGAAATCAAACTTCAATGAGTAACTACTAAGAGGGTAAACCTGCTAAATAATAACTTCCTTGGATGCTTTTAAAAGTACCACTTGCATTCAGAAATGCAGATCCTTTCACATGATGCTCAATCCAGTCAATGTATCCAGTCAATGTATGAAGTATACTTTTAAGAAATTAATATTCGTACACTTATTGTGAAAACCAAATGAAATAACAAATATCTTTTTTTAATAAGAAAATGTGTATAAAATACATGTGATTATAATGTAGGGTGATTGCAGCTAAGCTGTAATTCACACAAACAAAACTGCCCACTAGGTGGTCAAAAAAATGTGAAGACTGTTATTTTTCGTAGTAAAGCATTATTATGCAATGTCAGAGTTTAAATTTTTATTCAGTTTAGGGTGTGTTACAAGCAGAACTAGTCTTGAATAAGCCTGGCAGTAGTGCTTGGACCTGGAACAAGAGGCCAATGGGGAAGGGAATGTGACAGGGTTCTGCACTGGTCCATGACCCAGTTATGAGGCAGCATCGCTGTTTGCTGAAGGAGGGAGTCTGTATGCAGGCTAAGCACAAAGGAAAGGACAGGCTGCTTGTTTGAGGCCTCGGAAGGAGACACTCTAGTGCAGTCAATGGGGGACAGAACACAAAAGGGAAAAAGTGGCTGATAGGAATTTGTGTGTATTAATCAAGCAGACTATTCACTCACATCTTGTTATCCAGCTCTCTAATAGCACAGGCTGCTTTTCTTAGTAGTAGATTGGCAAAGGAAAAATAGACAAGGAAATTTCCACAAAGATCATGCGAAGACTGTACTCCATAATTAATACAGAAAGGGAAGCCTCTTTTTCACTTCAAAAGCTTTTACACTGGGTCATAGAAAAACTGAGCAGTATGACCAAATTGCATGCAGAGCAAATTAAGTACATGCATGTGCTATGGTTGTATAGAGTCACGGGGGCTGCTTTACGCTGCCTGGACTCTGCCCTAGGCTCTGTCAGAGCAGTGGGGCAAGACTAGTAACAATGCCAAGAATTCCCTCCAGTGTCTCCACTGTGACACACTGCTTGGGCAGAGAGGAGAGTCCAGTCATTAGTAACAATTGAGACGGAAGTTAATTATTCTAGTCACAATAAAGCACTGCTGAAGGAATCTAAATAATCTGATATCCAGAGGTCAAGTAGTGGTGTTCCCTTAGACAGATGGATAGTGGGACTGTTTGAAATTAGTAATGAAAAGTGAGTGCTTCGCAGGGTATTGACAATGTAACTTTTCTTCAAAGGTAAATGTGACATTTTCTGAGATGCAAAGGAAATATGTTTGCAAAAGGAAAGCTAAAAGTATCTTTGCATTGACTGGACGATGACATCATTCTTTGTCCTTAGCGCAGACTCTAGCTATGGGCACCTGGACGTGGGAGAACAGTATGTCTTCTGAGTATGTTTAGTTTATGCCTTGCATCTCATGATATTGTCTGCAATGCTGAAACTTGATGGAAGGCAGAGGAATTTGCCAGGATTCTGTGAGATCTGAAAGTATGCAATCTGCAGTATCTATAGCTGCAATCTGGGGCTGAAGTAGTGAATAGTCCATTTCAGTATAGCCTTTGATTTTAGATTCTTTAATCTTTTGTATTCTCAAAATAAGTGGAAATTAGGGCCTGGCATGTTTCAAGCTGGAGTCCCATTATTTACTGACCCATTTTGAATGTTTTCCTTGCAATATATTTTTTTCATGTTGTTAATTTTTCTCTTCCTTTCCGGTAAACTAATCATAAATGGGATTTGGTGAATGTGGCTGTGTTGGATTCAGAGAAGCATTTGAACCTAGTCACTGTTTCTTGCACTGGTGGAAGAAAAGTAGGTAATGAAATATGTCAAGTTACTTGTTAATGGGGAGAAAGGCTGCTGCCCAACCGAGAAAGTACAGTGGATGGGTTTTGGTGAGGGAATTGTGGGTATGGTGCTGCATCCAGTTGGTGTCCAGTCACTAGTGGTGTCACGCACAGATCAGTGTTGACCCAGTCCTGTTTAATATCTTTGTGGGTGATCTCGATGAGGGATTGAGTTTACCATTTGCAAAATTCCAGACAACACCAAGTTGAGTGGGAATGTTGATCCAGGGGAGGTTAGGAAGACCCTGCAGAGAGACCTGGACAGGCTGAATCTATGGACCAAGACCAGTGGAATGAAACTTAACAATTTCAAGTTCAGGGTCCTATCTTTGGCCCTAACAATCCCCTGCAGTGCTACAGACTGGGACCGAGTGGCTGGAAAGCAGCCAGGCAGAAAGGGACCTGGCAGTATTGACTGACAGGAAACTGAACATAAGCCAGCAGTGTGCCCAGATGGCCAAGAAGGCCGATGGCATCCTGGCCTGTATCAGGAATAGTGTGGCCAGCAGGAACAGGGAAGTCATTCTTCTCCTGTACTCAGCCCTGGTGGGGCTACACGTTGAGTACTGTGTCCAGTTCTGGCCCCCTCAATTCAGGAAGGACATGAAGGAGCTGGAATGAATCCAGAGAAGGTCAACAAGCTGGTGAAGGGTCTGGAGAGCATGTCCTATGTGGAACAGCTGAGGGAGCTGGGGTTGTTTAGCCTGGAGAAGAGGAAGTTCAGGTGTGACCTTATCACTCTCTACAACTGCCTGATAAGAGGCTGTAGCCAGGTGGGGGTTGGTCTCTTCTCCCTGGCCACCAGTGACAGCACAAGAAGACATAGTTGTAACCTGCACCCAGAGGAGGTTTAGGTTGGACATTAGGAAGAATTTCTTCAGAGAAAGGGTGATCAGATATTGGAATAGGCTGCCCAGGGAGATGGCGGAGTCACTGTCCCTGGAAGTGTTTAAGGAAAGACTGGATGTGGCACTTGATGCCATGGTCTGGTTGACAAGGTGGTGTTCAGTCATACGTTGGACTTGAAATCAGAAATCTTTTCCAACATAACTGATTTTGTGATTCTATATTGCTGTCTCTTGTTGTAAGAAAGGATAATCACCTTTCTAGGGTTGTGAGGCTGCATACTTAAGCAGATGGAATCTTTTGGTAACCCTGTTACTGTGTGTTGCCTTGCACATAGTGGGACCCTGCAGGAGCCCACAGGAGGGACCATCACCTCCCCACCTGTGGTAAGCCTAAGTTTTTGGTTTTTAGATTTATGCTTGGCAGGAGCCTGTGAGGTTCACTAGCTATTAAGGTGAGAAACAATACCTGATTTTCAGGATTTCAGTTCTTCAGCATATAGTTCAGTGTGAATTCAGACAGTCTACCTGCAAACATAAGTAACGTCTGTTGCACTTCTCTCAGCCTTGTGTAAATTTTTTAGCTGAGACTTGAGGTGTTTGTATTCTGAACTGGTTCACCCATAGATGGTTTCTGTTAAACCTTTTAGTACTCTCTGATGGCATGAGATGCAGACTACATTTGCCCAAGTGTTAGACCCACAAGACTGAAAAGAAATTGGACTGTTCTTAATTTTTTTTTTTACTACTGATCTTCTTAATTGTTTTTTCCCCTCCAACAGACAAAGACACAAACAGTGACAAGTGATAAATACAAGCTTTGATTTGTTAAACACGTGTTAGCTGTATGTTTAGCCCTAGGCAGTGAATTTCATTATAGGCTGGTTTACTTCTGGATCGGTTATTGTGATTGCTTCCAATGCAAGAAGATTTGACCTGCAGTCATGACTGATTAGTATCAGAGGTGAGTGATGAAATAAGATACAAGTAAACTGCACAGATAAAGTACAATACAGTTCTCCAGAGACAATTTAGTACTTACTCTATATAAAACAAGTTGAGATTCAGCTTGTAATGACTGCATTGCAATAAAAATAAGCTTCTCTCATTGAAAAATCGAAAAATAATAGTTAGAAAACAGAAAAATTTAATGAAGTTGAATAATATATACACAATAATACTGTGCTAAAGCCCCAGTTTCTTCTTTTAACATACGATATTTGCCGCTGTCTTTCTAATCCAAGCTGCAGTTCACTTGCTCCTTGTCTTGATTTTCTGTCCACATCATGCATGTTTGTTTGAACGCTTCTTTTTGTGATATCTTTGTTGGTAGTTAAACTTTCATCATGCAGTACTTCACTGTTCTGTTGTTACTGTTTGAAGATTCCCAATTATACTATATCAGGCTTATTTTTATTATTTTGCCACAGTTACTGGTGCTCTAGACCAGCAGCATATCTCACATGACCGATATACAGTCGGCCCTCTTGCACTTCGTGCCCCCCATATTGCAGCTTCAGCTCTTAGCGGCGATTTTTTAGCAGTGTAGGAGACCCGTTTTGCAACTGCGCATGCGTGACTTGTCGCTGTGGCAGTGGTGGCGGCTGCGGCAGCAGCCCGGGCGGCGGAACAGGTGGCGATGGGGGCGGGGGCAGCAGTGGGGCCAGCACGGGCAGTGGCGGTGGTGCACCCATGAGGGTGGCAGCGGCCGCGCAGCTGCCATTCAACACAGAAGTCGGGCTGCATGGGTCCCAAATAAGACCGCGGGCCCGCGTTATAGCAGACCCAAGTGTACTCAGGCATAGAGTGTGGTTCCTTTCATTGCTCTTATGTTTCTGAAAAAAATGCACCATTTATATGTCGACTTTGTTAGAATAAATACTGTAGGTACAGAGATTTCAGAGTGCACACAAGCTGAAAATAACTATAATAATAATATAATAATACTTTCAAAAAATTCTTCTTTTAAAAAATAAACAATGGGGTTTTTTTACTTTTCTCCACTATCAGAACACTTTAGATAGTTTCTTTATTTCTGGCTGTTTTGTAAGAAAGAGGCTAAGATAGTTAATTTTTTCCTTTGATAGAGCTATGATTTAAGCTGCTAGCTGTATGTTGCCAAATAATTTCTGTGTTTTTTCTGATATTTAAAAATGTGAATTCACTCTACTGAATTCCCCACAGCTGAATATTATACCTGGATTTCAGATATTTCTTTCTAGAAAACACTGTATGTTTTCACAAAATTATTTTTCACAAATTATTTTGACAATTCTTCATAGACACTGTGATGAAATAATACAGTGATAAAAGCAGTAACATAATTAATGTGATGGTGATAGGATAGTACATGAGGTGTGGGATAGCTCAGAAAGTACCATAACAAATTAATTTCTGAAAAAAACTTTACATTTCAAAATTTTATATACTTTGCATAGATTTGGATGTTTTTCTGTATGCTAATTGAAGTTATTATTCTAGTGGATTATGATTCCCTGCTAAAAATCATACATAGCTTAAACATATATAGCTTAATCATATACAGCTAAACCATCCTGTGTAATTTGCATGGCTGATCAATGCAAATGAAAAAAAACCCCAAACTAAAACACCTCTGACAAGTAAAAGATAGATATGGACAACAAAATGTTTGCAACCATGTATGTGGAAATGTAGATAATCACAGAATCACAGAA
>WEKX01001775.1:7375-25166 GCA_013390025.1 Pitta sordida | reverse complement strand
AAAAAAACCCTAAACTAGGACACTTGGTAGCAGAGGATGGTTCCTACCCTGGATCTGGTCAGTCAAGCTCTCCTGGCTCAGTTCGAGAAGATAAACACAGTTCAAAGACAAACACAGTTCCTCAGAGCTCCAAGGAAAAACAAAACTGCGAAGGAGAAAAAAAATGGAAGAAGAAGAAGTCGAAGACTCCCCAATCTCCTGAGCTTCTCCTGAGCTGCCCTCCGGAATTCCTCTTGCTTCTGGGCCGAATGCCTCAAATTCCTTCCGGGAATTTACCATTTTATTGGGGGGGGAGGGGGGAAGGTGTTACAAACAGTGCTGTTTTAAAACAACAATATGAAATACAAAAAAAATAAAAATAAAATACTAAGATGTATTTACCACACATATCATACTATATCATGCCAACCTGAGACATTGCCATAAAGTACTTAAGTTATCTACTTAGAAGTAAGGATCTGTATTGGAAGAAATCCATATTTAGATTTCTAACATTTTAACTGTGCTGCTGGAATCACTAGTTACAAGTCTTACGAGTGGTGTTTTTTCATTTTTTTAAACAATATTAAAAATGTTTTTTAACAATGTTAATGTGTTGGGTTTTTATTAAAGTTTTAAGGTTCAAGCACAAAGAAAAATCCTGTTGGCAGGTTAGTTTAGTACTGACGTACAACTTTCTCAAGCATTGTGGGATTTTTAGGAGTCCATTATTTCATCTATTTTTTTCAAGCGTGCTTGTGCCTGAAGCTTATCTCATTTTATGTCAGCCCTGATAGAACTGTCAACACTGGTCAAGTTTTCTAAACACGTGAAAATTGACTTCTGAACTCCACCACCAATGCTGTTCAATACTTCTGTACTTTCGCTTTGCTCAGCTACAAGTGGTCTGCCGTCAATTTTTGCAAGATCTAAGTTCAGCACACCAAATTTGTAAGGTAATGGAGGGGTACCATCATCCATTCAGGCTTGTTTAGCCTGTTATGAGGGGCCATCTGCATAAGCTGTGGAGCCTAACTTTCTGTCATCTAATGTCAGCTCATCTCTCCTTCGGTCCAGCGATGTATCAGCATGATGGAAAGTGACACCGTGTCGCTTTGTGTTTCACTGAACCCTGACTTGAACTAGGTGCTTGATTTTCCAGCAATGTTCTGGTGTGGAAGGATTCTTCCTGTGTAGCTTTTATAATTGCAACTGGGGTAAATTCTCAGCCTTCCTCTCCCAGTCTCCCCTCTCCCTGGTACATAAGATGCATTAAGTATTTTTCCCCTTCTCTATTCATGTTCTCAGCCTGTTCCGTTACCTAGAATCCAAACACCTAAGCCACTTAATGCTTAAAATGGAGTCTTTCTAAGGGTTTTTCTGTTAATGCTTATGTTGCAACAGAGATTTTTACATTCCATGGAAAATAACTGTGACATGTGTGGGAAAGGGGGGGAAAGTTATCAGACACCATGAGAAATGACAACTGAAAGGCATTTGGAACTACTTAGATATACGTAATACAGCAAAAGCATTTCTCTTTAGCTACATAAGAGAATTCTTACAAGCACAGCAGTGTGAATCTTTCAAGTGCAAAGTTACTTTATGGAAAGAAAATAAGCAGTGTAGTAACAGATTCTTTTGCTTAGGGCTACAAAGTACAACTGCATTATGTGCTATATCTATATTTGGTATTAAAAAGAAATCAAAGATCCCCCTTAAAGCATTTTTTCTGACAAGGTTTTCATTAAACCCAGTTCTTGTTATTAAGCACATTATAACGTAATTAAAATTAAATAAGTCTTGTGGGAAAGTAATAATATGACAAAGAACCACCCTTGATTAATTTTTTTTTTCTGAATGGGTTTATTCAAAAGAGATTCAATCTGAGAAAGAAAATTATAAGTTAATCATGTTTCAATTATCTTACTTTTTAAAATCTATATACTCAGAGGTACCACTTTGATATAGTGGTTTGAAAAATCTTTAAATTATTAAAAGAATCATTTGCCCAAAGCTTGTATGCCTTCATACAGCCACAGTATGTTGTCATGTAATATTGAAGGCATAGATTATACCAATTGGTCTTAGGCTTGCTAACATTGCCTTCCTTGATAGTTGTATCGACTTTTAAAAAAATAGCTGACATTAAGATTTAATTAATATTGTTAAAATGTCTTCAGATATTGCATACAGTTAGAAAAATAGATTCATTGGATTTCAAAGACTTTTCTTTAGTACACAGAGGTCTAAAATGTTAGAAAACCAACCAAATATAGACTACTTTAGGGTGTGGGACATCCACCTAAAACCACAGGTTCAGGACTACATGTGGGAATGACATAAGCTTTCATGTTATAGCTTCTACTGTCTTTAAGGTCATGTTATCTCAGGACAGCTGAAAATTAAAGAGGCTGTCTGCAATCGGAAAAGTTGTTATGAACATATCTGAAAGCTGCTTGAGAAACTAATAACTGAAATGGTTGGTAGATGCACCTTCTCTGGCGGCACAGGGAAGAAGGCTGACCCCAGTGCACTCTCATGTGTGGTGGGTGGTAACACCACATGCTGCCATGCTGAGTCTCTAGAACATCACAGTATCACAGTATTAGCAAGGTTGTAAGAGACCTTGGAGATCATCAAGTCCAACCTGTAACCCGACATCAACCCATTGTCTAAACCATGGCACTAATTGCCTCATCCAGCATACTCTTAAACACCTCCAGGGATGCTGACTCCACCACCTCCCTGGCCAGACCATTCCAATGAGAGATCACTCTCTCTGTGAAAAACCTCCTCCTAACATTCAGTCTAAAGCTCCCCTGGTGTAGCTTAAGGCCATGTCCTGTCATTCTGATGTCCTCTCAGCCTGAGAGTAGAGATGCACACCCACTCAACTGCAACCTCCCTTCAGGTAGTTGTAAACAGCAATCAGGTCACCTCTGAGCCTTCCCTTCTCCAGGTTGAACAACCCCAGTTCTCATAGCTGCTCCCCGTAGGGCTTGTCGTATGAAGCTCTTTAGAGATGCTTTACCTTGTGGGTGACAATTTGATGGTTCTGGCAGAAAGGCTCAGCTGCCTCCTCAAAATGGTAGTCATGAGTGGTTTCTGTGCAAATTATTTTATGAGTGTTTTGTTGAAAGCTACTATGTAATGTACTAATTAATGATAAAGGCTACTTTACAATGCAGTGACAGCTTCTGTTTCACTACAAAACTACAGAATCAGTGCTGCTTTCAAGAACCCTTCAAAACCTTTTTGCAGAAGGATTAAGTAAACAAACAGACTAACACAGTTTCCACCAGTGCAGATTTCAGGAAGCTTGCAATCTATGGCAATCTGATATTTATGTTGAGAACTGACATATTTGACATTGTCATTATACATTTTCAGTGAGTATCTAGCTGTACAGGTACAGACAGATACGTACTCATACATAGTGCATGCAGACATGAACTGAAACAATAGGCATTCAGAACAGGAGAGAATGAAAAGCTTTCCTACTTTGGGGACAGTCAAGCAGTTTAGCAGGCTGCTCAGAGAGGTCATGAAGTCTCTATCCTTTGGGGTTTTCAATACAGAGACAAGACAGAGACTTGAGCAACCTGGTCTGACCTCAAAGATGTCCTTCATGTGAAAAAGAGGTTGGATTACAGACCTCCCAAGGTTACATCCAACTAGAATTACCCTAGAATGACTTAGATTTTTTTAAAAATTACTTGTGTAGAATGCTAAGAGTGTGAAACATGAAAGTTTTACAGTCTTAAACTTCCTTAGTTAGATTTTCCTGTTTTGGCTACTGCTATAAACCAAGATATTTTGAAAGAGTGAGACCTGATGAAAAGAAGAGACAGTATTATAAACAATCTTGAACGTGTTTGCAGTTTGCATATTGCCTATCTCAAAGCACATCAAGGACAGCAACAGGCTATTCTCACCAATGTCTGCTGTGAGAAGACACACAACACTTTGCTGGTAAGTTGGACACCATGACAGTTTAACTTTTTGGAATATACTGTTGACTTAACGTATAGAAGAAAACAATACATCCATTTTATGTCATTTATCCTGGCGTGCTACAAAAGAACAGTTGTTGCCTGGTTCCAGTGAAACCCTCTACAACAGACTACCTGGTTAATTCTGGAAACACTAAATTTGCAACCAGACTCGTCAACTGTTTCTTTACTAGCTAGAAAAATCCACAATTTTCCAAACACAAAGAAAAGCTCAAAAGTGATTAAATAAGGATAAGGTCTGGATTGTTCTGATTTTCTGATGCAGCCAACCCAGAACTTCCCTTCCAACTCATAATATTCTGTGATTCTGTGTGTGATTCAGTGGATCTATTTAGCAAGGAGAAAAAGGATTCCTTCCAGAATAGAGGGATTTTTCCTGAGGCAATTCTCAGCAATTTGAGACCTTTTAATATTGCTATAATGCTAACTTTGTGACATGGAAATAAATTATACCAATAAATTAAGGTAGTTCAGGTTGTGATGGCATTATGACACAGCAATAGCATGGGTGTCATCATAGATGTATCATCCAAAGTTTCCTGGGGCAGGAGGAAGAGAGCATAATACCTGATACCAACTTCCCACACTTTTGTGCCTAGAAACCTTAGAGAGATTTTAGTCTTCCATATTTCTCTATGTGGAAGCATAAAGGCTTTCATCTAGCCTTCTGTGCATGGCAAGCACTTTAGTTTTCATAGCCTTTTTTATTTTTTAAACACACTTATTTTGAATTATACAGGATAAATAGTCGCAAGTTGTCATACAAGCTAGATTAATTTATTTTTTCTTTCTCTCTATAACTAGTGTTTAACTCACCAACTTATATTTATTTAGAGCAAGCCTTAGTGAGTTCTTATGTTAATTAATTTTCAGTTTTTCCTGGCCTTCTTTACCTATGTTTTGGTTAGACATAAGTGAAATTATAGTCTAAGACAAAAAAAAAAAGGAAAATTTTGTGAATGTTGGATCCCTGGAGGTGTTTAAGAAAAGACTTGATGAGGAGCTTAGTGACATGGTCTAGCTCGGGGGTGTGGGGCTGGATGGTCCTGGGTCCCTTCTGGCTCGGAGTGGCCTGCTAGACTGAGAGGGAACTAGGTTGTGTTACCGCTCTGAGATGGGCTTTCAGTCTCTGCACGGGTGTTAGATGGTGAGTTGGACTAGATGATCCTTGTGGGTCCCTTTCAACTCATAATATTCTGTGATTCTGTGATTATGGGCAGTATGGGTCCTCAATTGATTATATTTGGAGCAGTTCAGAACCTAGTATTTTATTTGACTACACAGCTGATGCTGTTATATTTTATTCCCATATCACTGGATAACCATGCAGAAGGTAAAAACTTCATACACCATCTTGGTGTACGACTAAAATTACATTTCAAAAATACAAATACAATACAAAATTTTCTATATTACTTTCTTCCTATTTCTACTCTCTCTAACTGTAGAGTTAAATAAGATGGTGAGAAAAAATGTGGGTTTAATTAAAAACTTTAAAAATATTTAATTAGTATTTAGCACATATTTTTATGCCTCTCTTTAGAAAAATAAAAAATATATGTGCCACTTTTATAAAATATATTATCAAAATAAGTACCAAATATAACTTGTTCTAAGCCTAAAGCATGCTAAGAAGCTCAAAATAGGGATAGCTGGAGTTCGTCATAAGGAATAGGTAATTATTTTTTTTAATTCATCTTTATTAACAAAAGTGGAGCGTGCTGCAGCATTTCAGTATAAAATTCAACCACTACAATGCTGAAAAAGTTGACTTCTTCAAACCAGAGATTTATGAAAGAGAATTTCTGAACAAGTGCCTGTGGCTCCCTCCAATGGTAGGAGGTTACTATTGCTGTAGTCATGCCAGAGGAAAATCTGCTGCAGCTAGAAACAGCCATTTTAAAGTACCAACAACTCTAGGAAATGCTTTTTCAGTTTATAACACACTTAAAAGAAAATTAAAATCTTGTGGAATTTATGATCCGAACAGTACAAACCAGTCATGAACAGAAGAATCTCTTTGTATTGTAAATTAAATCTATTTGGGTGTAAAGATAAATATATTGATGAAATGTATTTCTCCACTGATGAAATGTATTTTTCCACCATAAGAGGTGAAGAATTTAGACAATATTTAGATGCTAAAGTTTGAGATTGTGTCTGTTCTACAGTAGATCAGTACTAAACAGATAAATTTTAATTATTTTTTTATTCACTTGAAATAAGACAGTTAATTGCTGCCTATGAGAGAAAACTCTTGTGCTTGTACAAAAAAACTCAAATATGCTTATCTACTGCTGAGATAAATTTTAGATAGCCATTCATAATACACAAGATGGAGGATTTTCCTCATCTATAAATTTAGCCTCCAGTAAATGAAAGAGAAAATCAAGCACCTTAATGTCATTGAAAATATGAGAAATGAAAGCTACTTTTTATTTTCAAAGTCAACTCTTTGCTGACAATAGGGGACAGCATTCTACAAAACTTAATGTAACTGATGCTAGTAAAAACACCCCAGGTAAAAAAAGAAAAACATTAAAAAAAAATGATTTTATCTCTCTTCAGGAGAACCTTGCAATACTTACAATAAATTATTCTCTTTCAAAACTAAACATATTCTTAGTAACATACCCACTCCTGAATAGGATTGTAAAAGAAATTCCTAGTCAGTAACAATGGTGCAGTTCTTCGTTTATATGAAGTTTATGGACTTCATATAAAGACTACAGAGCTTAGATTTTATCTGATTTCTGGTTATCAGTATATGTAAACAGTCATATAAACAACTTCTAAACCCAAAGACCCTTGCTACTAATTTTTTTCTTTAAATATGATTTCCTTACAGTCATATGAGTGTAATATTTCACTGAAGTATAGGNGGTATAAGCTTAGAAATGTAGGGATTTTAGTGAAATAGTAAAATCCTAGTGAATTTTAGAAGGATTTTAGAAGAATTAGTACATGTTAAAATCATTCATTAGGTCTGAAATTTAACATCCAATTGTAAGATGAAAAATCTTGTTTCCTTGTCCTGGATGCTAAACATAAGAGGATTTTAGTCGGAACATGGGGTAAGAATGTGAAACATTGGAGCTGATTGGTCAAAAGGCTTATAGCAAGTTTGAAATTTATGACATAGTGTTGAAGAGATACAGGCAGTCACACTTGCGGAAAGACGAGTTGTAGGGGTAGAAGACTGGCCTGGATGGATAAGGAACTTCTGAAAGAACTAGGGGAAAAAAAGAGGATATATCACCTTTGGAAAAAAGGAGAGGTAAGTCAGGATGTGTTTAACAATGTTGTTAAGTAATGTAGGAGGAAAATTAGAGAGGCAAAAGCCCAGATGGAACTCAAGGTACCTGATTCTGTAAAGGAAAACAAGAAGTGTTTTTATAAATATATTAACAGCATAAAGAAAGGCTACAACAATCTTCACCCCTTATTGGATGCAGAGTGGAACATAGTAACTAGAGATGAGGAAAAAGTAGAGATACTTAATGCCTTCTTTACTTCTGTTTTTAAAAGTAAGACAGATTGTCTACAAGACAACTGGACTTTTTACCTGGTGGATGGGGTAGGGATTCAGTATAACCCCCCCGTAATCCACGAGGAGGTAAGTAGAGACTTGCTGAACTGCTTGGGTCCTCATAAATCCATGGGACCAGATGGAATCCATCCTAGGGTGATGAAAGAGCGGGCAGATAAACTTGCTAACCTACTCTCCGTAATTTATCATCGGTCCTGGTTTACCGGTGACGTATTAGAAGATCAGAAATAGGCTAATGTGACACCCATCTACAAGAAGGGCCAGAAAGATGATCCACATAATTATAGACCTGTCAGCCTGACCTAAGTCCCAGGTAAACTCATAGAACAGATAACCCTAAGGGCAATTATGCAGCACCTACAGGATAACTATGACATTAGATATAGTTAACATGGATTTAGAAGAGGTAGGTCTTGCCTGACCAACCTGATCTCCTTTTATGAACTGGTGAATCACCTGGTTGACGATAGAAAGGCTGTGGATGTTGCGTACTTGGATCTTAGCAAAGTCTTTGACACGGTTTCCCGTGGTAAACATCAGAAGAAACTCTCAGAGCATGGATTTGATAGGAGCATTTAATGTTGTGTTAGGAATTGGTTGGATGGACTTTTGCCTCTCGAATTTTTCTCCTGCATTACTTGACAACTTCCTTAAACACATCCTGACTTACCTACCCTTTTTTCCAAAGGCTGTACATCCTCCTTTTTTCCCCTAGTTCTTTCAGGAGGTCCTTGCTCATCCAGGCCGAACTTCTCCCCCTCCGACTCATCTTTCAGTACATTGGGACCTCCTGCCCCTGTGCCTTAATGAGCTCATTCTTGAAGTATGTCCAGCCTTCCTGGACCCCCTAGTCACTGAGGGCTGTTTCCCATGGTACCCTCCAAATTACATCCTTAAACAGTCCGAAGTTTGCCGTCCGGAAGTCCAGCATGGAGGTTTGGTTCGTGCCCTTTCTCGTTACACTGTCGATTGAAAACTCCATTATCTCATGGTCAGTACATCCCAGACTTCCTCCGACCACAATATCGCTAACAGGTTCTTCACTTTGGACATAACAACCCCATCCATCGCCATCAGCTGGGGAATGAGTGGCTGGAGAATGGTGAAATGGAGAGGGATTTAGGAGTAATGATTGACAGAAAATTTAATATAAGCCAGTAGTATGCCCAGGTGGCTAAGAAGGCCCAATGGCATCCTGGCCTGTATTAGGAACAGTGTGGTCAGTCAGACTAGGGAAGTTATCCTTCCCCTGTACTAGGCGCTGGTCAGACCACATCTTGAGTATTGTGTCCAGTTCTGGGCTCCCCAGTTTAAGAAGGATGTTGAGCTGCTTGAGAGGGTCCAGAGAATGGCAACAAGGATGGTGAAAGGACTGGAGGACAAGCCCTATGGGGTGCGGCTACGGGAACTGGGGTTGTTCAGCCTGGAGAAGAGAAGACTCAGAGGTGACCTAATTGCTGTTTACAACTACCTGAGGGGAGGTTGCAGTCAGGTGGGTGTGAATCTCTTCTCTCAGGCTGATGACACCAGAACGAGAGGACATGGCCTCAAACTACGCCAGGGGAGGTTTAGGCTGAATGTTCGGAAGCGTTTTTTCACAGAGAGAGTGATCTCTCATTGGAATGGACTGCACAGGGAGTTGGTGGAGTCGCCATCCCTGGAGTTGTTTAAGAGAAGACTCGATGAGGAGCTCTGTGACATGGTCTAGATGTTGGGAGGCTTGGATGGATGGAGCATGGTGCCCATGGTCCCACCCTTGTGGGCCTGATCCCTGGGTGGGCATTCTCTTGGGAGTTGGACTAGATGATCCTGTGGATCCCTTAAAACTCAGAATAACCTGTGAATCAACCCTTCCCTATTTGTAAACAGTAGGTTGAGCATAGCTGTACCCCTGGTAGGCTCACTCACTTGCTGCATCAAGAAACAATCATCAACTATCTCTCGGAACCTTCTGGACTGCCACCTCTCTGTTGCGTTAAATTCCCAGTAGCTGTCAGGCAGACTAAAGTCTCCTGCAAGAACAAGGGCAGCTGATCTTGAGGCTATCCCTAGTTGCTTGAAGAGCAGTAGGTCTGCCTCTTCTTCCTGATCTGGCGGTCCATAACATACTCCTACTAGGATTTCAGTTTTATTGGATATCCTTCTTACCTTAACCTATAAGCTCTCTACTTGATCATCCTTGATGTCAAGTTCCATGGTATCAAGGTTTGCGTTAATATATAGGGTCACCCGCCCACCTCTTCGTCCTCTCCTTTCTCTTCTGAAGAGTGTGTAGCCTTCCAATGTGGCACTTCAATCGTGTGAGTCATCCCATTATGTTTCCATGATGGCAACTATATCGTATCGCTCCCGATGCACCAGAACCTCCAGTTCTTCCTGTTTATTACCCAGGCTGCGTGCATTAGTATATATGCACTTCAAGTGGGTTGAACTCGGAATATCCTGTGATCTGCTTTTCCTTCTGTACTTAGTCATAGAGATATTTTACGCTCTCCAACTAGGGAACCATTCCACTGTCATTAACAAAGACTATGTTGACTTCTAATATTACTGTATTGCACATTTACTGAGGAAAGGAATGTATGAGATTATACATGGGCATGATTAAGGGAAAAAAGATAGCTAACTATTCAGAAAATTGCTATGAAAAGTATATTTTTCTCCTGGAGTATGACAGAACATAACGTTGAAAGCCATGGGCCTCTGGAGTTACTTCCTCAGCCAAATAATAAAGCACATAATCGAAATACTGCTGATGACCTGTATACCACATGTTCAAATATATGTACTTCAGTTTTTATACATTCAATTGTACTGTAAATACAGACTACAAAGCATTTCTGAATGTAAGGGAAAACAAGCATGCAGCCAAAAATCCTTACGTTAGCAAATCACTAATGAAGACTGGACATTTTTATTATAGGTAATTGAAGGATTCCTGCAACAGGAAATACAAGAACTGTTACTACTCTGTAAAATTCCAAAGGCTTATACAGTCTACAGGCCCTCTTGCACTTTGTGCCCCCCATATTGCGGCTTCAGATCTTAGCGGCATGATTTTTTAGAGACGTAGGAGACCCATTTTGCAACTGCACATGTGCGACCTGCCACGGCGGTGGCCGTGGTGGCGGCACAGGCAGCGGAAAGGGTGTTGGCACAGGCGGCGGCACAGGTGGCGGTGGGGGCAGCGGCTGCAGCCACTGCAGTGGCGCAGCTGCCATTCAACATGGAAGTCGGGCTATGCAGATCCCAATTAAGACCATGGGTCCGCATTATTGGAGACCTGACGGTACTGTTAATCCCTCTACAGCCATTTAGTAACAGGCAATCCTTGCACAAAGAAACTAATGTACCAGCAGTGGATTAAACGGAAAATATCTCTTTAAACATATCAGTTGTCCTGATGTCTGCAAGCAACTAGACATTATGTATATTTAGGTGGTGTGGTTGACACTCCTGAAGGACGGGATGCCATTCAGAGGGGCCTGGAGTAGCTGGAGAAATGGGTCCAGGAGAATCTCAGATGGTGTATCATGACCAAGTGCATGGTGAGTCGGGGTAACCCCCAATACCAATACAGTCTGAGAGAACCTGAGAGAACAGGTACACACAGCTTACTGGGAGAATTTAATCTTCTGAACATAGCGTAGTAAGGAGTAAAACTAGGGTCCAAGCATCAATATAGTTACTTGAACATAAATAGGTTATTTATAAGTCTATTAAATTTTTTTAACGTATAGTATAAGACTAATTCAGCTAATTTCTAATCTCTTTCTAATGGTTGTGGCATATTAAAAATATTGAAATCTACTGTCAACTTCCGGTCTTTGTAGATACTGTGTCCACGACAAAGCTGGTTTTGTTGTTTGAATTTGGCTGCCTTAACTTGTTCTGGCAAGTTACTCGTGTGATAATATGAGTGATTACTGAGGGTCACAATGCCTGAAAAAATCCTGAGAATAAGAAATGTCCTTGAGTAGTTCCCTGTATCTTATTTATTTATTTGTTTGCTTGTTTTAATCAGTCTATAGTAAGATTTGATCCTGAATCTAAAGTTAGCATGAGGTATTGAGGAGATTCTATGATCATAGAATCACGGAATGGCTTGGATTGGAAATGACCTTAAATATCATCCTCTTTCTATCCCCCTGCCATAGTCAGGGACACCTTTCAGGTAAAAGAAGCAGGTGATTACCTTGAGTTTCCTTGGATTTAAAGTTTTAATTACGGTTATCAGCACATTTTCCTTATATATATTATATTTTTAATATGCTCAATGTATTACAGATATAAATAATAGTACAGATATACAGATAAGATTTTTTATATGTTCAATATATTGCGGATATAAATAATAGTACAGAGTCAGTCAGGAAAGATGTACTCAACAAACAGGAAACAGTCTCTTAGACAAGAGATAAGAGCAATGTACAGGTGGAAGGTATGGCCTTTACGACCTACTCAAAACCTGCATCTATATTCAAATTGCAGTAAACAAGTTATTCCATGCTTAGCTAAATAAGAATAAACATTTAAATCATTAATATTATTTTTGAGGAAAAAAATCATCAACCATGAAGGAAGGGGGAAAAAAGAGCAATCAATCCAAGCGTAGCTGATATCAGGTTATAAAAGGTAATATTTCTGGCAGCAGGAATTAGCAGTAGTCCTTGTACATCACCAAATTCCACTGTTTCTAGCTGAATGTTAAGAGCTATGATTATCTCAATTCTATGGACAAGATGCAAAATGCTCCTGCTTGTGCAATGCTGGTGTTTTCTGATGCTGCAGTATAAATCTCCCTACCCCTCTTTCGCTTCTATAAATTACTGCGAGAACTAAATTCGCACGACAGCACTGTCAGAGTGAGACGTGGTTCCAGCAGACCTTTCTCACGCAGCTCTTCAGTCTCACCTTCAGAATCCATTTCTTGAAGAGGTGTCACGGAACTAAAATGCGATATGCAGAGACCTCTAGAGACTGGGAAAAAGAACTGCACCTCATGGCAGGCAGGGATGGCTCCGTGGTGTGCGGCAATGAAATCACTTGGGGAGTTATAAACCAGGTTATAAAGAGACCAAGGTAACACTGAGACTCTTTTAATCGGTGTGGTAAAAGTCGTGTTCTTAAGAGTGATACAGTGTAGTTTATTTTCTTGAAAGCTAGTAAAAAAAAGGGTAAAATATATTTCACTTTTATGATTTAAAAACAGCCCCAAACCCTAAATGCATTTGATGCTTTCCTTCTGTAAAAATACAGAAATGTTAAGCTGTGATTTCAATTGCTATGCTGGAAGCTCCTGGAATTTGGAATTCATTTGTGCACCCATTAGTATATAAGACTGCTTGCTTTTCATTTGCCTGAAGTCTGTTTAGAGGCTGCATCTCTTAACATTGAGAGATATCACAAGGTTCCAGTTGAGTTCACAGCTAATTACAGCTCTGAAAGAGACCTTTGTGGGATTGTCATTAGCTCTGCTTATAATTCAGACCAAGGTGTTACCTCATTTATTTTCCCAGGGAGAAGCTCTTGATATGTTTGACCATGGAAAAATTGTACTCACCTTGAAGTACTCTGAAGCTTGCAGCTACAGCTACAGCCTAAACTTTGTGTTGATGCTTTTATACTTTTTAGTGCTATTCAATATCTCCAAGTCCTCATCTATATGTTAGGTGTAGGTCTTTGCTTCAGTGGGTCCTCTTTTATGTGTTTAAACACGGTGAATTTGATTTGGAAACAGAGAACACATCTTTGGCAATAATCTTTGTCCTGAAATGGTCCTTGATGCAACTGTTACAATGCATCATCTGTTTTTTCTCAGGCCTTGGCTGTAGATGTACTGCTAATACCAATCACTATTTCAAAGGTATTTCAAAATTCTGGCTTTGTACAGATGAAGAACAAAAAATTGCATGTTTTCACGTTGTTGAAAAACCACCATGGAGATCCAAAATCAGATCCTAATTATTTCAAGAAAAAGTGTTGTTACAATCAATTTTTTAAAGTCTTTGCCCAAAAGTGGAATTGACTAAGCCAAATTACCCACTCTCTGCAAAGTATGCAGAAAAGCTGAGTTAATTTTTTGAATTAAATTATAGTCAGATGCGGGTAGGCACTGGCTTTTTAGGTCTGAAATACTTGTTAAGCTTATGTTTTGCTAATCTTAATTCACAGAAATATCCCTGTCTCAAATTATTTTGATTGCCAGCATGGAAAACTGATGGCTACATTGATGTAAACAAAGATAACTGTTTAAAATATGAAAGCAGAAAGAGCGAAGAAGCCTAAATTGCAACTCCGGAAACCAGTTTTGACTTGGGATCTGAAATACGTATTTTCCACATCACAGATACACTTTTTCTCCCATTTTTACTGTATACCTTAAAGCTGTCATGTGTACATCTAGTGTCTGTAATGTCTGTGATTGTGTTATACCTACAGAGCAACTTTAAAAGTTCAGTCTTTGAAACTCTTTGTTCTTCAGGCCATTTCCCATGCTTTTAAGCCAAGGATTCAACATGCTCTTAAGAAGTCAATATGAATATCTAATGAATGTCCTAGAGAACTTGTGGAAATTAAAGGTCTTGCTCCTAAAATTATATGACAAAAGCAGAATTTCACTTTTTGATACTTAAGACTCTGTGAATTAGACTTCTTTTTGTCTAGAGAAAGAAAAGAAATAAGATGCAGGTGTATTAATCTGTTCTCAAATTCGCCTATGAACAGAATTTCTAAAACTGTCAAATAAACCTACCGAGAAAATGAACTTGCCAAATAAAAATTTTCAGTAAAATACAGTCTACAGGCAGGACACTAATCTGCTGAGCTATGACTAAATAGTTCACTAGAGTTCAGTAGACCTTTTTCTCCCAGAAGACTTTAGCCTTGCTGAGGGCAGGCTAGAAGGTATTTTGTGAAGGCAGTCTGCCCTGAGATGTGTGTACATAGGAACTCAAAATGCAAAGGTAATTTTCATAGGTTTCAAAATGTATTTCAAGAGATTGTATGTGTACTGACATCCAGAATTTCAGGGTCACTTCTCTGAGAACACTCATTTCATGCTACCAGTCTTCATGAACAGCAGCACTCTCCTTCAGGAGAGAAACCAGTGTGTTTGATACAAGCTAATTGCGATTAATTGCAAGGTGCATTGACTTTAGCTTTGCTTTAAGCATCCAGCTAGAGGTACTGAAAAACATGCTCATTATTTTGGATATTTTCATCTAAGTGCTGTTCTGGTAGTTGGGACATCGCTGTCAGTTCTTGTGTTCATCTACAGTTTCACCTGCAATGAAATTTAATTAGATGCACTGGGGCAGAAACATTTTTTTTTTAAAGTCTAATCCCATGACCCTATATTTTTTACTTTTCCCATAGTCAGAAAAAGATGGTCTCTTGGGATTAAGAGGAACTGATTTCCACCCTCACTTCTAGCCCACCATCAAATCATACTTTTTGGATTTTCATGTCTTTAAGTTAAAAAACAAACAAACAAAAAAGGGTTCAGATTTCAGAGTAGGAAGGGAACATCTCTGCTACTCTTCTACCCTAGAGTGAGCTTTTATGAAATATTAAGATATACAGGACAAAAATTAAAAAAAGGATGTAGTAACTCTAAAGTATAGTAAATAAAATGCTTTTATTAAAGCAAAAATGCATAAGATTATGGAGTTGTTTTTTTGTTGATAGCTGTCATCAATAGATATAGAATTAAAACAATGCCCCCCCCCCCCAACCAGACAAGTTTAAAGCCATTATCTAGTGAGAGAGTTAGAAAAAAAATGCACACACTTATCATTCTGAAAAATAAATAGATTAAACAAAATTAATGGATCCCATGAATTTCTGGCAGATTTCAGTTCAGTATCAATTACTATCTATGTCAAGTTTTTGCAATAGTTACCCTGAGGGTAACTATCTTGGTGACCGCTCTGAACATCTTATCTAGCAGATGAGAATGTCCGAAGTAGACAAAAATTTTGCAATCAAGAATAAGAAAAAAGAGAAATTAAGCTCATCTGTCCTATTTTCTCTAGGTTTTCAGGTCACTGTTTGAAAGTATTTTAAGACAATGACTTTTATTTTTCCTTCTTGAAAGTACAGTATTGATATTGAAAGGCCTGATTGTACTCTATGAAGGGACTAAAGTATCTGTTGCACTTCTGATTCTTTGTCAAGAAAGTCCTGTGCAGGTTAGTAAGAACTGAATAGGAGTCTCACTTCCTTGTTTACTCTTCATCTTATACCTTTTGTGGTTGTTTGAGTAAGATCCAGACTGTAAATAACATTTAGTTCCAGTAATATAATCTGGAGGTCGGTGTTTAACCAAGTCACTCTCTGCTTCTTAGGTAATTTACACAGGCAGGAACACTTGAATTGGTCTATGAATTTATCTTTATATTTCTTCAGAATCATTAGTTTAAGCCTAACATCCTAATTACGAGGCTATCCTGCCAGAGCTGGAGATCAGAGATGGAGTACTCTGATAAAGTGGTGCAAGGGATCATGGGCAGAGACTCACAGAATATGCCTATAAAGTCAAGAGGTAGGATCAGTCAGAACTGAAAGAGACTAAAATGCTGGGAATGGAAGCATTATTCCTTATATTAAGAATTGGAACAGGCTTGGAACTCTGCAATAAGTTGCCCAGGGAAATGATAGAATCATCATCCCTGAAAGAGTTCAAAAAAATGTCTGGATATGGCACTTGATGACATGATGAAGATGGTGGTTGACTGTTGGAGCTGATGGTCTTAAAAGTCCTTTCCAGCATTAATGATTCTAAGATGATTAGTCCCTAATCACCAGATTCAATAAGTTTCTTCAGTTTGCACTTATCCTAGTCCAAAATTTATTATGTAAAAGTCATGTTCTATGAAGGAACAGAATTAAAATAAACAGTTCCTGATACATCCAAAATAATGAATCAAATATGTGGCTAGTTATGGTGACATAAGCAAAGTTTAACATTGCAATATTAATGCAATAACAAGATCATAGGCCCAGTTCTGTTCTTATAGCTAAAAGTCAAGTCAGGAGGATTTTAAGTTGTGTAAGCCTACCAACAAAGTCAAAATTAAAATAGTTAAGGCACTGGCCATAAAAATTGTCAACTCTTTCGACTGTTGACACATCTGGGATGAAAACATAACTGCTGGGTTAGGGCACCAGATGTTCTTCTCCATCCCAAATATATTTATTATACAGAGATTCAGGAAAAACCTTTCTCTTACCATTCTATGGCATCACATTATAACAGTAGCATAATGGTGATTCTCAAGCAGGTTTCCATAAGTTTCTTATTTCTATAAAGCTCAGGAAGAAGAAAAAAAAGATAAAAGTCTCCTGTGTTTCACGTAACCTTTATTTCTATTTAGCATCTTTGAGAAACCTTACCCCTCAATGTGAGAAAAGCCATCTTTTCAAGAAAAAGATGTTTTTTGCGGTATTCCTGACTTACACAAAATTCATTGCCATTGTATTTTATTCAGATAGAGATACACTGATTTTCATGACTTCAGAAGATCTGAAAAAACTAAAATGAAAGAAGATATATATTTGCAGTATAATCTCTAGCAAATATCTTGAGTTGACTATATTGCAAATGTACCTGAAGATAATGGAATTACAGTGTTAGTAGAAACACAGCTGTAGATTCAAGTCTACTACATCGTTCTGCTAGCAGCTGTCACACGCAATTCATCCTAACTTACAAGCAAACATAGGCTGATATAAACATGGATTATTATTTTACTGATTGAAGGCTAGGAACATTTTAACATCAACTATTTCTCAGCAGCTCCAAAACATCAAGATAAACACGGTACAGTGAAATTTCTCCCTGTTTTCACACAGAATCACAGAATATTATGAGTTGGAAGGGACCCACAAGGATCATCTAGTCCAACTCACCATCTAACACCCGTACAGAGACCGAGAGCACATCCCAGAGCATAACACCAACCTAGATCCCTCACAGTCTAGCAGGCCACTCCGAGCCGGAAGGGGCCCAGGGTCGTCCAGCCCTACACCCCCCAGCTAGACCATGTCACTAAGCTCCTCGTCCAGTCTTCTCTTAAACACCTCCAGGGATGGCGACTCCACCACCTCCCTGGGCAGCCCATTCCAATATGCAATTACTCTCTCTGTGAAAAACCGCTTTCTAACGTTAAGATTAAACCTCCCCTGGCGTAGCTTGAGGCCGTGCCCTCTCGTTCTGGTGTCGTCAGCCTGGAAGAAGAGGTCT